>OX424447.1:8730158-9330158 GCA_949152495.1 Lasius fuliginosus
CGTGTGCAAACACACCCTCGCAGATGCATATACGTACGGCAACCTAGCCACGACGACGACGACGACAACGGCGAGGACGAGGACGACGACGACGACGGCGACAATGTGTCCGATAACGCACTTGCGAGCTCTCGAGGAGATCTTTTCATAACACCGGCGAATCTTTCGCGAAGAGCGTTGATAGTTATTTATCGCCGATCGCATGAAAGTGAAAAAGCCCGATTCAGCTTGCCAGTTATTCCACATTTGGTTTTATCCTGTCGAGTATATTTTGGGAGTCTAAAAAATGCAGCAGCATTGACCTTGCCAAGAAGGTGCGAAAGAGTTATGTAATTTATAATTTCAAAAGCAATATTATAAAATAGAAAATATTTTAGTCGTTTCTTCTAAAAAAGGACAAAAGAGACTATCAGAAATTATTCAAGATTAACTGAAAAACGAGTCTTCTTGTCTGTGTGTTTACACTTTGGGAAATTTTTTGCTTAATTTTTATATTTTTCTTTATATCTTCTCTTTCTGAATCGTTTTACAAAAGTTATTAATAGGTTCATATTCTGTCTTATAAAAAAAAATCAGTTAAAAAATTCAAGGAAGCAGAAGCTATGTCACGCTGAATATTTGTAAACGTATAGCCAGCATTGTCAGATGATAAGATTGTAATATTGTCATAATACTGTCGTGAAGATACGACATTACGTTAGATAATAGCGACAAAAACGTAAGCATTTTTATATCGCCCCATGACGAGACCTTTTCCTCTCTCACGTAAATTTCCGGGAAAAATTAATTATCATCTCGATGCCGGCCGCGAATTACCGTGCCGCAAAATTTATTAAGAGACGACGCGTTCATGCCGTGCTCCGCCTTTTATGCGAGCCATTAAGAATTCTAATCGGTTCTGGCACGAGCCACGTCTCGATATTATCGAGCGATTATACGTGCGCAAAGCCACGGGCAAAGTAAAAAGTTCGTGAGAGAGCGTGCGCGATATAGTCGACTTTATATAAATCGACCGCGACGAATCAGGCTTAATCGTCCAGCGCCTGTTATACAGTTTAGATAAAATATCGCGTTAAGCAGCGTAAAGGCACAAGCTGTTGAAACGACGATTACGCGGAAATTATTATATCGCGATAATACATTCGTGATTTTAACGCGGAGCAGACGTCAAATGGTTAAGTATAACGTAAAATAATGAATAAAAAAATTATGTTTAATTCAATTGAATACCAATACAATTTCGTTTAGAGAAACATTTGTCTAAACGAAATGACACACGCAATGTCTAGAAAACATTTTTACAATTATGAAAATTATTCATATATTCTAATTATATTTCAATTGAAGATTACTAAAGTTTACGTTATTATATTTAATACCTATATACATTTTCTCTATCTATATACATATTTCCTTTATTTTTTATATTTATATCTCTATCCATATTTCCTCTTTCTATTATCAATTCCACTGGTTAATGAAAATTCCAACTACTAATTTTGTCGATAATGAAATAATAAGTGTCTTCTCGCGTCAAGCTGTTCAATTTCTTTGACGTTCGTGCCAGTCGAGCGATGAAAAACTCGCCTCGTAGCCATAGGTGCGCGTCCATTCGAGACGCGCGCGATTGTGATTAATCGCCGCTTGGTTCAATGAAAAACAGCGGGTTCGATTCCCCTCATATCGTGTTCTCGTAGATATTCTATCGTATTCACTCGTTCTACGAGAGAACGCAAAGTACCGAGAGCGCGGTGAATCATCTCTCTTGTATTCGGAGCCAGAGCGATTGAAAAGAAAAGCAGACGCAAGCAACGCAAACGACGCCTGCCACGCGGGGAGAAGAGGACGAGGTAAAAGTGGGGAAAAATAATAAACGCACTCGAAGCTTTTCGCGAGTGCGCGTGGGTTAGCGAGAAGGGGAACCGGGGAAATACTAAGGGGGGGGGGGGGGGAGAAGAAATCGCGCGGAAAATATTGGCAGATCCCGGAACGCGCCTCGAGAGAGAAAAACGAAACAATGCGATTCCATCGAGCAACGGCGATTCACCTCTTTAATTCTTAGCGAGCAGAAAAAAAGAAAAAAAAACATACGATAACCCGCGTGCGCAGCAGGAAACAGTTCGATGCATCCGGCAAAGAATGGATCCGCGCGGGAACGAGGTAACGCGATGGAAATCGCAACGAACGCGAGCCACTTTCGCGAGCTCTTCAATTAGCAGTTTTGCCGAGCCCCGGTTTCGACGAGAGAGTCTCGATAATGTTTTTCCACGATCAATGTGTCTTGCCGTCGCGCGCATTCGCTGCATCGTTAACGGCCACCGCGGTTGTCTATTATGCGCGGAAAGGAATCATGGTGTGGGAATCGTCGTAAAATCAAACGGTGACTCGGCTCTCTCAAGAGCGAGATTCGCGCTGCACGAAGGCGATTAGCGGAGGCTGCCGCGGTAATTATCGGGTACCCCCGAGACCGAGTTCGTTAGGATCCCGGAGTAAATTGGAACGAGATAATTCCATCGAAGAGGATGGAACCTCGCGGGAGAAAGAGATTCGGGAAAAAATAACGCAGCATCCAACATCCGGCCGACTTGAAAATCTTTTACGACGAATATTAAACACCATTGTTCTCCGCGACTGTATAAATTGCGAAGATATATGTAATTTTCGACCGATAGTTGTCGACGGGCAACATTTTTGCATTTCACGAGTCGCACGTCCCACAATTACGAGCGAAATAATTTGTAAAGCTTACGCGAGAAAATTATGCCGTCGTCTCGTTAAAGTAAACCGGGAATATGTACATAAATCGGATGATTCGGGGGCCGCGTTTGGGCTCGTAACGCTCGTCGTATTGTCGCGCGCAATTAGAGGGATTAATTTACATACTGCAGGATTAACCGTTCGACCATGAATTATTCAAGGCTATGCTAATGTGTGTCGGCACCGAATTGAAGTCAATAATTGAATGCTCCTCGAGAGTAAGAACAGGGAGCGCGAGCCGTCGGTCTCGCCATCGTCAGGGAACCGAGAGAAGAATCATTAACCGCATTATATTCGTAGAAAACGAGAGCGCGTGCAGGTAAAGGGAAAATTACTAACCGCGCGCGAAGCTTATGGGGGGCCGCGTAATATAATGCGCGCTTATTTACTTTCGAGACGACGGCGAATGCGTTCGTAAACTGGAAAATTTATAAAGGGTATTGCGATTACGCCGTAGTATCTTCCAATCGCGAATTTTCTAATTAATCTGATATTGAATTTTATAATGAAAATGTGTTGAGACATCAGTAGTTTTTGAGTTACAAGCGACTAAACATTTAGAGATCTTTTAGAAACGAGTCTAATTTGGATGTATTACAAATTACAAATAAGTAACAAAATTTTTATACCAGAATTTAATTTAGAGATTAATTATAAAAATGTTCGAAATATTGGATATTTAAAAAAAGGTACGATAAAAAGAACAGTTTTAATAATTTTTTTGATAAAAGGAAATCCTATACTGATTTCTTTTTCATCAAAGTACCTAAAAGCGGAAAATACACGGAAGGTGTATAAATGTAGAGTGTTCTATAAGTAGAATGTGAAAATAAACTTAGGCACTATATCTGTTAGAAGCTAATGACGTATGTATTTAATTTAAAGATTAATTATAAAAATGTTCGAAATATTGGATATTTATAAAAGTACGATAAAAAGAACGGTGCCTAATTTTTTTTTTTTTTTTGATAAAGGGAAATCGTACTAATTTATTTTTCATCAAAGTACATAAAAGCGGAAAATACACGTAACGGTGTATAAATATAGGGTGTGCGTATAAAGTGAATGTGAAAATAAACTTAGGCACTATATCTGTTAGAAGCCAATGACGTATGTACGTAATAACAACTGTTATTTTCGAACGCGTCGGGAATAATCGCGCGATGTAATTTCGCTTCCTCGCGTTTTGAGATACATTAAAGTGGTACCGAAATAATCGTTCTTGCGAAATAATCGGCATAGAGGTAGCTCAAATTAGAACGGGCGACAGGATTAATATCGAATCCTCGCGGTTCGCGTAATTCCATCAGCTTGCGTCTACCGCTTGCGTGTGCGCGCGCGCGTCGCGGCAAGGGTTAATACGGTTTTAATGACGAATAATGCAATCTTCCGTCAAAAACCGCAGCGACATTGCCGGCGTAATAAGCTCCCGAGACGAGAAGACGCGGACTAGACGAACACTGATATTGTATGCATGTGTGTCAGGCAAACATGAGGGTAAACTTAAGCGAGCGAGGAACTTAAGAGCGTGACTGAGGAAGAAGTAGAGAAATCGTCGAGAGGACAATGTCAAGAAAATATAAGGATGACAAGAATGGAGGATGAAGATGAAAAGATAATGAGGTGTAAAATTGTTGAAAAACTCCGAAATACAAAACTGAAGTGTCAATGGGAACTAACATTCATTCTCGGCTGACATCGATTTTTATAACTATAACGATTTTATAATTATTGATTTTTTTATGACTTTTTAAAACAATAAACTGCACATGGAAGCGCACGCGCGCGCGTGGAAATTATTTAAATTTATAACAAATCATAGTAATTTAATAGCTATATATGTATATTAATGTATGTATATCATTCACAGAAATTTTTGACCAAACAAAAAAAAACATATCGAAACAGAATTAAATATATTCCCTGGCTGCAAGATTTACAACATCGATAATTTCGCGATTCCTCACCATCGAGATAATCAACTTGACTCATCTTCCTCTATTTCGCTTTCCTTTAGCTTTTATCCTTAAGATTTCGCCGCTGTCAAGGCGAACAGCTGATTCTCCTCGGTCCCGTGGGAGAAACATTATCCACGGTGTTGATTTACAGTTTTCGATACAGCGAGCAACAACGAGGAGAAACCCGAGGATAACGCGACTATAAAGCAGGGATAGAGCAAGAACAAAAGCGAGGAAGTTGTTTTCTCTTTCTTTTTCCTTATCCCTCCGAGATGCTCTAGAGTACCGAAACTCTCCTTCTTGTTTTCAGAAGCTAGTTCGACGAACGCGTAGAAGCCGTCGATCGAGCGTGTAGCGTTTCTTCGCTCTTCTCCAGCTCTTCGCGTTCGCCGAGAGGACAGCTGCCGTTGAGGCCAACAACCGGTTTCCGCTGCCTCCCTTTCCCCTCCTCGCTCGTTCCCACTAAGTCTTCTATCTCGTCCCGACTTTACGTCATTCAGGTTCTCGTGTCGTTGCACAAAAAAGGGGAAAAACGATCAAGGCACGACAAAGCGACTGCCGGCGGCACCTCTCGTCGATTCGGATCACGATCCACGGGCGGCGGCGGATCATCGTCCGGTAGGATATGCTTGTTTGGTTTCGTGCGATGACGATTGAACGAGACTTAGCGATCGTGTTACTTTGACGAAGCCCGACACAATCGCGACGTAATCAATTTTTTTTTTTTTTACTTTCTTCGCGAAAGACGTAAAGTAGATCACATCTTTTACAATCGTACGATGATACACTTCGACAATTTCTGTGTCGAAATGTATTAAATTCAAGTGGAATGTATTAATTATTTGAACAAGGAATATGTATAAACAGACAACGGAGCAAGAGTGTATTCATAAATTGTTTGCGTATTTTTAACGCACAAAAAGATGTTATATCTGTTTTAAGATTTTCCTTGACAATTATCCATTGCAGATTTCGGAAGCGAGCTGTAACGGTATTTTGATTTCATTAAGCAGTACCGTGTTTTAAAAGACGAAAAGACACACAGAAAATCGTCAAACAGCTGTGAATATCGCCGGAGCGACGCGACGGACGAACAGAATTCCGTCTTATTAAGAAGTTCAGTATTTTAACGACCTCCGAGCAACGATGTGTCCGCCGAAGAGACGGTAAAGAGAGGAACGAACCGACGGGGAATTGGTTGTATAAGAGAGAAAGAGAGAAAGAGAGAGAGAGAGACTTGGTGAATATTTATCAGGCAATATCAGCCTTATACATCGAGAAGAAAGCAGAATACAGCGCGTGGATGCACCGTTAATCGATTTGCATAAGATCGCCGTTTCGTGGCTGCGTCTCTCGAATAAGAACGCGAGCGGGCTGATGGTGAAGAAGAGGCGCGCTGTCTGGCGATATAAAAGTCGATACGCGACATAATTCGCGTAATTACGCGGGTGCATATTACGCGTCGGCGATACACTCGCGAAGAAAACAGGAAACACGTCGGCACCGCCGGCCAGAAAAGTGCGCGGCGAAGGGGAGAGGAATTAAGAGCCCAGTGACGTAAACAGCTCGGATAATCAGCTTCGTTTGTCGTTTTCTTATAAGAGATTCAGATCCGTATAATTTCGTTGAATTCAATTTTCGAGATGCGAGATTTCATTATAGGTGAAATGCACGGAAAATGCACTTTTTGTCTTTCGGCTTTCTATCGTTACGACAGATATGCTTTTCGTGTCTCCGTAGCAGAGACTAGAACCGTTTTGATTTCAATGAACTCAGATCTCGATGCTGATTCACATGAAAATAATATTTATAAATAATTATTTCTGTTGTTTATCGACATCTATCGACATCTCTTCTCCGAAAGATTCTTCGCGCGTCCAAAAACTTCAGCCGAGTCATTTTCTCTACTTTCATAAATTGGAGAGTGAGCGGCAAAATCGTGTTGCGCGAATTAATGCGATACGCAAGCGCGATCGCTATTTACGCTACGATTATTACCGTAATTTCTTATGTAAGGTAACGTTTCTGCCGGTCACACTAACGAATAGTTAACTCTAAGTAGGTAGGTTACTTCGAGACGCGGTAAAAATCTATAAGGTTCGCGCTTCGATGAACGCGAACGCTGATTTTCTGCAACAATTGACTTGAGGGTGAGCGAACTCATTCTCTCTTTGTTGTAAGAATGTAAAACGTATTGTGCATACATAATGATACAGAAAAATAAGAATGTGTGTCCTAGATGCGTAAAATTGGAATTTCGAACATTTAAATGAAAGATCTAAACACGATTATAAAAATTTGATGAAGATATTGAAGATGATACGTGATGTTTCAGATTTTATAAAAGCACAAAAATCAATATCTTAATAATTAATTGGAAAATTGTGTTAAGATAAAATCTGTTTCTTATTAAATAAAAAAGCTGAAAATTTTAATATATGATTTCATTCAATAATAATATTGTATATTTCAATATGCATTCCATATATATACATATTTTAAGTCGCGATTTTTTAATCATGGCTTGAACTTTAAAGACCGCTATTAATCTCGACGAATACGATCATATATTAGCATAACATCTGCTTGTTATACCTCGTGTTCCTACACGTACGTACGTTGTTTCAAGGAAGTTGATTTGAATCGGAAACCCTATAACAATGCATGTATACTAATACGTACATTGGATGCGTGGATGTTTTAGGCAACGTAGCTAGGATGATGCCGCAGCCGCATCTCAGGAGGATCATTTAACCGAGATAATTGCCAAACATTGTTCACCTTGTTAGCCGTTGTAGCTCGGTTGGCAAACTTGAGCGAGTTAATAAGCAACACACCCGAGTGACGGCGACGACTATAGCGATAGCAATGACTATAGGGGCGACGATAGGTGTCAAGGCAGAGGCCTGAGCGCCGAACCGTGTATAAATTAGCGTCTTCAGTTTGTAATCGATCGCCTTGACTCTTGACTCTGCGTTATGAACGTTGCAGCAGCAAGGAGACGTCTTGTTCGCGTTGCGATATTGTTCGCGACATATTTGTATCGTGCTCCTATTATTAGTGTGTGTGTCGACACTAAAGTAAATTCAATTATTTTTTTAGAATTTTTATTTAACGCAAATATTATTCGGAGATATTACAAGCAAAAGAATTATAAGAGAGGTATTTATCTAGTGCAGAAAAATATTCGATATTTAAACGAATAATAAGGAGAGAGAAAGAAAAATATTAATATTTTTTTCAAGAGATAATATTTGAAAATATTTATAAGCATTTAGAAGTTAATTACATCATAATACATTATATGATAATTGATTCTAATGTAATTAGCTTATAAAAGTCCTTATTCCTACATAATAATCTGAACGTAAACTTTTTAGTATGTTATATTTATATTTATTTACGCTATTATTTACGTTATTATTTATATTTATTATTTACGCATCATCTTTTTATTAAATCTTGAACCATCTGTTCTCTGATGAAATATATGTGAAAAGATTATTAATCAAAATACTTGAATTATAGCTTTCATTATGCTTTGTAGATTCCCCTTAGAAGAACAAATATTAATATTTAATATATAAAATAATTTAAAACTTATCTTTCCACATGTATAAACATGCTCATTTGAAATAAAAAACTTTTGTTCAAAATCGTGATAACCTAATTTTTTAGCATAATATGTATATCGAAACTACCGATTAGTAACATAAATTCTCAACGATTCTTTTACGATAATATTCACGTGCGCGAAACGAGATGTTATAATTCAATAAAACAGCAGAAATGTTCGGTGAATCTTGATCGGGTCGGCGTCTCGCAAGCACTGAAGCGAAGGCGCGCGTTACGAAGGGAAGAGCCACGAAGAGAATTAGATAAATAAATAGAGAAAGAAAAAGAGGGAGAGAGAGAGAGAGAGAGAGAGAGAGAGACAAGCGAAAAGGCGTAGGTAATTAAGGGCCGTAGAAAGGTTCAAACTGGAAAGCAAAGTCGAAGGGCGCCTCTTCTCTCTCCCGTGAGAGGCGTGAATTACACGGCGAGGCAAGCGAGCCGGCAGACAGGCTCATTGTCCTCCGCTAGTTTAATTAATGCAGCTGAACCGGCAGCTCCCTCATATCCCACTTCCATCCTCCCTCCGTCCGGCTCCGCGCCCTCTCCTACCACCAACACCACCACCACCATGTCGCCAACCCTATCTCTTTCTTCCGCCGCGCCATCCCCCTCGCGCGCACACTGCCGATCTCATGTATAGTCGCACACCGTGGCCTCGAACGATGTACGTGCAATCTACCGGGGGCAATTCCGTAGACCCGACAATGTCGTCCCGTCTCTCGTCTGGATTTCGATAATGATCCGTCAATTAGTCGACGGATCAGCGATTCAGCCGCGCGAGCTGATGCCACTTCCTTTTAACCCTCCAAGACCGACCGAGATACTTCGTATTGTACGTGTGTGTATATGTGTATTTGTATTATATATGTACAGATTATGGAGCTTTTGCAATCGAGCAAAGACGATCGATCTTGAGCATACGAGTTATTTTTATTACAAAGGAGCACAGACTTGATTCTAACCATTTTTTTTTTGTATTTTGCACCTATTGCATAAAATTAGTGATTTAAAGCAATCGTGCGTATCAGTTGAGAATCTCGATTTGTTGTGTTTGCCGATGATTGAGGTAGAGACGAATGAAAAAGAACGGAGAAGGATATAAGAAAAGAAAAAAGAAAAAAAAAATAGGCAGGCAGGTACACAGAGAGAGAGACTAAAGAAAAAAAAATAGGCAGGCAGGTACACAGAGAGAGAGACTAAAGAAAAAAGAAGCAATACCATGGTCTTTCTTCTGTTTCACAGATATATCTTCGAAAGCAGGGAAGAAACGAGGAAAAGCAGACGAGAGTCATAGACGAAGTCTCTTCGTCTTCTCCCATGTTGACCCTATTCAGTAGCGTAACAGGAGAGATAAAGAGAAAGAGAGAGAAGTCGCAGCGAGCTCTATTTTTCTATTTCTTCATGAATTTTATCGATAAAACGACAGAAACTCGATGAGTTTCAAGACTCAAAGATCGCAATCGTCTTGCAGATTTATTTCGCTTTACTATATCACGATAATTACGCTATCTTCCGAGACGCAAGAGGGAGATTCTCGGCTCCTTTGGTTTCCTCTCTGGCGCGGGATTTTACAAGAAGAAAAAAAGGAAGAGGGGAGAAAAGAGGAGAAGAAGAAGAGAGGCTCGCGGTCAAGGTGCCGTTCTGTTGCCGGCTCTATCTTCTTGACTCGAGCGCTCGAATAGCGCAGTATCTGAACGTGCTCGTCAAACGCCGAGCTCGATCATCGGCCCGATTCAATTAGCCCTCGTACTTGAGGTAACTCCCTCCCTGCCCATCGAAAGTCGATCGATAAGAAATTCTCCGCGTTCGGATGTGGAGCGACCGGCTTCGACGTTTGATCTGTCGCCGCTCCGTAACGTCGAGAGACGCCGATCGGTTCGCCTCCTCCCATGGAGAGGAGCGATTTTATCTCCTTTTAATTCCCATTAGCTTATCGCGACAGATTCATTTCTGAGATAGAACCTCAAGGATAGCCATTACACGTGTCGAGCGTCTCGAATCTATCGGTTGCTCGTCCGACCGTTGAGGCCAGATTAAGATAAGCGACCATTGTCTCATTAAAAACTAATGTCAAGACAATAATTACAAAATTACGATGAGAAATAATCGAAAGAGATTTAAGGAATTTATAAAAATCTTGAAGAAATCTAAAGAATCTAAATAAATAATGATAATTTTTGTATATTAGTTAAGTTCGACTTTAAAAATTATTGAGTAAACAATATCGAGGCGCTAATAACTTTTGCTAACTTTTGCGATCCATTATTTACGTGACAAACTTATTTTTTGGGGGAATTTTAATTCGAGATTTAGATTACTCTAAGAGAGAGATATTTATAATACCGAATATTTTTAAGATAATTGCCCTTCCAGAGAAAATTTCTCTGGAAGAAAAAATTATGAATTCTTTGAATAGTTTTCAAAAACTGAGATTAGAGATCCTGAGACATCCTCTCACTGTACCTTCGTGAATCGCTAGTACTCTCCGCGTTGCGAAATTAACGTCGCTCGACGAGCAAATTGAATGAAAAATGGAACTGAAATATTCGCGAACATCCGCGCATTTCACATCACCGGCAACTTCCACCACGTTCAACCGGTTGGATGCTAATTCTAGGTTTAATTCTGATTATCCGGAGCGTCATTATATATAGCGAGGAACCGGTTAACCCAGTTCGTGATCTCCAGGATAGAGACACACGCGACTTTTCGTGCCAGACGATCGTCGCGTTTATCATCACCGTGACATGTCGATTCAACGTTTATTCTTCGCGTTTAGAATATGCCCTTCCGAAAAAAAAGTAATGCGGCCAACGTATATCTCCGAACGATCAACGGCAACTGGTAACGACAACGCGAAATTCGTTTTCTCCGCAATGTTTTCTCCCGATCTTAAAATCCTAATAAAACCTTAATAAATCGCGTCTTGCTGCTCGTTGAACGAATTTCCGAGGTGGATCAGCGGCAGCAGCGACGGCGAGCGAGAGAGCAGGTGGATGCGCTTTATCGATTTTGGCATACCAGACAAGTTGCTTCTGCTTTCGCGGCGATAATTCGCCGACTCGGTGCCTCGGCTTGGCGCGGCTTAAGTCGCCCACTCGGAAAGTTCATCAGCGTGCAACCTGCGAAAGCTCCCGGATTCAGGTATTCCTCAACCCGGACGAAGCAGTACGGATACTCGCAAAAGAGAGAGAGAGCAACGGTTCGCTATTCCCGTATTATACTTGTATTATACTTGTATCAATCATTAACGTTTAGAGTATACAGAATGTACAAGAAATGATATACATAAACTTATCGCGCGTGCGTGTATGTTTCTATTACTGTTTGCACAAACACACACACACACACACACACCATAATTTTTATATACTTCGATTATTGTAATCTCATAGATATTATCAAATTCTACACTCTATATTCTTCTAACATGTGTGTTAGAATAAATAAAATTATGCATAATGAATTTCGTAAACTATTTTCAACAGTGTTTTTCTCCACAAAACACTGATCGATACAGAATCTATGTATTTTGATATTGCGTTAAGAGAAATATAGAGCAGAAATAAGTAGACTGGAATAATCAGCGGGTTTTTAAAGTGTCAACGTTGCGTGCGAAGATTTGACCAGTCGGGTCAAGTAAGCAAGAAGTAGACGTAAAAGAAGACGAAGAGTTGCGGGAGAAGACGAAGAGAAAGAGGTGGACGGACGTCGGGACGCTATTTATATTCGATGCCGAGGACGTTCAACCCACAAACACCCCCGCCTTCCTTACCATGTATTCCCTCCTTCCCTCTTTCTCTGTCTCTCGCTTTATCTTTCTACGCGCTCATCTCGTATCCACTCGGTGGCGACGGGATAAACTCGCGAATAAATCTCCTAGCCATGTAGCTGTATACCTTCTCCCATTCTTGTCCATGCTTCGCCCTACATCCTCATCTTGCGGTCCGAGTGCCTTACCGCGGATTATCCGAGGTAGACACGCGTAAACGAGCCGGTTCCCTTGGTAATTTGAAGAATTAATCAACCGGACGAACAAAGATTTTATTTTTACAACGCTGATTGATGACCAAAACCAAGTATCATTAACTCTACACGCATAATTGAGCAGTTGAAAATGATAGGGAGAGATCTTAAGGCACAAAGATTAATTTGAGAAACAAAGGTAAATAATTAAACTAAATAACCTGCATTAATTGAAATAAGTACAATTGAAATAAATAATTTGCACTAATTTCTTGCATCGAATTTCCTTATTGCATTAGATTAAACAATGACATTGCTATCTGCAAGAATGAATAAACGAAGGTGAAAAAAGCTTTGATCAATTTTAAGAATTAAGATTTTAAAGTGCTTATAGTATAATATTCCTATATACAAGAATATCATAAAATTAGCACCAATGTTATTATTAATTATAAAAATGTTTAATTCTTTATATTACAAAGAATCAGCGAACGAATTTTTTTTCTGATCAGTGTGATTAGCCCCTTCGTACAAATATTTCAGCACCCTCGAGTTTCGATACGCTCGCACTACCGGCGTTGGATCTTTTCATCCTATGGTGGATTTCAGCCCCCGTCTATCGGTCTTTCCCGTATCGACTGACCGCGCGACATGCAAAACAAAGAAAAATCGTTGGAAGCGGAAGGAAAGCAGACGCGAAATTAGATTTCCTAGCGAGGTCGCCGCCGCCTAGCGTGCGTCGTGGGGGGATAAAAAAAAAAAAAGAAAAACCTACCCCAAAGCTCAATCCATCCAACGAGCTCGTGTCGAAAGAAGGTAGAAGAGAAGAGATATAGATAGATAGATAGATAGTGTGAGAGAGAGAGAGAGAGAGGGGAGAGGAAAGAGAGAAAGAGAGATCCGGGAGAGATTCGGTTCTCGATACGATTTTACGGGTAGGGATCGAACGAGAAGAGACGAGAATGAGAGGCTGAAGAGGGAAGAGAGAGAAGGGAGGAAAGATGAACGCAGGGAAAACGGGGTATCATCCACGGCCGTAATTAGAATCCTCTTCGTGGAAATGGTCTCGAGGCTTCGGAAGCCCGCCTCTTCTCTCGTTTCTCCATTTATGATCCTTCAGCTAGGTAGATAGGTAGGTTGGTCGATTGTCTAGTTGATACGGTAACACACGCGCGTGTTCTAGGCGCCCAATACGATTGCGTAATATATCCACAATACAACACAACAGACTCTTGATCCTCTCGCACGTAGCCGGAAAAGAGAATAATTTCAGGAACGGATTCATCGCGCAACCGTCGTAATTACGAGGTCGCGTGGTTATTACGCAAAGTTTTTTTTTGTGCTCTCTCTCTCTCTCTCTCTCGCTTTTCTACACATCTTCATCTCTTTGAAAATTTTGACGATGTAGAATGCAAGTGGAGAGATATCTTTAATCGTAATGCTATTTAATAATTGTACCGTAACAATGACTGGGATGGAATTGGCTCGAAAGATGTATTGGCTTGAAATTAAAAACTCGTTTTTGAGTTCGATTTGGTTTAATTACTTTAAGCTCATAGTCATCGCGAAACACTTGCTTTTTGTATAATCTATACATATATACATGTATATATATGTATATAAAACATAATGTATATTATATGTATTCTCTCATTCAGGTCAGTATTTATTTTTAATATTTAAGTTTTATTTGAGTCAACTAATCTTCTTCGACATTATATTAAAGAGTTGCTGTTATTGATTTGACAAGTCTAGATAGATATAACACTGCTACGTTGCATTACCCCATTTATCAAAAGAAGTAGATCGTGCTATATAAGCTTCGATAATGTTGTAATCAATGTATAACGGGTCTTCATTGATTACCCGTGCATAAAATCATAGATAAGATAAATGAAGAAGGCGCTATAGGTTAGGGGAAAGGCATGATTCTGAGGTTCTGGTTTGTTCTTGGCAGTCGGCCAACGCGCGAGGTCGTTAAGTCTCGTGTCTTCCAGTAGAAGCAATGAAAAGTCGTAAGAGAACCGAGAGAGAGAGAGAGAACGGATGGGAACAGTTAACGGAAGTTGACAGCTACCATGACGGTCTGATTGAACCGTCTGTCTTTTCATGCGCCGTATTTTTAGTCACTGTCTGACGTTCTATCTACGGATGGGATCGAGTTCAACATATACTGTATACCGACGAATCTAAACTAGATAAAACTATGAATATTCATCGCTTTGTCGAGTAAATTCATCATACACTCATTTAAAATTCAATTTTCGATGCTAGATATCTCGGTGTGCGATTGAGTATTAAATTACGATTCCGTTGAATTAAAATCTACTTGAAAATATTCGTGTTAGAACGAGGCTTTGCCATCATCGCAGCTCGAAAGCTTGGTTTTGTGAGAAAGTCCTTTATCGTACCTAATCGTCTGTAGATTATAAATTATCAGTGACTTAACATTTTCGCGATAAAATCGTCCGGAAATTGCTCGAAGAATCAACTTATACCGTATACTGTGTCTCGGTTCGTATTCTCGCTTGAGAATCCCTGGATGCACCACGCGGCGACGACCGACGCATTGGTGGGGGTCAAATGTCACACTGCGTGACTCACCATCGCCTCCGAGTGTTCGCTGCACCTTTCTGCATACAGCGGGTATATATTTCGCGCATCTGCATTCGCAGCAGGCCGCGCCTTTGGCGAGCGAATTGATGGTCGACGCGATCGCGCCGCGAAAAGAGAAGGAGGCTATCGCGATTACGTTATCGAACGACGTCGATCGACGGCGATTTGATTCCCGATCGAAGTTAATTCGACCGTGAATTCAGTGAAACACCGCGTCCATTAACAAACGCGCGCGCGTTACTTTGCATTCTAAGTGGAGCGCGCGCGTCTGCACTTTTATCCTTTCTCGAAGAAGCCACCTATACTATCGGACGATCGATCTTTAATGCGACGCGATAAACGCCACACGTCCGCCACATGCCGGCGGAATAAATGCTCAAGTTCCTGTTACTACCGCCTGCCAACGGTCCGCCTTTATTTATACGCTCGTCTATGTATTATTTAAATACAACAGATTTATATGCGAGCATTACGCGTCTTCATCTCGCTTCAAGTTGAAGATTAAGAATGATTTTATATACGGTTGTAGCGTGAATTGTATAAATTGAATCTGACACAAAATATTTTATAAAGTATTATATAATAATTCGCGTTAGAGAGAGAGAGAGAGAGAGAGAGAGAGAGAGAGAGAGAGAGAGAGAGAGAGATTCGCGTTAAATAAATATATGTATATAATACATATAATTATTATATGTATAATATAATTAATAATTATTATTCATATAATCAATATCATTAATAATTAAATCATATGTAAAAAAATATATGTATACTGATTGTATAATACAATATAACATAATTTGATTTATGTTCATTGTTTGAATATTTTATTACAATTTTATACGTGTGGCTATCTTATTTGTGATCGGCGAATAATAAAAAAATATAATTGACGCTTTCAGAAGGCTGTCGCGCCTGTTAATAAAAATTATATTTATTTTATATATATATGAATTCAAATCATATCATAATTACACTATCCACATGTGACTGTAATGATATAATTATAAGGATTAAAAATGGTGAAGCAATGTGTAAATCTTATTTGCGTCAGATGTGGCCAGATATAACCCGTCGATTTCGCCGTCACTTTGAGCTGGCATCATCTTTCAATGTCCGACGAACGATGTTAAATCGCCGATCGTGACATACACGTCGACACAACTGTTCGTTCTTACGGGTCGTCATTATTTAGACAATAGAAGCGCGATAGCGATCTTACCTAAAGCGCCTGAGGAGGAAGACGAGAAACGCGCAAGCGAAGGGGAGCCACGTGTAAGAAAAGGGCAGGGAAAGGCGGAGAAATCGTAAATTGATCGATCGATCGATTGATCGTCGACGCGGTCACTTATCGCCGGCTCGATATCGGCGAATATAACGGGTGTCGAGATCGTTTCGAACGCGAAACGCGAGCGGTCCAATAATTCCGTCGCGATAATTAAATGAGGTAATTAGGGCGGACGATAACTCAGCAAGTGCACCGTATCTCGTCCGTCCCTTCGGTGTGGCTGTCGTTAAACTGTCGCCGTCGTCATCGTGAGAGACGCTCGTTTACATCAGTTATTACTGTCAAAGTCGTCGGGACGTACGTGTTTCCTCGGTATTAACGAGACGCTTTATTGACCCTATCTTACTTAAACGCTTCCTCGCGCGATTCGGTCGATTGCAATTCCGAGTTTGCTCAAGGTAGCGACTTACCAAGGATTCACTCGCAAAATGTCAGAGATATCCATCTTTGTTAATCGCACAGATTCGCATTACAAAATTTCCTAATCCTTTTTGTTTTGCAATTCTATATTTTAGTGCTTGGATATTTATGTTGATAATTGTTAATAATTAGTTATTTAAATTTCTAAAAATTTTGAAGGATGAATTTTATTGCAATTAATAAATTACACTTCTTTGGAATCTTTTTAAAGCATTAAAAAAAAAAAAAAAACGAGAATTAATTATTAGGTGACACACATTGATAACATTAAGATCGAAAAAAATATGTTTAATATTCAGTCGTTTGTTAAAATTAGATTAAACTGCAATATTATTATTTTCATTATAAAATATTTATCTTTTTCATTTCACATTAATTTGTTTTTGACAATTATAAATGTATGTCACATTTTTATTTGCTTATATATTATAAATGTTTTATAAAAAAATATTTTCTCAATATCTGATCACTATTGTAATTGCGATTTATAATGTATCATGATTTTTCCACTGTACACTCATACTTCACATTAATCGAGAAACGATTCTATATTCGTATCTTCTTGCGCTGAGTCTCACAGTTAACGCGCTCGTTAATTAATGAGAAGTTAATTCTATCCGCGAAGAAACGCTGATGAGACGCGGATGAACCGAAATATATACATCTCGATTTAACGTAATTTTACTATGGAAAGATAAACAGCAACAAGCATCGTTCGCGACGTTAAATTCTGTCACGCGAATATTCCGACTAGCAGAAACTGCAGGAACAGATGCAGCTAGCATCCCGAAACTTCGGATTTCAAGTACAACATGGTACTATCTGCCGACGCAAAGGGATTCGCAAACTTCTACGTTCAGCTCGTAATGTCTTATCTCTGAATATATGTATATATATAGGGTGTATCATGCATTCTCTCTCTCTCTCTCTCTCTCTCTCTCTCTCTCTCTCTCTCTCTCTCTCTCTCTCTCTCTCTCTCTCTCTCTCTCTCTCTCCGTATTTTCTTTCACGTATTGGATTCTCTGCTCATATACAATTTAAAATTAATTTTTCCTTGACAAAGATATATTGGCATTTCGATATATCTTTCGGATAGCAATTTACTAATTTAAAGATTTTCCAAAATTAAACTTTAAAGATACAAATAAATAAAAAAATTTTATTCCTCTTTTAATTGAAGTGGATATTTTTAACAGGATTATAATTTAAAATCAAATACTGGATATCTGATAATATCGCATATAACTTTCGCATATTTCTACCTTCTATATCCTATCCTAAATGATCAGTTAAAACGCCACCGGATGATAAAATCAATTTCACGGGCTTTACTACCTCGCGTCCCGACCGCTTAAAGTTGAATATTGTTTATGAAATATACCAAGCGGATGTGCTCAACACAACGCTGCTATAATAATACACCAATAATGACACGCGGTCGACGTCGGCGATCGTTAGAGACAGAAAGAGAGAACTCGAGGAAGAAAGGCGTGGAGAGTGCTTTCTTGCGCGCCACGATTATGCGCGCGGATACATGCTTATGCGTATGCTTTGCGCCAAGATTTATGTCGACGGCGTTACCTTTCTCTCCGTATAGAAATGCCGGTAATGCGCCGCTTCGCCATAGTGCCACGGTGTATAACGCATTATCTTTAATGAATCGACTGTGAAGTCTTATTACGTTTCATATTTCACTTGTGCATCGATGAAGGCCAGTGGACATATTTCAAATGCAGATTATTAAATAATCATTTAAATAGTTTCGTTTATAAATACAATATAATTTGAAAATTTATTTTCCCTATGAGACTGATAGTTATATGTAGAAAGTAATTATTTGAAACGCAATAATTAAAAAAATTATTAATTAAACTAATAATTTTAAAAGAATTATCAAAAAATCTTATTTAAAATGCATGTAAATTTAAAATGGTCACAGACTCTTGCATTATTTCAAATATGTAGCAAGGAAAATAAAATAAAAAAAAAATGATCAAATAAATAGAAACAATTAGAAAAATGACATTTATTTGAAAAATAACGCTCAATTTAAATGTTCACTTGCAAAAAAAAACCAATATGATTTAATGAAAACATGAATAAAGATGGATCTAAGAAATGTGAACCGTGAGAAATAAATAGAAGAATAAATCCAATAAATATATATTTGCAAAAATATCTAAATATTTTAATACCCATACAATGAAAAAATTAATTATTTCGATTATTTAAAGTCTCTCTCTATATATATATATATATATATATATCAAGAGAAATACGTATTTAGATACTTATTTTTGATTCGTAAAATTAATTGAATTTCAAGTAGAATTTTAATTAACATAATAAATAACAAATAAATAATTATTTGATATTAATCATTTGTAATATATTAGAAGAAAAATAGTTTATACGTAGATATTTCTATATATTTCCTATCTCAAATACTATTTTGTCCATCTCTGATTAAGATTCATTCACCTCTCCTCGCAAAGCCCTAATCTTGTAATCACCATCGGATTAAACGGAGCCAGAGAATCTTCGCGACACATAATTGTTTGACACAAACAAATAAAATATAATAAAGATTTTTTTTCATTGTCTTTCCCTATTATTTTTATTTTTTATATTCATTTATATTTACTTATTTTACTTCGATATTTTATCTGTCTAAAGCGAATATAGAATTCCTAGAATTTCTAATCGAATATTTGAAATTGAAATCGCCATGACACAAATATTCAGATAAATAAAATGTATAAATATATCCAGAATTTTAGCGCTTTATCTTAATCGAAATTTATCGCATAATGCGCTATGAGACCACATGCAGCTTTTTCGCGCATACGCTAATATATACGATTTTAGATACAGCACGCCGGTATCTATTTGCGGACAATTGTGCGTTGCATTGTCGCGCCACAGCCGTTAATGACGCGTGAATCACACGACATCTGCAATTGTTATTCGCGCGCTATTGCACGCGCGTGGCGACCAATTTCTGACTACAACACGTACATGTTAAATAGATATCGCGCTCATTGAACACTCGCGTCAGTTTGTTTTTTTCATCGTAACGCGGAATGAAAAATTCATATGGAAATCAAACGTTCAAAACGTTAAAAACATTTCGCCCATTTTCACGCAAAGGAAAAGATAATGATTCGCACATCGTGATATAAATAACGATATATACGAGTTATACAAAAGTTATATAAAAAATGTATCAAATAACGTATGAGAAATGAAATTGAAAAAGAGCTACGACGAGCGCGCGCTTTTGCAAGTCGCAATTTGCGAATTGCTTCCTGCCGCATTTTTACCGCATCCTGCGCCATTTACTTTGCATGCGAACTTTATCTACCCTCTACCATAATTTACGATGACAGGATAATTTCCTGGCAGGATTGTTGCACTGGTAATTAACTCACGTGCGAGCTGAGTCGAAAATGCACAAGTAACGAGAATTTCGCGGACGTTGCGAATGGAATGGTGCGTTGTTCGCGATTTTCCATGTTTCATTTTTAATTGCGAGCTGATAATCCAGCCAGAGATGAGAATCGTTCGTACGTTCGAGAGAATATTAGCAAATAATACTTCTTGGCCTGTAAGCTGCATCGTGCGCCACGGATCCGCTCGTAATTTCAACATCGCGCAGCCATAACGAGACTTTCCGAGACAATGGCTCGTATATATCGGGTGGCAAAAGAGTAGTGCGTGGGCCGACCGCCATACAGGTAATGCATAGGGGATCGCAGCGGCGATCCCCGCAATTCCGTGAGAAATTATTGTCGAGCGCGATCGCGCCGCGGGAATTTCTGTTGTCTTTGTGACCTGCGACTCGCTCGCGACTCGCTCGAAATTAATAACGCGCCGTTCTTAACAAGCTCATTAATTGGGACGTTTTTCGTAAAGTCTCGTAATTTATTAGATGTTTCCGTATAAACTGTTGGATCTTGAGATCTTGTTGAAAATGTTTACATTGGACGTTTACCGTTAACGGATTATTATGTATTATATTACGTTAAATTTGGATATTCTTTTTTCTGGATCTAATTGTACAAAAAGGTTTTTCGATTTCCAAGTCACAATCAATTGAGGAAACCTAATAATAAATAATTATATATCCAACTGCTGTTATTTTATGTTTTCAGAATAAGATACAACGAAACGCGTTGTGGAAACATGTTCATTGGAAAGAGAGCATCGCTAAAACATTGAAACAAAAAAAATCAAATAAATTCGACTTTGCAAAATTAACTGGTGGCATGTTCGCAGACAATACTACCGACGAATTGGAGATAACCTAGACATAATAATTGAAGGGATATACGCATGATTACAAGGTTCGGCTGAGATCGCGAAAGTTTAAAGGTAGCCCTTAGATGGGTCGATAGACGAAGAGTTCGCCGGCGGGAAGTTGTCTAAGGACTGGATTCAGACCGGGCCTTATTATTACGCTACTCGTTATATCGTACGACTGGCTATTATCCTTCTGGTTTTTCTCTCTAAATAAATGACGCTAATTCGTCTTAATACGTGACATCCGGCTGCACGACGCTTGCGTCTGTTCCTTTTGAAAATTCTCGAACGAGAAACAATATACAATGATGCGATATATTTTCAATATACATAACGAGAAAATTGTTTCTCTCGTAACCGAGAAAATTATTCTTGACACTTATAACTCGAGTAATATATTTATAAAATCCTTTTTATATAAATAAAATCGACTACGGTTTTCAAGTTTGCGAGCGCAGACTGTTTTGACATATCGCGATTTATTAAGCGCATCCCATATTTTTGACTGCGCGCGACGTCGCGAAAAATCGTATTTGTGGCACATAATATAATGTAATGTTTACGACACGGTAATAGATCCCGCAGAATGGCAGGGTAATTTTAGACTTCTAACGTACTTTTGTCGCAAACGTTGCGATAGTTCGAAGAGCGCGAAAGATATTCAGTAACGTCGACCGCAGAAAGTATAGTGTTCGAGGCGACTACACGTATTTCGAGAAGCGGCGTGTAAAAACGGTGAATAATATTCGTATCTATATTTCAGATGAAAACCGATATTATCTTCGCGACTGTGCTGTTCATGCTTCAAAATTATATCTATTGTATATCGTTAATTTAGCGCGATCATTCCTCTCTTGTTAAATAATTTAGTCAGAGATACAGTATTCCTCGTCAAATCTTATTTTTTATATTACAACATATAATTTTACGCGAATAAACGAGAAAGATTATGTATTGACAAATTTATGTATTCAGTGATATCACGACAAATACATTCGGCGTTAGCAAACTAAAAATGATATAAATCAAGTCTCCAATAAATTAATTCGTTTACTTAAACTCAACATTTAGAAAATATAGATACGATAATTAAAAAAAAAATTATCTCGCGTAAATTTGCTAATTTTGTTTGTTCATATGGAATTTATATCAATCGATCGTTTCATACGCAAAGAAAAAAAAACAGCTATATATTTTTTCGTGAATTTCATTAACACGAAGGAGATGGAAAAACTGTTAATGTCATTCCCTTTCACCACCGCCAATTATCCCGTAACTGGTCACGCCGATCGCGATCGTCGTCAACGGGAAAGCGAATTGCTTCGCGAAAATTCAGCCGATACCCGCGCGTACGCGCGACGGAAACTATTTTAAATACATTACGAAGTTTAAATCGCCACTTAATCACAACGCGCGCGAGAGCAACGCGGGGTTTACGGGATTAACGAGGGATGAACGAAAAAGGGATGGGAAAAAAAAGAGAAAGAAAAAGGAAAAGCCGTCCGAGTCCGACAAACTAAATTTCAGGTATGCTTGCCTTATCATTAGTCACGGGTGCGCCACGGTGTGAATTAGACTCAATTACACGGCCGCGAGTAATCCCGGGCAAACCGAGTATCCATTAATCGAGTTACCTGGAACTTCAAACTCGGAGAGTAGGAAAGTTCGCTTGCCATTAAAACCAAGGGCGCGGTTTAGACCTCCCCGCGAGTTCGAAAAGCACCAACGAGCTTTATCCTTTTTCTCTTTCTCTCTCTCTCATATTCTCTCTGTTTCAAAAGCTCTTTCGCAAATTTCGACATTCGTCAGTTTCGCTGGCGGATTAATTAAATAAAGTAACTAAAATTACTACGGAATAATCGCGCTCAATGAATATTAAGCTGCCAAGTTTATCTACAAAAATGTCATAGATGATAGCAAACGTAGTGACTGTACAATGCGAATGCGTCGAACTCCTCGTGAAACTCGGAAGTCACTTTGTAAGATAAATTTCTAGCGCTGTGTTAAATTATTCTCATTTAAATTTCCGTTGGAGAAAAGTCTACCTCGAACGCATCGAGGAATACATTTGTATAATGCATCCTCGCGTTCCGCATAATGAGCTAGTAAGAAGCTTTCAACGCAATGCGTCTGTCCTCTCGATGTTTGCCTATTTACTTAGAGGATTTTGCGCTATGTAAAGGCTGAGATCTTTGAAATCCGAACATTCTGTAGCGCTTTTTTGTATTTCAAATTCTTTTATGATCTCGGCATTCACTAAGAATGTGCGCGTTTTTTTCACTAATAATATGCAAGTATAACGTAAAAAGTAAAATATAATTATATATATATATATATATATAATTATTTAAATAATTTTTAAATAAAATAAAAAAGAGACATAAGTCATAAAATTTTGTAGTAAACAGAATCGCGTATAAAATCTGTGTTTGTAATTCTCTTTACACGATTGTTCTTAATAAAGAAAATCTCGGATAGTAAAGGATTGAGACAAAGGTGTGTGCGCGTATCAATAATATCGCTTCGATTCGAAATAAAACTCGTGCTTGCATGCGGCACAGGATTCAGGTTTTGCAAACGGTGCCTAAGTCCATTCGCAGCCTCATTCAAGAACTGGTCGCGACGCCGCAAACCGCTAGTTTCTGCGAGCGGGATAACCACGCATACACGTAGACGCATACATATGCATCTAATAGTCACTTTATGCGTGGCGAAGTGGCGGAGAAATGCATAGAATAGAAATTGTGAGAGAAGCGAGATCACGGCTTGTCACTTACGCGTCTGTGCGTAGCGAAAATAATTTTATCGAAATGAAGTTTACACCTGAGTCGCGAGATCAGATTGCCGCCTGTGTTGCAGCGGCTGTTGAGATTGCAAAGTATATAATATCGCGATATAAATAATGCCGTTTACAAAGCACACAAATCAATTTACGCGGATCGATCTTTAGATTGAATTAAATTGGATAACAACGTGGATTAAATGTAACTTAATTTTCGACAAATTCAAATCAAGGCACTTTATGCGAATCAAAATCATTGTAAAACGAGAAGCTTCTTGATCAACGTGAATTTGAATTATTGGTCTCATTAGTTTGAGCACACTCTCTACACTTTTCAAGTTAAAATCTAGGATTACCGAAGCTATTACATTTAAGTTTCTCATTACAATAAATTTAAAATATTAGGAAAATAAGAATGGCGCGCCATCGTGGTACTTTTTGTTATTTACAATAGAATTTCGATTTAAAGAAATATCACTAAACAATCGGAGAATATACTATTGTAAACCATCTTCTGTTACAAAAGGATAGATCACAGATAGCAATGAACAGTATTAGAATATCAGAAATTTAAAAGAACCCTGGTTTTACTAATGCTAATTTACAACATAACTCAGATGATAATGTGTAAAATGACATTAAAGCGTATCTTTAAAGGAACAAGTGATATGTCAATCAAAGTAAGTCAATAGAATTCTTTCGAATCGAAAAAATAATCGAGAAAAATTATCAACACAGATACATCTAGATTACATCTAATTTTCACTATGATTTATCAAGATTACCTTAAAGATACAAAGAGATTCAAATTTAAAATAAGCTCACATTTATCTAAGCGAAAACTTTATTCCATTGATGCCTATAGGTGTTTCATACTAAAAAAAACACACAAGATTGCTCAAATGAATACTTTTGCGTAATGCTTAAGATACTTTCGCTCTTATCTTCAATTGACATTTTTTCCACTTTTACTCGCGCGATCTACTTAACCGCGCAAACCGATGCATCCGGTACTGCGATACATGCATATTCGTGTGCACAGCACAATCGGGTGCAACATATCATTCACTGATAGGGTTAAAGGCAGAACTGGGTTACTGGATTTTTATATATCGCGGCGACATATATGGCGCAACCCACGAACGTCATGCATTCGAGAACATTTGCTATGTGTCATGTAGATGTGTATGCGTTTACACATATAATCGTACGTATATTCAGCGCTTGTAGCCGCTATTTGCGTCGTGTCGGGTCGCGCGCTTTGCGATCTATTATGTATCAACCTCAGATGCGTGTATATCACCCGTGGGTTACAGGACAATGATAGATCAATGCGACACGCGCGGATTAATGGGCCGCACAGTTACATGGTATATTGTACACACCGGGGACCGCTATCTCTGTGTGCCCGCTCGTATTTTCCCCTCTGCCGCTGCTCTTCCTGTTATCATGAAATGCATGATATGTATTATATCGCGCGGCCGATAACGTATGGATTTTAAAAAAAACGAAAGTTCTTTGAAATTTCGTTCTATTGAATTTTATTCTATTACATCAAAAATGTTAGCCTACGGCCAAAAATGAGAGCGCGACTAGGAAAAAATAGACACATTTCACACAAATGCAGATTGAAAATAATCTAATTTAAATAGTATCGCTTAAATAAGACATCATTTGAAAATTTTCCATAAGAGAATGATAGATACATAGGAAATATTTATTTGAAAGAATTGAATTGCAATAATTGGAATTATTAAAAAAAAAAAATTTCAAAAATTGTCAAAAATTCTTATTTTAAAAAATATTTTAAAATATTTTAAAAAAATATTGAACAATCAGAATTCATATAAAAGTGCTACTAGTATTATATGTAATTGAATCATTTTATTGTTTATTATGGATAGTAATTGCTACTTAATATCTGGCTATTATTGAATTATGATACAAATTTCCACTTTGTTGCACGCTGTTTACCCCTCGTTAATTTCCACAAGCGAAACCTCTGTTTGCTGCAAAGAGCTCATGTGTACTTAAAAAAATTACAGAGAAACCCGCCTTGTGGTCTGCGGAATGTCCCGAGAGCGTTTAGAGCAGGCGCGAACGACCAAGACGGAAAAGCATGCTTTAGGTCGGTTTAACTTTAAAGAGGCAATTACACTGTCGTCGCACGGCCGGTTCTCTACTAAGCAGACACACGTGACCCGATTGGTTAGCCATCGAGTTTATACAGGTAAACATGTCGTCTCCGAAGAAAAAAAAAGCTGCTTTCGCGCACCGCCGGAAATGTCGTTTCTGTGCTCGGCCTGCGAGAGTGACTCTCGCAGGTTCGTCGACCCGCGCTTTCTGCCGATTCTGCACAGTCGACGAATAATTACGCGAACAAATATTGTATATAATTCATTATTAATTATTGTATATAATTCAAACAATTATTTGTGCATTTTAAATTATTTTCAATGCATATAAAAATAATTAAAAACATATTTTTTCCATCAATTATTATTCATCTTTTTGAAATGAAAGACAAATCTCGTAACAATCTAAATTGCACACGAAACTATTTTTCTAACTCTAAGTCTTATGTTCAAAGCGAGAAAAAATCTGCAGTAGTATCTGCTTTAGAAATTAAAACGGTTTTCAACTAAACCGCATGCGTATTTTGCAGCGTGCCAACTGATGCATAAAACTTGTTGATGCTCCGTAAAATAAACAGCAAATGCGAGATTAATGGACTAATCGAGTCACTCTATCGAGTCTCAGCTTCGGCTGCCTGTCAATGCGAAGTGCTTCTCAACAAGACAACGAGAAGTTGAAGGAGCGAGAGAACCGTAAAATCGATTATGCAACTATCTTATTTATACGCGCTATATTATATACATTATATTTTTCAATCTTTTTTTCTGTCATGATATGCTACGTTCTTTAATATTTACAATATATATCCTTATTTATAGAGTATAATATTAATTAAAGATCTGATTATAGAAAAAAAATGTAATAAAAAAATATATTTATGTAACAATAATTAGAAAAAAAATCCAGAGACTTATCCGCGGAAAATTCGCGAAACGCCGTACGGATTCCACGGCGACCGAAGAGCATGCGAATTCACTCTCCTCTTTTCTTCTCTCGTTGCTCTCTGGTCCTTTCTCTTCCCGTCCCGACCCCTTTACGTACCACATGGACCGTACGTGGGCGCATCTGCATAATCATACGTGAATTGCACGAGACATCGTGCGCGGTAATATATTGCGGCCGGTCGACGCGACGAGACGTACGGCGTTCATATGCAGAGGATATGTGCACAGCTCGGTGCAGATCGGTCGACGCAATATGCGTACGTACGTGCGTGCGTACATCGCGCAACGGTACAACCGTTGCGACCGGTTAATTTAATTAGCGGATATGGAAGAGGATACGAGAGAGAGAGAGAGCACGCCGTGCGAGAAGGACGAGCGCTAGTTATAGGACCAAGACTATAGTAACGATAGTATCTTCAAGTTTGAGATTAATCCTATTACATCGCGATTCTTCGCGCTTACATAAAGTATGTTTGCGCGATTTATTGATATATTTATATTATAAATGAGTTTAGTTCCCAATACTTAAGAAATGTACCGATTCTTATGCAGAGAGAAATGTATCAAATCTCTCAATTACTCAGTCTTCTGCATATATAGTGCTATAATATTATTTACATATCATAGTAATTGTTGCGATAAAAGAAACATGGGAAGTACTATATACAATTTTCCTTCATTCATCCTAACTTTTTCATTCCTCTATTTATAAAAAAAAATATGCTTTTTTTAATTAAAACAAGTTCATTCGATTATTATGATGTCTCGTAATTATAGCGACGTTTTAAGTGTAACAAGTACTTATAAATATTTTCAAGTATTAATGCCATGAGTATTTGTATTCTATCTTTGGTATTTGTTTCATTATTAAGCTTTAAAAATCCATTTTCATGCGATAAATTAATGCTTATAATGTTACAATTGTTTGATACCATTGAATGATTACTTGATACTTGTATTGATTAAATATTCTAAAATAGCAATTGAATTTTTTTTTAATCCCATAGCGAGTGCGAGAGGAAGGACAAACAGCTGCTGAATGCGCGTGTCTCTTCAATTTGTCCATTAACCGGACTCTCTCTCTCTCTCTCTCTCTCTCTCTCTCTCTCTCTCTCTCTCTCTCTCTCTCTCTCTCTTTCTCTCTTTCTCGTACGCACGTGAGAAGAGTCGAGTACCAAGTGACGCGAATGTATTGCCGGATAACGCGGCAACAAGATTCTATCTTGCATGGCGAATTTTACCGGTGAAGCTCGAACGCGATCTGGCATCCTGAGTAGCAGTCTCGAGAATTATTTACTAATTATACCAAATTTTTATACGGGCGTTTTTTAAATCATTTGGTTATGAATGATCACGATTGACGGTTAAACAAGAGGTCTCGAATATTTTGAAGTTCATGAATAATTCTTCCCACCTTCAAATGTGAATACGTGTAAAATAAATTTATATTTCTAAAATCAAACATTGCATGACCTAACAATATGTTATAATATAATAGAATATATATGTATACATATGTTTGACTTATAAAAATACATTCAGGTACTTTCTCGCAATAATATTTAAATTAAATAATAAAGTACAAAAATATTAAATAAATTCAATAAATTTATACCAGCTTGCATAATAAAATAGCTACAGTATATATGCAGCAGCACTGATTACTCCTGTCATTAATACAAATGTAGCTTTCTCTCTCTAATTGATTTAATAAAATAAAAATTTCTCTGGTAAAATTTATATTTGCGGTCCGTGTTCCTTTTTCAACAAGCCGTTCAATTAACGATAAATTTACGATAACTGCCAGGGCTTCATTCCGCTTAAAAAGCGAGG
Source organism: Lasius fuliginosus (assembly GCA_949152495.1). Taxonomy (NCBI): domain Eukaryota; kingdom Metazoa; phylum Arthropoda; class Insecta; order Hymenoptera; family Formicidae; genus Lasius; species Lasius fuliginosus. The sequence goes on from OX424447.1 coordinate 8,758,776, forward strand.
CGATCGATGACGCTCATGCTATAAATCGAGAAAAAAGATGTTTTCGGTAGAGACGTAACCGACCGACAGATAAATATTTTATTACTCAAACGATTTATTACATTTTGCCGGGACGCACCGAGGCGGGAACGGAAAAATTCTCGTTACACTAGAAAATGAAATAACTGACTCGCGTAATTAAATGTTGATTCGGCAGCCCGTGACCGTTCATTTAGCAAATTCGATTGGAATTTTTCTCTCTATGTAGAAATTGAAAAATATTTTTTCTTTTTTTCGCTGAGTCAATATTGTAAGAGCATTTCTATCGACAACTGATATTTTTTTAATGATATGAAAAAGGATAGCAGTTTTTCATGCACTTAAAAAAAAAACAGCATTTAATATGATTGCTGTAATCTAGAAAAATAACTACAACAATCTTTTTATTTGAAACTGATTATCTTTTGTACATTTAGTCAGTGGTATGTAAAAAGCATCAGTAAATTTTTGTGTTATATGTTAATTACATGGTATGTAAAAAGCAAAGCCATCTCTCGATTTTAAAAATAATTATGTAAATAAATGTAACAAAAATAATTATTGGATTTTCAGAAAATAAACAATTAAAAATGGATTTGCATGATCTTTCATCTCGTTACGAATGAATATTGTCTTTTTAAAGCGCTGCACGCAAAAACGTTCATCGCTTTCAAAATTTTGAGGAAAATTTGTTTACATAAAAAATGACTTAAGCATTCAATTACATTATCCATATTAAATATCGATGATTGCATAAAATAACCGCTTAGTGCACCGTTACGAAAAGATAAAATGCAAAATACACGAAAATAGCGTATGTCCTGCGAGTACACGCGAAACGGCCCATAGTTACCTGCGCCAATGCACACGCGTTACTCACGGCCCATAAGTGCACCCACGCTCGTTGCATCGTTCGTAAATGCGTGTGCGCAAACGCGTGTAAACACACCGTGATCGTACGCACGCGAATCGTTTGAATAATGCGACGCGCAATTACCGGCAACGCGACCGAACGGGACGGTGTGATTCGTTTTTCCTTCCTGTATATCATTCGCGGTTATTTAAGCTCCGTGTGATAACATCCGCATTTACTTTGCGCACGTTTATAACTAAATTACGCGCGGAATTATTCGTCGAGACGGATAAAGAGATAAAATATTTAATGGTAAATAAATTACTTAGTAGTGATATATTTGCGTCTATATATATATATATATATATATGCATCTTGATCGTAATTGTCATAAATGAATCGAATTTTATTCAAATAAAGTTACTACCAAGAATAGATTTTAATGCTCTAATTTTAATTAACTTTGCTATCAGTAATTTTAGTATCTATATTTCTTTTCTTTTCTACTCCTTTTTTAATATGATAAAAAAAGGATGCTAAAAATTCTACTTTACTAGACGTGTCACTGATACTTTAATGTGATGCTTCATTATATCTGTGCGATAAATTTGAATTTCGTGCCAAGATCCTCGAACAGTAGAAGAATATCTATCCGATTTAATATTTAAATGTAGAACACCAAATTCTATTTCAAATCTTCTATTAGATAAATCAGGGATAATTTATTAACTTATATATTCATATCTCTATTTTTTTATTCTTTTAAAAATATATAAGTCATTTTAAAGTTTATTAAATTAATCAAGAAATAAGCGGATAATGACTCCAGTTTCAATACCTAGAGACTAGCAGCTACTTCGGCTTAAACGGAAGTAGTAAATTAGTCAGAGGACACATAGAGATCTTCTATTAATATTCCAGACCTCGCCACCTCCCTTTTCTCGTTTGTCTCCAGTTATACCGCGCGAATTCGTCGAGTGTCCATTAAATCCGGACGAAAACTCCTTGCTTTCGTATACGTCGTTTTCGACAAGCGAAAAGGGGAGACTTCCGGTCTTCTCACGGGTAATTCCAGATCCGATATGATATGGCTTGTTCGCGGAAATTATTTCGCGAAGTATATCAATCTATTATAAGTAAATGTTAAAAAAAAATATATATATATATATTGAACCAATATATTGCGTTGTTAATAATAAATTTAGAAAAATTACACTTATGGAATTTGCACTTTTTCTAAAAACAAATTCTATCATATCTCACCGGGGATTAGAGAAACGCGATAAATGCACGCGAGCGAGATAGTTAATTGCGCGGCGCGAGTGTTAGATTCGCAAAGACCGTTCGGAATTTAACGTTCCATCGTCGAATACGCGATGCGTGAAGATTGCGCAATACTAATTACATCGATCTTCGACCGTGCATGTAGCTGTCAAATTCTTTTTGTATCCTAAACACATACATATACACACGCGCGCGCGCGTTATTTCATCGCACTCAAGTGCACGAAATGGCAAATAAATATCGTGCATACAATGCGGAAATAATCGATGCACGCAGGATGCCAGCGAAATACGCGCGATTATTATCGCATCCGGATCTCAGGAGCGGTCTGTGTATGGAAATTAATGAAACTCATACTGCAGACTTCCAACTGTCTCACAAGCAGAAGAACTTGACAATTTTTTCACATTACATACGAACCGTTGGAAACCATCTGTACAATTTTTCTCCTTTCGTAATAAAAAAAGAGAAAGTACTTAATTAAAAAGTACTTAAATAAAAAAAAGAGAAAGTACTTAATTAAAATCCAATTACTTAATCGTAATATTTTTTTCGCGTTCGATTTGAAAATCTTAAGATCGAAGATATACATATCAAAACAATGCAGACGAATTGGCATATGTACAAATCATATTTGTACAAATCATTTTTGCTAATAATTTACGTTTCTATGTAATAAATAATTAGAACATAACTTATATTACATTAGATATAAATTATCAATAATAATTAATTAAATTATTAATTTTATTTATAATTATTAATTATTCAAGTAATTATAATGGCAAAATATAAAAACCGATTAAATAAGATTCTTTCGTGAGAAACCTTCAACTAAAATAAAAAAAATACGAATATTTAAGAATGTATAAATCTAACTTTAAATAAAAGTTAATTTTAGATTTAATTGACTAATAATTAATATGAATTTTTCTGCGGAAAATGTATTGCGATAAATAATGATAATGAGATATACGTATTTTAAGATCTTTAAATTAGAAATCCTCAAAATTTATATAGCTTTAGGCACCGAAAAATCCTCATTTGTCCCTACCGGCTTGTCCATTTGTGCCCCAAGACATGAACAGACTGCGCCGGGACACGCTAATATCGTAGATGCACGAGATGGAGGTTCTTAGTCACCGCGGGACATTATGGTAATGCACGCGTGATTGCGCAACACGGTAATGCGGTTACGATTCATTAAGCCGCGCTCACAGGTGGTGGCGACGAAGGCAAGCTGAGAGGAAAAAGCGCGGGTCTTGTCCGACACGGGATCCGTCGAGCGAAACGACGACGCTGTTTCTCTCCCTCTCTCTCTCTCTCTCTCTCTCTCTCTCTCTCTCTCTCTCTCTCTCTCTCTCTCTCTCTTCATGGCAGTTCTTCCGACAGGATAATTCGTCCTTTTCCTTTCTAGCGCATCGAGTTAAGCTTGAATCTCGAGCAAACCGTCTCCCGGGAAAATGCGCGCGATTCGTAATGCGCCGCATTGGCAACGTAACGCTATGATTCATACGCGGAAAGAGATCCGCCTCGTTGGAGCGAAGCGCGAGAAAGGCTATCGGTACAGAAATCCCGACAGGAATTTACGCCATGTGCGTCTGGCGAAGAACTGTCTGTCTGCGAAGATATCTACTCGTTTGTTCAGTACAGTGTTTTGAACCATTAAAAGAAAGATTTTTCGAATTTTTATCATAGAAAAGAGAGTCACTCTCATCATTTCTTGAGCATTACCTGATCATCCGGACAACATGACTGGCAAACAACTTCGATGCCAAATGATAATTTCTGAAAGACAAACAAGGCTTCACAGACCCATCATGAAAAAGCGAGTGGTTCTGTGAGTACTTTTCTTATAATAATCCAACACTATACTTCAATATTGCGGTTGTTCGCGACGATATCTAACATAAGATAAATTATGATGCATGATACTTCAGATGCACTACGCAAAACAAAAATTTGTGCTAATATTTGCTGAAAATGATTCATATGTATTCTCACATCATATGATTGAAGAATAGTATAATATGTTAATATATTAATTAATAATCTATTCAAATGATTATAGTGGCAAACGTAAAGATAGAATAAAAATATTTAAAAAAATTTTTTAAGAGTTTTAGAAATCTTTTTTTTTGATAATTTTAAATAAAACTTAATTTTAGCTTCAATTTTGACTAATACGCGGCAAATTAAATATGCGATAACAAAATAATCACTCTTATATATCTCTCTCGTTAATGAATCATTTACTTCAAACTCATCCAAGAATATACTGCTGAAGGATTGTTCTGACATACTCGGTGAAATATTATAAGATAAAGATGGGATTGTTTTGCTATTGGATGCTGGGAAAACACACGGGCGCAACTTTGATGAGACGTTGATTCATCGTCTGCAATAAGGAAGTAAACTGCGCGATCCTTACATAGAAGGATCTCGTACTCATCGCGAAACCGCTAAAACCGCAAAGCAGAGGGTAATGGCGCTTGTCTGAGGGGCAGCACAATCAAGGACGTCGCTAATTTCAGGCGAATACACCATTGATTAACTTCTTCATGATTATATAATTAAATCCCATATTTCATTAAATACGTGTAATATATATTTATATGTATTTAATAATGTAGATTTTCTTTCAATCTTTATCGTCCATAAAATATGAATGAAAATACTATGAAGAAAATTAGATGAAAACTTTATATGCTACAAGTGTGATTTTTACTTGTTATAATTTTGATTTTTTTTTCTCTTTTCCTTATTTTTACTATATATCTATATATCACAATAAACTTAAAAATTTAATAAATTATAATATATTTAATACTAAAATTGCCAAAACAATATTAATACATATATCGTATTCTCATAATGTTCTGAATTGTATTTTCTAAAATTTTGCCTATATATGTCGAGTCATTGACAGAAAGGAATCGTACAAATATATATATATATCAAAATTACATAAGTAAGAAATAATCTAACACTCACCGGTACGATGCGCAACGGCGGAGTTGTAGTGTACACAACGTTGATCTGCAAAATACAAGTATATCCAAATTATATATATAAAGCACAGAGTTAAAATAATTAACATTTCAAAAAATAATTATGCAATTGAATTTTTCATTTGTCCTTGAAATATATATTTAATTTAAAAGTTTCATAATCCTCGAGAAAAGAGAATTATTTCCATATTAACTTTTATATAAAATAAATAAGAAATAACAATTCACTTCTTATATAACTTATCTAAATATTTATAAATCTTAAACAATGTTAGAATAATATATATATATATTTTTTTATAAAAATACTAATTATCATAAATACTTTATCAGTGTTTCAAGTATTTTTCGAAATAAAATCTAGACTATTGTATATGCATTACACAATAATGTAAAATAGATCATTATCGCAAAGATAAAAAAGTAATTAATTTCACAAAAAGAACAAACAATAAATAAATTGTATGCTTACTCCACGATTGTTTCGTCGTCACCCGATGCCTCCCCGGGCCTCACCCTCTCTTATTCATCTTTTGCTGCTCGTTCATAACACTTTCAACACCCACTCGCGAAAACACACATAATTATATTCACGTGCGCACTAATCAACAGAATACGACGATCACGCGGCACTTTGCATTGTACTCTCGATATTAATCGCACGCGACCCACACTTTATTATATTACGACAGAGGAGAATGACGCGAAAATTCTCTACGTGTTAAACGAAACTACAGTCATAGCACTTGAAAATTGTGCAGCTAGATTCATATTCCAACTCGTAGCAATGTTACTTCTGTTCTTAACGAATAGTACAGGCTTACATTTTAGGATAATTTTTCTGTCTCGTATTAATATAAATGAATAAATTAAAATTAAAGATAAATATTCGCAGTTCCGAGAATACTTCATCGTTTCGCCGATCGTTTGCATGAAAAATTATGATGGAATAAAACTCGCGAAATACGCGTTTTGACAAATTACGATATACATATGCCAATTTTAAAATACGCGGATAATATAAATTAAAATACGAGATTAATAACGACTACGTTTATTAATTAAACGCGTTGTGTCACTGCTCGATCCGTATCTGCATAACTTTATTAATGATCGAAAAATTCGACGATGACATCGACAATCTCATTCTAATACTGCGCAATATTATGCGAGTTGAGTTAATGGCTAATAAAGATGCAATATATATACCATCCGAAAATATAGAATAAAAAATCAGAGTATTATACGCGTAATACATGTCGAAATAATTATATTATTAACAAACAATCGATACGTATATCAATATCATGGTTAGGTTAGGTTAGGTTTTTGTTACTTAAATCATTCGATTGTCCTATTCTGCATTTTCGATTCGAAAATGAGCAATTTATATTTAAACTGGCGAAACATTCAAAGCGCGATACGAGATACATATATCCAAACAAGTATTAAAGAAATAATTATCATGCTAAATATTGAAATGAAACAATAATTTATGTATATATTGTAACCTCCTGTTGACACGTTTACGAATCGTCAATCGCGAGAATTAATTAATCGCGCAGGCTAATAATTTTGAAGTTAATCATGAAGAATGATCGCGATCTCCTAGTATTCGTCGTAATTGCATATTTCAGAAGATAATGCGATGATACACGAAGCGGATCGCGCGCGCGCCGCTGCTTGCTGCCTCGAGTCTCGTTACGCGACTGACCTACGACGTTACAGTGTATAAATAATAGAGCGCTGTACGCCGCGCTATTGTTTACATAAGAAACATTGAATACCGTGTAGCAGTTAATATACACACACTTTTTTGCCACATACAACAAAATATTATTTAACTATAGAATAAATTCACGGAAAATATATATATATTCTTTTTGAATTTTATAAATGAATTATTAATAAGTAATGTATCACGGTGTTTTCCAATACTTTAATAACTTAAGCCTACGATTCATGTATTACCGCGCAATCCGAAAATTCTTTAATTGCGATTTACATAGATGTAATTTGCTAACCATTTTTTTTTTCAGATTAAAAGCGTAAAATAATAGATGAATCGCAGAATCGAGTAATTAAAGTATTGAAAAACGTCGTTACATTAATCAGTTATTAATAATTAAATCTCCTAAAATACGCAATCGCGATAGATATTAAAAGATGCTACTTGCGATTAATTTTTGATTATTACAATTAGTAATTATTATCTCATACCATTAAATAATTTCCGCAATTAATAACTCATAAAAATGTCGATAGGAAATTATAATAATAATTATATAAATTATTATGTTTCACTCTAATATTTAGAGAATGATAATTATTTCTTTACTGCTTAGATTCAAATATATCTCGTATCGTGCTTTGATATTTTCGCCATTTAGATAATTTGCCTATTTTTGGATCGACAGAACGGAGTAATAAATACGCATATCAACAAATTGAATGATTCAAATAATGGAAAATCATGATATATCCACCGTTTATTAATAGTACAATTATTTTGAACTGCATTATTAATGCAATACTGAATTTTAATTATATATTTTCCGATGGTATATCATATCTTAAATAATCATTAATTATTAATTAGACTCGCTTAATATCGTGTAATATAAGAATAAGTTGTCAATATGTTATTCTTGAATTTTTCGGTCATTAATAAAGCGTCGCTATACGGAATGAATCGATTCCGGTGATGTCACTCAATTAATTAATAAGTACAATTGTTATTAATTTCATATTTTTCTATTTATTAATATAAAAATGACATTTCTACATCGTTGTAATTTGTCAAAATGTGTATTTCATAAGATTTATTCGATCGAAATCTATCGTGTAAGTTGACAAACTTAACTATTTTTGAATATTGCAATCCGCGGATATTTATCTTTAATTTTAACTTGTATATTTATATGTTATAATACGAGATAGTAAAATTGCCCTAAAATACGAACCTGTACTATTTGCTAGCAACAGAGATACCATTGACAAGTTGAAGTGTGAATCTCGCTGCACAATTTTCGAGTGCCGAATGCCGGATCGTAGTTCCATTTGACATAGTTTTGTTTGTCGCGTTATTCTCCCGACACAATAAATAAAGTGTGTGTCGCATGCGATTAACGTACAATATAAAGTGTCACATGATCTTCGTATTCTATTGATTAGTATGCGCATGATCGTAATTAATCGTGTTTTCACAAATGAGTGTTGTGTGAGTGCTACGAAGAAGCATGAAAAGAATGAAAAAGAGAAGAAAAGGTAGTCCGAGAAAACATCGAGCGACGATGGAGCAATTATGAAATGAGTAATTTATAACTTACTTTATTATTTGTTACTCTTGCAAAGTTAATTGCTCGTTTATCTCATTCTAGCGATTCATTTTGCATTATTGTGTAATGTGCATATAAAATATTCTAAATTTTATTTCTTGAAAAATACTTAAACATTAAAAAACATTTAAACTAAAACATTTAAAACAGTCAAACTTTTATATAATAAGAAATATATATATATATAAATTTATATAGAGAGATATAAATTATTTCAACATTGTGTAAAATTTATCATTACTTAGATAATTTATAAACAAATTTTATTTCCTAAATATTTTATAAAAGTTAATATAGAAAAAAAAATTTTAGAGGCTTATGCAACTTTTTATTAAATATCTGTTTAAAGGACAAATATGAAAAATTCGAAGAATAATTATTTTAAACACTGCTTTATATATATATGTATATATATACATATATATGTATATAAAATTTGGATATATTTATATTTCATAGATCAACGTTTTGTGTACTGTAACTCCGCTATTGCATACTGTACCGGAATAAGTGTTAAATTATTTTTTATTTTATGTAATTTCGAGATAATCAGTTTTATTTTGAAAATATTAGTTTGCTTTACACTTTGTTTCATATCTAAATTTATTATTTATTTTTACATAATTATTACATTAAAAGAAAATTCAAGTTAATAAAAGTGTTATAGATAACTTTAATCTTATAAATCGCCTTGATATTGAGGGGAACTAAAACAGATTAGCATATAAATTTAATTTTGGAATATGTATAAGAGAGTATTGAAAATCTGCGTTTTTTTGGTCTCTATTTTTTCTAAAGTTAAATGTTATACAAATTAATGCAGTTCAAGTAATGCATTGTCAGCAATTCCTTCACTATGCGATATGTTTCACAAACATAAATAAAAATGAAGACAGAAAATATTTCACATATCACATATTTCAACTAATTTATTTAATAAAGACGAGTCAATGATTAATAATTATGTGTATTTTATAATGTATCAGTTTAATTCTAAATTTTTATAGCTCATTCATATCTATCGATTTATCTACGTGTGTTTATATGCGTATGCACGAAATTATTCATCATCTCGAATCATTGCACGTGTTTTATCGGGATGCGTTGCAAAGAAACTTTTATTTCAACAATCGAGCGACAAATCTCGCTCCTCTTTTGAGGGGATGAGCCTGCGGGAGCGACGCGACAAGCGGGAATCATTTATTGTGCGAGCTCGATTAATCCTCCACCATCGCCAATCTCGAGAACCGTCCGGCCAGCAATCGCTCGTCGGGGGTCGCCATGCGGTCACACAAGTGTATCCCGGGGGTGGAAAATTATGTTACGGTGTGTACCTGCAGCTGGGGATAACTTGCCGTATAAATGCGAGCCCCACTCGTGGCATTAGTGAGCGACGACGACACGAGTTACGTATTACTGCTTGTACGCCAACGCGTTACGCGCGCGCGCAAAAGCAATCCCCCAATGTGGAATTCGTATGTGTGAGGGATAGAGAGAAGGGGGGACCATAATACAGTTCCCTTAAAATTGAATATACCGATAAAGAGAATACGTGAAACAGCAATCTAAAACCGGACGTGTTGTCACAACGTATGTGACAACAAAATACGATGAAGTTCTTAATGGTGTTATATAAAAATATAAAGATTCAAGAAATATTTACATCAAATTAATAATAAAGAGAAAAATCAATATTTTTCAAGATCAGCATTAAACTTTAATCCTAAAACGCTAGCTTCGAGAAAAATGCCAGGAAGTTGTATAATTTGTTACATTGTGAAATAATTTCTTAAAGAGAAAGAGAAAATAACTAACATAGATTAAATTATTTTTGATTAAAAGTAGGCTCTTAATGATAAATACGATTTAACGATAATTTTGACTTTCGACAAAAATAGGCAAACGAATGTGAGTCATTTGTACGAGTTACAATAGTCGAGTCTCAAATGCGGGATTACTAATGGCTGAATTAGAGCGAACGCGCGAGTGGAAAAAGACGAGCGTAGTCAGACCGCGAGGCGTCGAAAGATCATCGGCGGTGCCGCGACAGAAAGCGGTTTCAACGAAACGAGGCTGCGTGTCTCCTTCTCGAATCGCGGACGCGTAAGTAAACGACTGCGTAAACGGATGGGAAAGGCAGTAAGAGAAGGCGATATAACACAAGGCGACACGACGCGACACAGCGCGTCAACGAGCTCGAGAAAACATACGAGGCGGGTGGCACGAAAGTCGCGACGACGGAAAAAGGAACGAGACACTGTCGTCCCGTGAAAAAAGAAGGGGCGACAAGTACGAACGGCGAACAAAGTAGGGGAGGAACGAGGAGAAAGAAGAAACGACGGAAAGGTAAAAAGAGAGAGAAAGAGGAACGCGGTGTATACAAAGAGCGCGTGCAAACGCGCCAATTACGAACTCGTCGGAGAACGGCCATTAAGAGTCGCAACAAACAAACGACCAGCAGCCTCCCTTTTTGTCGTCTTCCTGAAGAACCCTCCCCACCCTTTCCGATCACCCTAACGATCGTCGGTACATCCTCGCGTGATTTCCCAGCGGCGGAACAGAGACGAGAAGGAATCATCGTCATCCCTTTTCCTCCATCGCCTCTCCCGCCCACCCTTCTTTATCCCTCGCGTTGTCATCCGCCTCTTTTCGCTCGCGAGTGGTTTCTTTGTCGAGATTCGCCTCGCCTTTGATCTCGGCGGGAGAGAACGACGCATCGACACGACGAGCAGCAGTTGCCGTCCGGTTCGACCGGATTTTCCAGGGGTCTCGGTGCGCGCGCGCAAATCAAATACCGATCGTACTGGAGGCCTTAAACAGCTTTCATCGCGCCTCGCCACAATGTTACCGTCGACAATCGGCCGCGTTGTGTTTTGCCCTCACAGCGCGGTAAATCACCGATAAACGAGAGATGCATGAGCTGGAGCGGGATCGCCTTGCCATTTCGCCGATACGAGCTCTTTTACATAAAAATCAAAGTAAATCGTTTTCTTTTTAGTTGCGAAAGCTGGAATACAGCGAAACAATGCATGAATAATTAGCGACTATTCAAATTACGCTGGTAAATTAATAATGGGAAAATTGGATGAGAGAGAGAGAGAGAGAGAGACACATCGTTAATTTGGAGAAAACCACAAATCGACATAAATGATTCAAAATTGTGTTCATTCTTTTGCCATCTAAAATTAACTCTCTACTCTTTACTCTGCTCTTATGCTTCAATGATATATATTGATGTTAAGCATCTCTTTAAAATATAAAATTTCTTCTCTTAATAAAATTTATACATACACAATTCCTTTTGCCCTAAATTTAACTTGATCGTCTCAATTCAAAATTAAATTTAATATATGTAATATGATTAATAATAATATTTGGTTTAAATTGTATTTTTATAAACTAAAAAAAATTTTTTTGTAAAACTTAAGCATTAAAAAAAAAAAAAAAATAAAAAATAAAATAAAATTCAGATAATTTTATTATATCTTAATAATCAATTACTTAAAACTTTAAATATTAAGTAATACATTGCGATGTATCTCTTGGGGTAAATGCGCTTATAGATCGGCGGGTTCTTGGTCGGCAGTATATGTATGTCGTTGATCAATTTACATGTATTCTAAGCATCTGCCCGGAACACATCGCTTCGCGCATGGTTCATCGATTGTTAATAACCGATTCACTGGCAACTGATAATTATTTAATTAATAATTAATTATTTGCGGCTGTTAATGACGTGAGTGGCCCCGCGGCATATCCCCGGGGGCACTCCGGGGTTAATTACCTCACAACGCTCAGCCGACTGTGATATCAATGTAGTTTGTGTTGGGAAACAGTTAAATAGTCATACGCATTTCCAATATGCGTAACTGTTGTATCGGAACGCCCGCCGGCTATAATTATCCTTATCTGAAACTATGCATGAGATGTCTCGAGTTCTTCCGAGAACGTTCTCTTTTTGTCCTTGTTAACAAGGATAAGGAAAGATGTATCTTTTTAAACTTGATTTCGCACGTTTCATTAATATGTGAATTAATTCTGAATATTGAATTATTATTATTGAATTTTTAATTCTCAAAATATACGTGGGACATTTTAATGAACGTATGCAATTGTAAAATCGTCTGTCGGAGATGGAATAATATGGCAATTCTAATCCAATTTCTTCAACAAAAGTTTAATCAGATATAGCTTTTCTTCGACACCTTTATTTTTTAATTCGATTTTAAATATTATTAATTGTCATTAACTCAAATAATTTCGTTAAAATAAAATCGACGTGTAAAAATATTAAATTTTTTATCTTTTATATTTCGGATACTATGTAGGGTGATATAATATTTTTTACTTAAAGAAGAAAATCTGCTTGATTGAGGTATATGTATACAATAACAGGCATCGTGTTAATTCAATACATCGTAAATGTTCTTCTAATTTATATTCCGAACGAAGAAGAGCTCTCTTTTATAATGATATGTTTGCGAAATAAGAATGAATCCAAGAGAAGAGAGATCGTTCTCACACGTTATCTACCTCGATTTTTCTAGACGCGCACGGTTGAGGCTTTTCAATTAAATTTTTATTTTCTCTTGGAATCAGCAGCGCGTTCTTATCCTGCCATTGAAAGCATTTAATTGTCTCGCTTAATCGCTAGGCGTAGATCACACACACTCTGTTGTAATATGATTCTTAATTAATTTATTGTACATCCTGGGTACACCTTCCGCATCGTTTCTTCATATTTCTTCGCACAGCCGATATTAAATCGCCGCGCGTATCGGCCGATCATTGCGAGTGTTTTTCCTAGTTTTATGATCAGAATTTTACCATCAAGTCTTAAGCGTGTCAGAAAAGTATCAGAATCACGAACTCGGTATTGCATATTTTCGCTTTTTTCTTTTCTTTCTCATCCGTAAATTTAAAACGATTTTACGCAAATAGATGGGCTTTTAGATTTTACGACGAAAAGTATCCGAGGTAAATACGATTTAAACGTCGTATACAAATAACGCTGCCCCGGTCTCGAAGCTCATTTTGAGTAGACGGAGAAGGGAAGTAAAGGTTTTAGAGACGTCGTCAGATCGGACATAAAATTGGGAACCGCTGCCAAGAAAAATATCCGCCCGCGTTCATTTACTCCGATTTCATCTTCATTCGCGCGCCACTGAAAGATCTACGACGAAGACGTTTCGCCGCCTGGCAATGCGATGCGTAATAAACTACAGAACATCATTTTCTACGAAGAACGCGCGAAAATCCAATATTCCAGAATTTTTAAAAATAATAGTGACAACGTTATCGACGTGAAGTGAAACCGTAGCATCGATCTTACATGATTTGGATAGAAGTTTTTAGAAAAACGGCGTCGTTAATCGCACAGTGGCGTATAAAAAATATCGAAGATTATCGAAGTGTATCACGAAGAATCGATCGCGGTAAAAAGGGATGTCCTGATCGCCTGGCGTAACGTACGTGTCGTAAAACAATAATTTATTTGCAATTCCTAAAGTTCTCGTTCTCGCGGCGGCGAGAAGGACAGGAGAAAGAGGAAGAGAATGGGAGATGGAGAGACGAGAGGGACAACAACCACGCGCGCGCAACCACGTGTGTCGCAATGTCCCTTAACGACTGACGGCTGCTGCAGAACCGGTCGACCTCGATACACCTCGAAGCCCGGCTCTCTTGCACGTACTATACAACGTCGAGCGATATATATATGTGAACCTATTCCCGATATATATGCATCGTGCACGAGAGTTGCAATTTTGCACAATCGTCAAGATGCCGCCGTTCACGAAGTTAAAACTATACCGTGGAAAATCGGTTTTACCGTGCCTCGTTTTAAACAGCGGGTCCCACGTTTTTGCGCGACAAAACCTCGCCTCGCCACAACACCCCGTTATATATTGTAACATCGCACTCTATTCCACTCTATACCTCAAATTCATCGGTGCATTCAATTCTTCAGCAGACGCAAACGGTTTTGCAAGGAAACCATTTTGAATTTGCAAAAGTCCTCTTTGCTCTTAAAATATTGATAAGCTTTAAATTATTTGTTTGTAAGAAATACACTAGTCCGCATAAAGAAGCTGCACATAATTTTTATATACATCGTAATGCAAGTGTAGGATTAATATTAAATTTCGAAAAAAATTGAACATGAATGTTTCTTAAAACTTACGAGTTAAAAATTAATTTTTCTTGAACGTATTATAGAATTATTAAAAGATTTTTATGTGTGAGTCTAAAATATAAAATATAAAACTTCCGTCAGATTATACCTCTATACTTTTGCGTGCATTCGCGTTGTAACACGCCATAAACGCACACCACGTATCGTATGTAATGGTGTGAAACGTACGTCGATACGTTCGGCGGATCAATTTACCTGTTTCGAGTGTGTTTCGCAACGAGGCTTATCGTGTCGTTGGCGAGGCGAGCACCGCCGACAAATCCGATGGCTATTAGCGCCATTAAAATCTTGTTTAGTTGCGTCAGAGTTTGAGCAAATTTATCACGATTACGCGGTGACATTTGCCCGCCACTTTTAATTATTTGATACGCGTCTTTTTCGCTTAAGAAATACGCATAAGAGAAGTCGCCCTGGATAATTAATTGCTTTACTCTTTAAGCAACATTTCGTAATTTCTACAAAACCTGCTGTAATCACGAAAAATGTTTCTCGTTTCGCTATCATATTACAACACGGATATAGTCGGATTTGGATATTTTGATGCCGCTTGCGCAACAATGCTTAAAAAAACCTGTACGCTAATCATATTTAACAACACTTCTATTTTGATTCTTCAAAAAATAAAAAATAGGTGTAACGAAAATAAAAATGTTTAATATGTAAACTTTCTGATTTTTTTTTTTTTTTTTTTTTTTTTTTTTTTTTTGACTAATCGAAGTTAATTTGCCCTAAACTATCAAGATATTAATAATATTTGAATTATAAATAGAAATTTAGAGATATATAGATAATATAATCTTGAGAAGTAAACGAATTTTATAGCGAGTAGATTTTATTTCAACCGAATTTTCATACAGAGATTAATGCTCTGTAAGTATATTTCAAATTAAAGAAACTTGTACACAAAGAAATAACATTTAATAAAACTTTTGCTCCGGGAATTGCTCACGAGCATCAACTTGCTCAACGAAAGAAAAAAAAAAAAAAAAAAAATGTTAAAGAAGTAAAAAGCGTAGGAGAAAAAAATCTTTCTTAAACTCTATTAAATAAATTTACAATTTTAATCCGGCGCAACCCTTCACACGAAAATTAAGCGCAACGTGCGTAACGCGATTTTTCGCGATTGCGATCGCTCTGGGCCAGGTTAACACAATTCCACGATAATCGCGGCGGAGAAGCGAACACTAACGGTACCGTTCGACGATTTAGCCGAATGATTCAACCCCAATTGCCTCCTGGAGCGTGTCGCGGCCGACAATATCTCTCTCTGATATAAACCGCAACGGAGAGCTCAGTCGCGCGATTAGCAAAGAGCAGCTGAGGGCAGCGGCTCCTCGTTCGTGAAAGTAACGGGTCGCGGCGCGTTTATATTTTTCAATGCACAACTCGCGCTCGCGCATACGAGTGCGCATACGCTCGGCGGGGCCGAGTTTATGATTTTGCTTAATTAATGGTCTCCTCGTCGGCTACCGCCCTCCCTCCCGTGCCTCTCCCCTTCCTCGTTTCCCTCCACCTCCTCTCCCACCTGTTCCCGGTTCCTCGCCGCTGTGGCGGCCCGGCGGCCATTAGCCCGCACGGATTGCGCAATTTCGGGAAATTGCGAAGTAATTCGCGGTTGCGGCCACTTCGACGCACAGGCGGCAGCGGCAGCGACGGGGACGGGAGCGAGCACAGTGAAGGACTCGTGGATTTTACGAAAGGACGGTAGTTACTGGTCCAACGATATGACGTCTGCTTCCTCATCATCAATTCAAAAAAGCGGTAAAGGAGGAGTTGTTGTTTGGCAATTATATATCGAGAGGATCGCGCGCGCGGTTAAGATGACTAGCGGATTCCGCGAACGTGTCTCAATTCCAATGAGTTTTATATAATAGAAAACAACACAAGCACATATATACCAGTTTTGAATATCTTGGCTTGAAAAGATATATTCGTATCTTTTGTCCAAAATAAAAAAATATAGTAAAATTATATTGCAAGGCTATATTACACAGTAAGATCAAAATTGTAACGCTGTAGCGTGTTATTATTTCACTCTTCATTATTATAATTACGTTACCGCTACTCAGAAAAAAACCTCAACCTTGTATCAATACCATCACCATATTTTGCTCAGTATCCCATGTGTAAGTAAGAAAACAGATGCAGACAAGAAAGAGAGAAAAAGAGAGTATAACTTATTCTGAAGAAGAAGGCCCGATCAAGACGAGCCATCTAAAGAGAAAAAATAAAAAAAGAAATGTCTACGATACCGATGCTATTCTGAGTACTGAGTTCCCAGTCTTTCATGAGGATTTCTCGGGCAGGTCAGGATGACGGCGACGTGGGTGCACCTATAATGCAGACAGTGATCGTCACATATAGACTAAAGTAAATATTGTATTATACGATTGTCGAAAGTTCACTAAAAAGTATAGTGTCATAGTTATTTAAAAGCAAAAATATTCATTGTGCATTTCAAATGATAATTCTATCAAGTACATAATATGTTTGGAATTGCTATAATAATAATATAATCTATCGCATTCTAATTTCTAGTTTAACTTATTCAATATAAAGTAAAAATTTTATCCTGTTTATCAGTGTTTTCTTCCAACACTGATTAGCAAACGATTATTGTAAATCATAATATTCTTAAATACTATTATATTCTTCTCCCCCGAAATTTTAAGTATTATTAAATTACAGACTCGCTATTATATAACATTTTATAATTTCTATATTTTCCTATTAAATTATAATTTTGATTAATTAATGACTTATATTCACTGAGAGAGAAGTGCTCTCTTATATTCTCTGAGAAGTTGTATTTCGCTTAAAAATACTGAATAACGAAATGTTTTAATGAAAAAAAAAGTCCATGGTTTGCTCGTCGAACGAGAATCATTTAATATTAAAAATCCGTCAGAGAACGAAGCGTTATTATTATGTCCGCGCGCGAGTTTTTCTTTCGAAAAGACCGGACATCCTGACTTTCACACGTGCAACGTTTCTGTGGTGAAATCGGCATCACGATATAAGTTGCGAGGTGAGCAACAGTCCGCGGTTACGCTTACGAGCGTCTTCGGAAAGCGTGGAGAGCAATAAGACAGCTGTATCTGCATGTATATATCAAATGTGTATAAGCGCATGTTCCTCTGAATTACATCAGAATAACGCGCACGTCGATAATAATTCCGTTTAATTTTATTTAATTAAAAAGATTGATCATTCGCGTTCACGACACATACAGTAAAATGAGCTTTTATATTGGAGAAAATAAAGTCTCCCGATTATTTTATTTAAAAAAATATATAGAGAACTTACAATAAAGAACACGAGTCTTTCCTCGCTCCAAAAGTAGATGATAGAGCAAATAAGTCGACTTATATTGCTTTAATTCACTAAATATAGGAATTATAGCTTGTTAATAAAAAAACAGTAAATAAAATAACGATCTACAATTAAGAGTTTTGTATAGCAATATACGAGCAAAATTAATAAAAAATTAATTATGTCATATGTATATTTAGGAAGTGTATTAGTAAATTTACGAGTTAGATCGCGAGAAGAAAAATCCTTTATAAGAACGATGTCGTCGAACGCATATGTTTTTCAGCGCGGCTAATAACGATATAGATTTATCAGGAAGTTGTAGACACAGTTGGGCATAAGTCAATTTTCAGTCCCATAAATTAGATTGGAGTAAAATAATTGGCAAAAAATAATCCAAAAAATTTTAGAATTGGTGGATTTTTCAAATTTCCACATTGCTTCTACTATCGTTGATACATGTAACGAGTAAGAATATATAAATTTACATTTATCATTCACACACACACACACACACACACACACACACACACTCTCTCTCTCTCTCTCTCTCTCTCTCTCTCTCTCACACACACACACACACACACACACACACACACACACACACACACACACACACACAAATAAATATTATTAGAATTCATAAAGTCAATGAAAATCGATAATGTTCAATATTTGTTCTTTGCATTAATAATAGTAAGAAATCAGTAAAAAAATTTAATAATAAATTACTAACATTTTCCATTTACGAGAAATAAATATACCGTACAAATAAAAAAAACGTTATGTAATATTGTTTAAATATTACTTAGCTAAAAACAAAATATCAATGTAGGCCAGCAACATATCGCATTTTTTATGTTTTAAATCAAAATAACTCAAATTTACGCTTAATTGGAATTTGCAGTTTCCTATCTTTTTTTACTGTTAGTTTATTAAAAAAATGGTGCGAAATAATTTATTGCTTTGACGAATTTTTCAAAAAATATTCGACATAGGAATAGTACACGAATGTGAAATTGTTGCAATTTCACGTCCGCCCGTTCGACAGACGGCATAACGAATAAGTTGATTTTTTTTTTTTTTTGTGAAATACACCTCTCTGCGTGCACACGGCATCGGAAATATTCCTAAATCAGAAGCATTCCACAGATGCGTCAGTTTTCATTTATCTCGATGCACTGATTGCTTTTCTGTTCACAGGTGTTTAAAATATCAGGGTAAATTTATGTCGGACAATACAACCGTTTACAATAATGCTGCATAATGAAATAAACACGCGTCAAATATGGGAAAATTTCGTTAATTATATTAACAGGGATTATAGATATTTTACATAATTATTTTACCGGGCATTCATTTCTGATTACATGCAACTTAGCAATTATAACGGTAAACTAACGAAAAACGAGCATGGTAAACACGTTTTCTAGGCAATTCATTGTTAACGTATATCTGAACACAGCTCACCGCAACCGGCGTCAAAATAGTTTATTTGCGACGGAAAAGCTACTGCGCGCGCGGAAGAACCAACAATGGCAACAATCGGCAGAAATATGCGAGAGGAAGGAAGGAAAAAGTAGCGGACCTCACCGCAAGAGTACCGAAAAGTTTATTTGTTTCATGCCTATACCTATACGACGTAACTCGAGATCCTTTTTGCGCCTTTTGTACACCGCTCTAAACCTCGCCGTCGGCATTTTACGCGCAAATATTTCCATGTCAAAGGATGTTCTTGAATCGACTATAATCCGACGACAATCGATTATATAAAATATTTCTGATCGAAATGTTATAATATATTTAAAAAAAAAAAGTATTAATTATCCCACATAAATTATATAAACTCTATCTAATTCTTAAAAAAAAAAAAAAAATGCAGTCTTCATTTTCAACGCTTTGAAAATTATTAATACAGAGATCTATGAGAATCCTAATAATGTGAAATGTCAATTTTGAATTTATCGTTTCAATATTCTTGTATTTTCATTACTAAAAGTTTCTTCGTATGACGCACGTGGCATGAAAAATCATAGGCGGTGAAGTGCAATCGTTCCTTTTTTAATCCGTTCTTACTCCAAAAGTGGAGCATATCTTAACGGCATGCGCCGCATCGCGCGTATTTTTTTTCTTTTTTAACCACCGCTAAAAAATCCACACAACGAGAGACGAGTTCCCCGCATATAAAGCTAGGTCCCCGCGAAAGAATGCGAGATCCCAAGGAACGCTTCTCCTCTCCATGCGGAAAGGAATCTCGAGGGTAAAGCGCGCCCGAGGCATCATCCGACATCGGGAACGACGCCCGCGGCATCAGGAAGCTAAGTGCACCTGCATATTCGTGCATACGTGCACGCACGCGAGGTTCCTTAAACCGTATAATCCCGAGAATGTATTGAGTCAACAAAGAGAGGCTGCGAGAGGAGAGAGAGAGAGATCAAGCGCTCGTGTAAACAATCGCGTGAAATAATTTTGAAGCTTTTTAATTGTTTACGCATGAGTATTTGTGCTTATTATCCGCATTTGGATTTGATTGAAAGAGATCGATAAGATTAATATGGTATTACGTCGTAATATTACATCGTGACTTTACGCTGATTTGAATCTTCTCTTAAATTAAAAACACGCGACAAGCAGCTACGAGTGATTACATTTCGCATAATTACTCGATAGTTAAAGGTTTTGCTGTCTATTTGTCATACTTTTATGCGATTCAATATTTTTGATGTTAAAATGGAAATTGGTACATCAAATAAATTATTTAAAAATCCCAATATGTTGTGGATATGCTGAATAATATAAAATTGATCGACGTGATGTCTGCAGAAATAGACATCTAGTCTAGTGCATAATTTTAGAATATCGCAGGTTATTCAATTTAGCATTCTGATATATATTTTATGGAAATGAATTTACTTTATTCGTTGATAAAATATTTATTTCCATAAAACATATTGTAAGAAGATAAAAATAAAGAATACAATCAGAATTATATAAAACAGATGGATAAAAATAGTGATGAGAGATAAAATAGTGAGTATAGAGTGGTAATAAGAAGAACAAGATTTATATAAGGGTTCTTCTTCGTATTTAGAAAATGTGGTTTTACTCGCGACTTTTATGTTACTCGTACGGCGAATATTATTGCTTGTTATTAAGTTTACACGTCGATTTGAACCGAAATTGCAGAGAGTGAACAATCACCAACGGCGAGAATCTCGCGATCGCTATTAGCGAATTACACGTTTATACACTTGTATTCGACTTGTATAACGGAGCGCGATGCGCGCGGGCATTTATTACACGCTACTAACTACCTCAGGTATATCCACGTGAACTACCGAGGGTAGAAGTCAAGAAGCGTTCCATGACTTGAACACGACCTCCATTAGCCTTTCTCGATCAGACCGCTAATTAGTCGGCATCGGCGAGTGAGTTGCAGCCTCCGCGTGTCTCTTTAGCCTTCGGCATTCCTCGCCAATATTAAAACTTGAGCGCGGTTCAGATCAAAGCTCACAAACAGGTGAAACGAAATTTACGAGGGAAAATTTACATAAGGAATAAATCTATCAATCTCAACCGTAAAAAAAAAAAAATATATTAAAAAGAAAAAGAAAAGTGAAAATTCTTCTATTGTGTTCCTCGCTATTTTGTGCGCTCCGTGATTTTTCTAAATTCTCGTGCATTTCTTGTCTGTCGTAATAAAGAAACATATTTAATTCTCAGAGAGATTGACATATTATTTATCTCTTCCTTATCAATATTCTTTAAAAAAAAAAAAAAAAAACGACGATATTTAGATTTCTTTCGGATAAGAAAGCCTGTTCAAATGACACGATGATTACCGATCAGCGCGAGAGGAGAAGATTCTCTTGTGTGCTTTATCTCCCCTTATAACAATCAATCGCCATTCCGTTCTCCGCGAATAAACCGTTAATCGTTTGACGCAACGGCAACGGTGGCGGCTCGATTCCACGGCAGAATAGGATATCAGGTGGCCGGTGGTATCGCGAAACAGCATGGAATGGCGGAGAGGCAATGGATAACCAGCGTGCAATTAACACAGCAGAAGCCTCCGCTTGATTTTACACGAGCCGCCCGCGGTAACCACCCCATCCACCTCCTCTTCATCACGATAATCCACCCCCTCCCCCTTTTCGTCCTCCACGATCCGGGCTCGAGCCCGGCGAACGCGGACGGGAAGCGCGCGGCGCGCATTTAATTTGCAAATGCAGATTGCTTTCCATTTTAATATAAATTGTTCGAAACAAAGGCAGTAATTATGCCGTGCTCCCGCGCTTTCAAAATGGCGGGGCACTCGTTACCGTCTCACTCTTGGTGTCGCAACCCCTCCGCCAAAATTTCCTCCTTCTCTTCTTCATTCCTCTCCATAACGAATATTATAGCTGTCGAGTGCGCGGAAAAGAGAAACGGTGCACGTTGAAAAGGAAAGCGAACCAAATCGCAGTTTCAAAAATATCAGCGTGTAAGAGTTTTAAATCTTCGCGATACCTTCAAGATAAAAAAAAAATAGAAAGTATATACGAGCCAAAATTATCACTATTTAAACGCGATTTTTCTTTAACAGAAATAACAAGGATGCTTACAGCTCTCGTAAGCACAAATACTAGTATCTCTTTCAAAAAGAAGGAGAGAGAGAAAGAAAAGGAGAGAATATTTTTTATAACAATATAATAATATCTATATATTTGACAGATATGACAGTTAAAAATATTATCTTCTTTATGTAGCCATAAAGAATTTGCTAAATCAGTTTAGAAAAGATTGAAAGTGTAAACTATTATTATTCAATCAGAAAAACATTATATATATTCAGAGAGAAAGATTCATTTAACTAATAAAATTTAATTTACGTACTTCATATCTATATGTAATTATATTTCCTGTTTGTTATAAAATCATGTCCAAAATGATAAAATTTGGAAAGTATATATTTGAAACGCTTCGACACTAAAAATACAGATGTTGTCTTTCATCATTAATCGGAGATTCTAAATTTTAAATGTTAAACTTCTTGACACTCAAATTGCAAATAAGATTATTTTTCTTCAAATTTATACATTCAATGCGAGAAAAAATTTATCAAGATTTACATTTTATCATTATTTTATTAAATAATGATGAAAATTTTCACTAAAGATTAATATTCAAGTCTACTAAAGATTGTAATAAAATTCATAAAAAAAAAAATGAGTTGATAAGATATTTCGCCTTTCCTGCAAAATTAAATAATTTTGCAAACAAACTACCGGAACGTTAAAAATAGCTGCTTTATCGAACACGAGTCTGGAAATTTTCAGGCGAAATAATAATAATTCGGTCAAATGGCGATTTCACGAACAAACAACCGGTTGACCGCCCCATTAAAATGTTCCCAGCGAGGCGGGGGCTGCTTTGACGGATCTCACCCTCGAACGTGAATAGCGGGATCGAGGGGAAATGGGGGACTCGACGAATACCCGCGAGGGCTGATCAGCACGGCAAAATTTCCTCGCTTTGCTCGCTGGCGCATGATATGCAACGGGCATGCATACATACGTATGTGCGCTCGTACAGGCATACATCTTGTTCGCATCTCGGGCCTTGACGCAGATAATACCGTAATTTAGCCGTATGCGCGTGTGAGTATATCGAAGGGGGAGGTGGTTGGATGGTAGCGCGTAATCGCACGAGTTGTTCCGCGCCGACGGTTTATTATTTGCCCGCGTATACTAGCTCGCGAGCGGCGGCTGCCTCGATTGAGATGCATATAGGGATGTTAAACCCGATCGGGTCAAGTTGAAATATCCATAATGGTCACGTTCAACTTAATTAGCGGATATTACAAATGTTCATTCTCTTTCCTTCTCTCTCAAAAATAATAAAACCTAATTTCAAATTGCTATATTTTACTCTTATACTTTTTTTCCTTTCTCATACGTGTATTTGACACATTCATTATTTAGTTTTAAAATGGGACGATTTTTCGTTTATACATCTTTCGAAGCGAGAGGGTTTAATTGATGCGATCTCAGTATCGCGAACGGTACGCGCGGAATCGTCGCGACGCCGGCCGTGGCCGAGATCCGCAATACGAAGAATCGCGATGGAAACGTCCGCGCGGCTTTACGCGATTGCCATATTCCATTGTCCGCGGAGATGAAGCGCGGGGTGTGCGCACTCCGCTAGGCTGAAGGCTGCAGTGAATTTGGCCGCAGGATCCGAGATCCTGCCGGCTCGCGAACGATGCACGGCAACGTTCTCGGCCGCATCAAGAGAGTCCGAGAGTATTCTATCTGGCCCCATCTGTCTCGCTTTCTCCGTCTCTCTCCCTCTCCGCTTCTCTATCTTCCCGATTCGGGCATATATAGAGATAGAACGAGATGGATAGCGATAGGATTGGGCCAAAGAGCGAGAGAGCGAGAGAACCGGAGTACCAGCCGAATTCCTAGCATACCGCGGGGCCAACTGGTTAGCGAGCGATTTACGATATTGTAAACCGATGCGACGGCGGCTGCCGTGCCCACCGCCGAACCTCAATCTAATAGTGGCGACTCCAACCTCTGATGCTGGCCAAAGGCACGTCGCGTCACCCCTCTATGACTCTACAACTCTGGCAGGACTTGTCGCATGTTTTCGCCTTTTCCGTCCACCCGCGTCAACATCAACGAAACCGCGAGCGCGGGTCCTGTCATCAAATCCTGCTAGAATACGATTTCCATCCTCTTTCTTCTTTCTTAGACAAAGAAATAATCTGACTAAATTTCGAGAGAAGAATTCATAAAATATAGAATGTACAAGAGAAATCTGATGGATGGATGTATATACAAAGGATATGGACGTCTGTATAAATTTGCATCGCAAAAAAAAAAAAAACTTAGTTTGGATTCGAAAAATTAAGTCTATCTAAGAGAGGGCTTTTCGTCTTGTTGCAGCTTGCAGATTAGAATAATCAAATCGGTTCTGATTATGTTTTTGCTCAGTGTCGAGAATGCGAATACGAAGTTTACGTGACCAACGTATTCGGATCGACACACGATCAAATCCACATATAATGTATCGAGATTCCAGACATGAACGTTCGCAGAAACCAATATCAAATCGCCTGTTCGCGTGACTGCCGGTCGACTTTTGCATTACCGTCATAATGTTCGTTGATGTACGATAATGATCAAGAGGTAGAGTGTACCAAATAACGAGAGGTCATTGGCGTCACACGAAGAGATTTAACTAGAATTAGAAATTTCGAGATGATTTAAAATTGACCAGATGTCTGCCAACATCAATATATACGATATTTATATTCATTTATCAGGAACGCAATATTTTTTTTGCTACCAATAAAAATCCATAGAATATGAACGAGGAATTTCGAAAAATATATGTCGAATATAATTATTGTTATTTCTCCGCAATGTTTTACGCGCGACTCGTTTATTATACCCTGCATAGACATCCATTCCCCTAATAAGCTATCTTTTATATTACAGAATAAATAAATAAAAAGATTAAAATGCCAATAAAAATTAAAAAAAAAAAATCACTCGTAAACTCTTCACTTACTTAGGAGATTTCTGTTGCGCGTCGGTTCACATTCTCGATATTGCGTGACTTTGAAAGCTTTCCTTCGGCAGAAAGCGACCCTCTAATGGCGTAATACGACTCCATAAAACTTCATTGTCCAACATGTCAAAAACGTGTGCCCGGAGAATGCAAACCCCATAACGGACTCGGCGAATAATTAGAGACGGCGAAATGGTGGAAGCGGAGTAAAGGCGAGGCGGAGAGGAGCGGTGGAAAAGGCAGAGCGAGACGATGAGACGAGCGGGGGCGAGATGAGGGGAAGGAAGAGAAGGACAAAGAGAGAGAGAGAAAGAGGAGAGAAGCGTATACGGTAATCCAGTTGCAAACATAGCTCGGAGGTTAGAGCTCGAGTAGCCATGCGAAATAATGATATGTAATCGCAAAGCTCTCCTGCGGGATCGTGCGTGTGCGTGGCGCGTGTGTGCCGATACAGGCGCGAATGGGATCCGGGGAGTCGTTACGAAACAACCGAACATGCGCCGCAATAACCAACCTCGGATACACACTGAGATACAGTCGTTGACATCTAACTTTCGTGTTAATTGCGACTCGAAACAGCGCGCGATTTCGCAATCGCGCTTTAATGATTATTCCGAGATAAATCCAGAATGATCATATCTTTTTATATATTAGAGGAAAGATTAAAATAATAGAGGAAAAAGAGCTAAAATAGTTGTGCAATTTTTAAAGAGATTAAAACTAGAACGTTTATTTTTTATTTTTAAAAGTTAATTGTTTTATTATTGGCATCATGGATTATTCATTGTACTGAAAAGTTAAATGAAAAGTTACAGCTTTATATATTTGAAATTAGAGAGAGAAAGTTGATTATGATATATTAAAAATATTTTAAAACATATGTTGCGCGTGAATGTGGATTGCATTTATGAGATAATCTTTTTCAGTGGAAAAAACGTGTGGGAAGAATTAAACTAATTTGAGTTATTTAATATTAGAAATAAAACAAGCGAGGAGAAATTAAGTCATATAAGTTGTATAAATTTTTATCACCATTTTCACAGATTCTCAATTAACTGTCGAGATATATTTCACTTATTTTCTTTTTTTGCGATCCGCGTTATCCCTCCATAATAATTATAAAATGATTAGTACGCAGAGAGGTACGCGTCTATCAAATAACTCGGCTTTTATCTAAAACGAATGCACGAAATTGCTCGAACATACAAAACCCGTTCGTTTAACACATCCGAAGAGAAATTAGATCCGTGATTAACAAACTAGACACGCAAACGCCGGCCGGATCGGCAAAATTCCGCTCGACTCGAAGAGAGCTACCTACGAAAGCCGATCCAGAAGCGGATTTCCCAGCACGAGCGCCGAAGCAACATTGTTAGCCGCGCGCATTGTATCGCATTCGTGGTATGTTGCGTATACATGGTGCTCGGAAAATCTCTCCGCGAGCCTTGCCCCACCGTATTTTGTCCCTTTAATTCCGAATTTCACCGTCTATTCGCGGAACCGTTTATTGTAACGCACGACTACACGCTCCTCGCTCTACGTTTCGATAGTTTTCCTTCCCTTTCCCTCACATGTCGATGCCCTCTCTGTACTCTCTCTGTCAATTCCTGTTCAGACGCACGTGCACCTGCGACTCGCGTGCAGCCGCATTTTTGCGGTCGGCGCGACCATCCGAGCTATACGCCACGTAAATATGAACGTGATTACTTTTAATTCCCTTCCTCTCCCCTCTCCCCCTCTCTATTCGACCTCCGAACGCTCCGTTCTCCCTCCCAAGTGTATATCCATCCTATTCAACATCCAGTCATCCCTCCTTCCTCTCCCTTCCCACAACTTGATCCCCCTCGCTGCATCCGTCTGACCGCTGGTTAATCACGTGCGTCGATCGCGTCGCTGATGAATCTGCGTTGATGCCCGTACATCCTCCTATATCCTCGGATTCTGTCGCGCGGCAGGATAATATCTCTGATTTTTAGATACTGTTCGAGTGCTTCGAAAAAGAAATTAATTTATATTCTTCGAGCGTTCGCCTAAAAAATTTGCAGAGATTGAAGATAAAGATATGTCATTTAAGCTACAGTCAAAATTTTATCTTATATTTTATGTTCTCCGCTCTTCAAAAACACCCCGTAAACTGACGATCTTAAAAGTGATATATCCGAGTAATTAGACAAGAGCGATATTTTTTCGGAGTAACTTTATATTCCGCACAAATTCCCCAAGGTTCGCACATTACATAAAGTCTCGGCAACATTTGCGAGGTAAAAGTTGCGCGCGCAATCTGAATATCGTTGAGAAATTCACGGTGCACCACCGTATACCGGCAATGAACTTTGGTGAATTTACGAGGACTCATCGGGCCCGATAATTAAGGCTGAGGAGGACGATATATGACAACGACGTCTCGCAGTTTGGCCGAACGCCAAGAGAGGAAAAACATGCGCCAGGCACACGTGTGTGAAGCCGCGTCGCTAGCCGTGAATCACGTACTGGAATCAGTTTCACGAGAGCGAAAATTTGCGAAACACGTAATATGCTTTTACACGCGCTATAACGAACGAATCCGAGATAAACGATGCTTTCTTCTCTCTAAAGAATTGTTCTTATTATCTACAGAGATAGAATTAATAATTAATAAATGATAATTAATTTCTAATAACTAACTTTTAATTATAACTATATTTAAAATATTTAATTTTACGAAACAATAATAAACATTTGAAACATATGTATTTCTTGTTAGAAATATCAAGTAAATATCATTTAAATTAATTATTTCTCCCTAATAATATAGACATTAAAATGTTTAAATACTATTCTTTTTCACGTATTCATTCTATTTCTTTCTTTCTTACGACATAAACAATGATTACTTTTGAAATAAATACATATTTGTTTTGTCATTTTCCTTTTTACTTTGTTTACTATGTACATAAAATTTGAAATATTTGAATATTTATTTGAATATATAAATTTGAAATAATATTTGAATGCAAATTTAAAAACTTGAAATATTATTTAATATTTCATTATATTATTGTATATGAATTCCTGATATATATTTTTTTATTAAAACTATTATATCAATTAATAATATCAATTATTACATTTCAACAATAATATTTCATATATTTATACTTATCAAATTTTTTTTATAGAAAATATATGTAAATTTCTAAATAATATTATTTATTTAAACAAACCTATTTAAATGGCGATATTTCAATAGTCCGCATTTGAAAAATACTGAGCATTTTTATTATATGTTCCAATATTAATTAGAATTATAAAAATTATAATTTATCGCACCTGCGTGTGTGTATTTTTAAAAAAATGATATTAATTATACATAATATAGATATTTTTTCACGACCATGGTTATTTAAGTGCTGACCTTTTCAACGTAGTCGCGATGCATTATAACGCAGCACACAGTTGTAACGACATGCGATTACAAGGACATAAGAAGAGCCGTTCTACTGTGATTATGACGGCAGAAACGTTAACGACCAAAGCAAAGAGTGATTCATTTGTGCTACGTTGTAATCGTTTGAAACATATACAATGCGTGCACAATCACATTTAGCTGTTCGAAGAAGCATCTCGCACAGGATGTTGCTCAGATATATTACGATTGCAATGGTGATTATTATTAACAGTATCGAGTGATCGACGAGCTCGAGTACTTGATACGAGGTATTATTATTATTACACGCAACGTGTGAAATATTGTTATGATCGACACTTTTGCAGAAAATGATTCATCGTATGACGAAACCGCGTTGGTAATATACGCGCTTTATCTCTACCCAATTTGTTTTACGTTATTACAAAACGTGACAGATCCGCCGCAACAAAGTGGGAGAAAATCAGCTGTAATGAGCGCTCGTTATTGGGAATTTTGATGAACGCATCGATACTAAAACCCCATCATTGAACAAATTAATTTGCGAATAGCGTATCAGTTTATGCGACCAGAACACGCGACATAACAAGCGCGGGAAGCGTATATAATAGATATTTTTAATCTATTTATTATATGTATATTATTTGTAATATCAAACATAATATAATAACACCGATTCTGTGGTACGAAGGATTGTTTTATATCGTGATGTTTGAATAGAAATTAATCGGCCTGTTATTTAGAAAGAGAGCGATAGAACTTGTGACCTGTAAATCGCGCCTCCACGTACCGATTAATTATATACAGTTTTCTCCAATAAATCTAAACCGAGATTGTCAGCGATAGAATGATATTACGCGCGGTTAACATGCTCAAATTTCGCTAAAGTTAACGAATACACAAACGCTGATAAATACAGACTGTCGATTGAATGCAATTGTAATCTATATTTGTCTCTCAATTCCATTTAAATCGCAATGAAATAAATGAAATTGTTACTTAAAAATATCAATCCAACGCGTTTATTTCGGATTCATGTCGAACAAATCAACAACCACGATATGTTTCTCGTTGGCGAACTTTGACACGCTCGAAAAACGGATGCGAGATTTATTTAAAATTCGACGCCGCTCGCGCTAAGGGACAAAGATGCGTCCGTTCAAAGAGATGCGAACGGAAGCTGTCGTCAAGGGTGGAATTGTAAATCAAGCTGGAGAGATCCTTGATCCTTCGTTCGAGTGACCCGTACGTACGCATACGCACACTTAAGTATCTACTTAGGGTTGCTCCTTTTCGCGCGCGAATTCACACGAGAGAAGACTCTAAGGGTTTGTCGCGACTTATCTTATCTACGGTGAAATTTAAATTCAGACCGACGTACTGACGCGTACGTCGTGTGTGTGTGTGTGTGTGTGTGTGTGTGTGTGTGTGTGTGTGTGTGTGTGTACATGCGTCTCCCAGGACCGTTCCGCAGCCTCTTCTCGCGTAGGAGGTCGGCCAAGGTGGGCGGATTGTCGGTCGGCTATCGGAAATATTTTCCAACGCCGAGAATTTATCGGGCGTCTGCCCGGAAATATTTGAAAATTCCTTCGACGACGAGGGAGATAAAAGGGAGTAGGAGAGAGAAAAAGAGAGAGAAAGAGAGAGAGAAGAGGGGGGGGGGGGTAGAGGGCGAGACGGAGGCACTCCCGGAGGGAAGCTACAAAATTTTTCACACCTTAATTAATTCCGCGAGAGGCAGGATTTCCAGGTTCATGGCGAGGTGAGAGCTTGGCGATCGATAATACGTTCCGCGCGGCGTTTATTTGCGGCAGCAATAAAGTCACGTCGCGTCGGTGAGAATATGTCGCCTCTTTGCATTTGATTGCGGGTTCGAGATTTTGGCCTAAATCGAGTAAAGTTATAAACCAACTTAAAATTATATTAGAATAAAACATAAAACTAGGGGAAAATATTATAAATATTATAAAATTTACTCTATAATTAACTACATAATAATTTAATATATAAGAAAAAGAATTAAAAAATTTCTTCTTCAGTAATTTAATAAATATTTTTAGGAGAAATATGCTGTTTATTTTAACAACTTAAAATATACTTTTAATTAGAATATCAAGGCTCAATTTGTCGCATGCTACATTTTCCCCCTTTCAATTATCAAGAGATATAATTGTAACTCTGAATTATCATCGTGCCTCGAAAACAATAAGACACGCACGGGCCATTTGTCAAGCTTTCCGAGAGTGACATAAAATCTTTGGAAGAAGTTTGGCGGATCTAATCGGCGATTTTCGTGAAATGAAGAGAAACCAGGAGGATCTCGAATCGTCACGAACGTATCGTCCCCCGTAATATAAGGGTGACGGAATAGATTACGATCCTACACCCTCAGTGCTTTTCGCTCTCTTTCGTCGAGAACGATCGACGTCCCTTATTGCGGCGACCATGAGTTTATTGCGAACGACGGCGTGGCGCGTACAAGGGTCGTGTCGATTTATGTGGATATATATATATATATATATATATATATATATAAAACGCCACGTATATATTCATGGCAGACAATTATCTTCATAAGCGCTGACATTCACATTCATTCGTACGTGCGCTTCGACACTTTCCGTATCGCAAGTAAAGTTACGCAAACGGTATTTTCACAGTGGCACAATCACAATCGAATCACGATCAATATGGACTTTAATTACGAAAGGATGCGCGTTGCAAGCGATAGGAAAGCGATAAAAAAAAACGAAAGATCCGTTTATAGGATTTAATCATTTTTACCTCCGATAAAAGAAATCGCCGAACGAATTCATGAACGAATTGTGTCGCGCGGCGTTTTGCTTTCATTCGAATACGAGAATAGCTACGAAGCAGTGGATCGATAAATCCACAATGAGCACTACCGGGTGACGATCCTAAAGCATCCTCTTGGAATCACACTTGTTGCTCGGCACCCTCTCGCGATCTAGAAAGTCACCCTTCCAAGGCTGCACTTTTATTGAATGAAAGGCCGAGTATTAAAAGAATTTACGAAGCAATCTCCGGTCTTCATCCTAATTGGAATGACAATTTCGTTACGAGATAGATCGTTCGTTAAATGCGAGCTATTAAGAAAGAGAAAGAGAAAAAGGAGAGCGAAATAGCGTTATTCTCACTCAGTTTTCAATTGCCGTTAACTGTTACATCTATTTTAGATAATAACATTAAAAATGCAATAAATAAAATTATATTTCTATTGGCGAAAAATAATATTGACTTTTTTGATATGTAAGATAATATTTCTTTAAATAAAACAAACGATTCATCCAATCACGAATATACAATCTGTATGTTCGTGAAAAATTAATTTAATTGATACACAAAATTAAAGCGAGTTATGATTATTCGTAAATGATATGCATGTGTGATTTAAATAAACATAAAGATTCAGCATCCGAAAAAAGCGCACAACACGGAGTCTATTTGCTACCATCGTATTTTATTCTGACTTCAATCTTGCAAACCGCTCCCACGCACGAAGGGCCGGAGATGAATACATAGGGTGGTTTCTGGAATGGCAAATACGTTTTCCGTTCCCCTCCGTGCTATTGGCTCTTATCGCGGTCCCCAACTGAATTGTTTCGCGCCGGGAAAAAAAATGGAACAAATTACTATCATTCACAGCTCTCCCCCTCGTCCCCTCATTCGCGACTCTTGCCCCATAGAGGCCACGTTTTAGTTAACGTTTGAAAAGCCCTTCCAAGGAAAAGCATTACAATCTCCAAATTTATCACACATGATACATAACGGAAAAATATGGAACATAGTGACACATTTGTGACTAATGTAATAATTTGTATGGAACGATAAAAGCAAATATTTGTATGGAAATGTTAAATGTATAAATCGTTTTGTCAAATATTTTATTAAACCCAAGCTTCTCTTAATTAATCTTCGTAGGAAATAAAAGTTTCCATTTAAATAGCTTTCTTTTCTCAAACAGGGATTCCTTCGAGATTAAGATCAGCATATTCGAGACTGACTTAGGAAATAAATTAAAAGATATTATAAATATTTATCTTTGTAGTATAAAAAATAAAAAGGCCAAAAGAAGGGGAAGATAATGATCGAACAGCGATCGCGAAAGGAACGGGAAGTAAAGAACGCTCGCGCGTTCATCGATTCATCTCCGACTATACCCTTTTTCTTCCGCCCTCGACTTCGCAACGCGCTCCTTCTCCTCGATTTCCACTATTGGCAAAGCGATAACTCGGTATGTCGGCCATAAATCAAACTGCCAGTGTTTCACCTAGCCTCTCTCGCGGAGGAAGCTTCCTCCTCCTGAGGCAGCTCCTTCATCCTGCAGCAAATGATCCACGACGGTTCGCTTTTTATTTAGAGTCGACGAGCTGCCGAGAAAATAAATTCGCGTTCGCAAAACAATGCCACATATTACCTACCTACACCTTCAATTATTTATACACACGCGATATCTCAGGATCGCCGAATATAACTTTAATCGCAGATTCTCTGAGAAATTTCCAATCCTATTAGGAAAAGTAAGATCATTGTTAATGCATACCGTTTCCGTTTTGAGACATATGATTCTTTAATATAATAATTTTTAAAAAGTGGGAAATAGAATTTAATCTCATGTGTGTCATTTCATTTATATCTTGTGAGGTATTTAAAGCCCGAATTTTTTTGAATTCTTTGATAAAGTAAAACTCATTTGATTTTTCGTGAATTATTTAATTGCATCGCTAGATCATAAAAAGCCCTTTATTTTTAATCCAGCAAAACAATTTTGAAAACTAGTTGCACAAATTGTGAACAAAAAAAAAACGGGAATAAAACGTCTAGTTGTAACTGATACTTTCACGGTCATGTCCTATGACTATTGCGCTTTAATTACCTCCAATGTCAGCTAACCAGGTTAAGTCCAATATGCCGAGCGTTAATTAATGCACCGCGATGCACCGCGAGTCAAAGTACCGTTCGTCAGTAGCTAATGCCTGCTTTTTCCGTGCCGCACACGTTACGTACAGCTGCACTTTGAACTTTGCGAGAACGTTAGCGCGGCATAAATTACCGTTTCCGTTGTAAAAGGCCGTTTCGCGCGAATTCTCCGCGTAACTCGGCGTTATTGCCGCTATGTGCGTATGTGTGTGTATGTTGTACGGGGGGGGGGGGGGTGCATATTTCTATCGTTCAAAAAAATTAAAAATGAAAAAATGAAAAGGAGAGAACAGCGACTCTCCCAGTTTCTCCTTGCGGACCAAAATCCTCCGGCGAGAGAGAGAGAGAGAGAGAGAGTAATGCCGATATAAAAAATAATATATTATCTGGAAATATATGACGAATTTTTTTTTTACTACGAAAGTCGAATTCACATTTCTAAATGTTTTCTTCTCGCGCCCTTCTTCTCTGCTACACCGCATAGATGACTAACAAATCGTGTATTGTGCCGCAAGTTTCAGACATGCATGAGCACCACTGAGATGCACTCTTCCTTCGGCGGCGCCGGAGAGGAGAGCGGAGAAAATGAGCGTGGCCGGGGGGAGAGGGAAGAGAGCGAGGGATGAAAGAAGAGGGCACGCGGCGAGGAGTGACGGACGGACGCTCGCTCGGAGTTGGGGGAGAGTTTAGGTTTAGGTTGGGATGCGCCAAGCCAAGCCAAGCCAAGCCAAGCCAAGCCAAGCCAAGCCAGGCCAGGCCAGGAAATGCACTTGACGCTGCGTCGTCGCGAGAGATGAGTCATCGGAGATACGGAAAACCGGTTCGCCTCCCTTTTCTCTCCCCCTTTCTCTAAGCTATAAAGCCACGGCTCGCTCTCTGTGCATCTTCGCTCTCAGCGCCGGTGTCTTTTCAGCCACTCTTTCTGCCCTCTCCCTTTACCCCCTTCATTTCGCCAGCCAGTTCCTCACCCTTCCTGTCCCTTCTCCATCCACGCGGGCAGTCGGCACTTTTCTCTACCTGTTCTCTCTCTCTCTCTCTCTCTCTCTCTCTCTCTCTCTCTCTCTCTCTCTCTCTCTCCCCTTCCCCTCCCCCTCCCCCTGCATATTCTCTTCTTCTTGCCGTACCAAGATCTCACAGGACAAACTGTGTGGTACTCGGTATCCTCAATCGTCACTTTGTCGCGCCGCGTGCGCGTTTCGTAGCACCGACTGTATCGGGTGTCTGATAAATAAATGCAATTGCTAATGACCAATAACTGGAGCGAAATCCTCGGAAAAATGTCACAAATGTTCGAAATTCGAATGTAACTTTTCGCAAAGTTGCTTAGAAATAAGATATATTAATGATCGTGTATACAACATAATAATTATTTTTGGTAACGATAAACGCGATGATTTAGATTGAAATATTACGTAACGCAATATATATATATAAATAATATAAAAAAGTTTCAGTTCGCGCGTGGCAACTTCTTTCCACCATAGCATCGTATCTGATAAATTTCACATCTTCGATAAATGTATTTTTCTAGAACGGAAGCTATGGATTATTATGTGCTTATTATATACGAAAAATATCTGTTGTGCTAAAATAGAGATTTAACAAAAACATTCAACTACAAATGTTATTTTCGAGAAAATTTGAAATGTGTGCGTTTGACATTAAACGATACAAGAACCCCATATTGTTACTGGGAAAAAGAAATAAAAAAAAAAATAAATAAATAAATAAATAAAATGATGTTATCTGGTTCCCGTACCTGTTGTCAATAAACAACAAATATCGCACGGGTGAATTATTGGCTTTTCCCCTAAATTTCTGTGTGTGCATTCGAATTTTGATATCTGTCGAAAACAAAGCCCGACAATTTGAACTGACTTTTACATCTGTATACACCTTGAAATGCGAATTATATTATGGTGTCATTATAGTTATTCTATCGTCATAATAATTTCATTTTCACGCATAAATAACGCAGTTTAATACGCGGTTTATTGTTAAATGTCCATAAAATGTGGATCCGGTTAAGGGAGGCACGACCCAAAATACTACAATAGACGCGATTTAGACGGGGACAAAGGAACGTAGACTTTGACCGATTTATAAGACAACGACAGGTAAAAAACAGGTACGGGCGACCGATTGGCGCCGTGCATTTGTATTGCATTGTTTCACGTTTGCCGAACGCGAGATACGCATTCGCGTCCACATGTTCAGCTTTTATAAAAGCTATAAAAGATACGCGTTTTTACGTGACAGATCGGAACGAAACGACCGAAATCGCGCACACGAATCATACGACAAAGAATTTGCGCAATTGCGAAAATTTTTGCGATACGAAAACAATGACAATTTACGATAGAAGAACGTACAAAGGCCACGCAGATGAAAAATATTCCAGTTATGTAAAAAATGAGTTTACACTACCTTCTATGTGTGAAAATTTTTCGGGAAGAAAATAGATCAATAAAATACATTTAATATTTTTCGCATATACAATTATTTTAGCATGAAATTAAATTGTATAGACACATGTAAAAGAGTATGATACATAAGGACATTTCTGAATTTTATATTAAATATTTTATTCTCTTGCTCTCCCAAAAATGAAGAAGATATAATTTTAAAGTTATATTGATATACTACTGATAAATCACATGTGTTTTGCTTATACAATTCACATATAACAGAAATAGACTTTTAAAATAATACAGCAACATTCGACATAATAATTGCAAAATGATAAAAAATTGAGAATATATAGTAGAAAATCTCTCGAAACAAGGTAAATGTCATGTAAAATGTTCTTCGGTTGCGGTTTTTATTTTTTTTCCGGACACCTTTCCCTGGAGGCCCATGTAATACGGGAAGAGCAGAGGAACAACATAGGAGAAAGAGAAAAAGTGGAGAAAGAGAGAGAGAGATAGAGAGATAGAGAGAGAGAAAGAAGCGCATTATGAGCCGCTGCAGGCGTGTATAATGCGCTTAACCGCGGTAACGCCAACTGCAATCTGTAAGTGTCTCACTTTGTAACCGGCCGTCTCTTTCCCTCGTCGTCAAGCATATCATTGCACCACCAACGTGCACGTGGTTTTATGCAAATTTCACATATTCTATTATCTACGCACATTTTCGCATACGTTGCAACGTACATGAGAACGCTAAAACACAATTCCGATCATACGCTCAAAATACTATTATACTTAAAAGCTGCTTCAGAATAAAGATTGATTATATTTTCGTAACTTACTCTCAATAATTTTTCAACATGTTCAAATAGTAATTAATTTAATTAATGATAAAAAAATACGTTATATTCCGTCAGATTGACGCGTATAAATAAATTCGAGAACATCCGACATAAAATATCAATTTTTTAATGATGATGATTGATTCCCCCACGATTATTTTATAAGTACTTTACTTTATTTCCGTTTATTTTCTAAACGTTTGCTTCCGTGTGAAAGCGACGTCTCCGTTCTTTCCGTCTCGATTTATAAAAATATCATTTGCCTCAAGGCCCATTTCGAGCACGGATCGTCACGATTTCTGGTTTAATGACATTTGCAAGGGCCGCGAAAAAGGTCAAGATGCATCGCGATGTAATCACGGCTTTATCTCTTTCTCTCTCTCATTTTCTTTCTGTCTGTCTATCTGTCTGTCTCTCACTACGAGATTTGCAACGAAGAGGCAAATCCTCTTCTCTGTCTCTTCGTCGGCAAATCGGTGTAGAGAAGCATCGCGAGCGGTGATTTGTCTGGGGAACAATAGAAGGTCAGTTCATTTCAGGACATTGCGCGACAGTGCAGAGCAACATACACACACGTACGCACATACACATATACATAAAGTTGCCGGTTACGACGTTTATGCAATCAGGTGCAGGCTGCCGCGTGAGGGAGAAAGGATTCTTGCACTCGGGGCTATTCACGTCGCTGGCTACTGTATCGTGGCGGATTTCTTATTGCGTATGCGCTGTAACGGTGATATTTCACGATAACTGCAGTAATAACTTTTGACGGCATCTCATGTATTTGCTAAACACGCCCTCGATAAGGAGATACCTCTGCCCGGCGAATGAGCGCGATGATGATCGGATCTCAATTTACGCTGCGAAACAATAGTTTTTTGTAGAATTATTTAATCTAATAATATTTTCTGTCTTTCTCTCCGTTCCTCTCTTTCTTTCTTCTGCACATTAAGAATTAATTTAATTAAAATACTTCTCCGAGAATCGTTGATCAGATAAACCGAGATGCGTGATAAATAGATGTCTAGTAACTAATGACACGTGATATAATCAGCAAGAAAGACATTAATTCGCAAATAGAAGATTGTATTAATTGCAATCAAAGCTTGTTGCGCGTATAACTATCCATTTTCTTTTTTACTGGTTAATCTGACATATGTATAATTGCAGGATCACCTTTGCAGATTAATTTACTTTATAACAAGAAATCAAGTATTTTCCAATCGTGAATGATAATTTATTCGATATCGACATACATAAAAAATAATAATATCGATAAAAGAAGAGAAAAGAGTAGAAGAGACTCACTCGCTGATAGAATTGTCAGCCAGTTTCGTCTGAAAGAAAGATAAAGGAAAACGGTGAAAACTGCACGACGGCCACTTTTGTTTTCGATTCGCAATCTATGCAACGCGATTTGTTCCTCTCTCACTTAAACTTCTACACATTCGCGGGGACGTTTTATTTTGCAGACCTTTAGGAAGTGGAAAGATACAGTGGCAGGACACGCGAGAAAAAGGAGAAGGGGGAAAGGGAGAGAGAAGATCGGAAATAGACGATAAAGAGAAGCTTGTTGAGAATCTCCGAGTGCAGACAGTCTCCGCGTTCGGGAGACAAAACAGTGACTATTTCTGATGACAGTTTATCTACCGAGACTAGAGATACGACGTAGCGTCGCCATGAACAATTATTACAACTCATTTAAATTATAACGAACGATCAAAATTAATTGAAACCGTTGATATTTCAATGAGTTCAGATTTTGATGCTATAGATGCCACATCGTCATTCATTTAAATTAAATGGTCTTTTAACCAGTAGTTGAAATTGAAAAAAAATAACTCATTGAAATCGCTGATTTCGATGATTTCAGATTTCGATGCTATAATAGATATGCAGAAAATTTCTATATTTATTTGTAATACAAAAATTGTAATTTTTGTAACATATATTATAACTCTAAGATTAACCATATGTTTTATCTTAAATTTATTTCATCAATATTTATCTTATGATTTGTTTTCATGATTGTTTTTAGCTTCACTCCGAAAAATCTTAAACAAAATAAATAATTAAATTTTCTCCCATATTTTCTCTGCATCTTTAATTTTAATATAATCTAAGATTTATGTCTCTCTCCTCCTTCGTTTTCTACGTTTAGAATTAACGTTTTGATCAATAATAATAATCCATTAACAATTGCAAAACTACATATTATCATGGATTTCTATCATTTAGAAGAATTATTATCATCGCATATATTATATGTATGTATGTCTGTGCGCGCGCGTGTATTAATATTATCTTGACATATATTTAATATATATCTTTCAAGAGAGTGACACACAAATTTAGCTGAAACGATTTGCGATGGGCATTATATTAAAATCATGATATTCTAAAATATCTCGTCTAGACATTTGGAACTTTAATGTGCAATTAAATGTGTATTCCTGAAAAAGGAATTATCTTATCCGAGAATTGTACTACATTTTATAGTATAGTATCATTTTGATATCAACGTGTAATTGTCCTCGATCTCGTAGTCTAAACAATCGTTCGGAGACAAATCTCGGCAACGTGTTCAGTACAATCCTGAAAGAACTTATATAAGCCGTAACCTGCGGTAAGTCGAATCCGGCGTCTTCTACCTGTGGACGTTTCTGGTGATTTATTGCAGTGCTGATATACGATATCTCGTTTTCAGTAACATGCACGCACACTTGGAAAATATAATAGGTGCCTCGTCCGTTAAGAAGCGGAAAGGAGATTAGTCAGAAGAGATCAGTCAGAGAGATTAGAAATGGCCATTAAGCTGCGATTAAATAAACGATGACGTAGACGGTACCTTCGGGCACAGGTATCAGACTATTGGCCTTAGAAAGTTTTTTTTTTCTATAGGGAGCAAAAAATATCTATATGATAGAGAAATAAATTGTGTATAAGTGCAATCGTAGCTATATATAAAATCTTAATAAATCATACACGATACGTTGAATTTAGCGCGTTTTTTTATATATATCTGCGCAGATTTTAAAAAAATAATATATAACTGGTAGACACAGTTTTCTGTTGGCTATAGATAATTTTAAATTACTTAAGACATTCTCTCTAAATGTTATCTCTGTCCATTTTTATCTGCAAACAATCTATTTCAACCTAAACAAGTTTTCGTAATAATTTTCAAAGTCCGTTATAAGACAAACTTTTCCAGCGTTAACACCATATAAGATATCTCCGAACAATGGCACTTGGAAGAATTGCAAGTGCCGATTAGAGAAGTCAGAAGGTACATAATTTCGGATGTTTGTTCTTAACTTGTAATTAGCGATTGTTAACATTTTCAAACGAGCAGATGTGCGATTTTTATATCAAAACGTATTTTCGGAGCGTGCCTGTCCGCGGATATCGTGGACGAAGAGACGATAAATGAAACGCGAAAAATGCGATGTATGCCTTATCCGTTGCTTCGCGCAATTTTGTAGCACGCGCGCGCGGATCGTCCGATAAATCA
Organism: Lasius fuliginosus; assembly: GCA_949152495.1. Classification (NCBI taxonomy): domain Eukaryota; kingdom Metazoa; phylum Arthropoda; class Insecta; order Hymenoptera; family Formicidae; genus Lasius; species Lasius fuliginosus. Next base: position 8,799,456 of record OX424447.1, read on the forward strand.
GATCCCGAAATGACTCCTAAAAGCCCGGAGATTACGCAACGAGGAGGAAGGGAGATCGAGGGGTTACGAGCCGGGCGACCTGCGCTTCGTTGCGGTGCGGGTTTACAAATACGCAGATCAATTCCGGCTTTATCGTCCCGACCGGCGGCGGCGATTGGCCGATCGTTCTCGCCGCGAGAGACATACACATACACACGTGCACAACTCTCTCGTCGATTAAATATTCCCGATGCATATCATGATAATAATTCAGTCGCCATCGTCGCTCTCTTCGACTGACCACGGCTCGTATCAGTCGGCGAAATATGAGTACGAGTCAGAGCTACATATCACGCGAACGTTTCCGCGCTATTACGCGAATTAGAAAAGTCGCGGTATTTATGGATATGTCAAAACGCGATACTTAAAAATTAGAGCGTTAATATATTAATAAAAGTAGCATTTATTTTGTGCGGAAACGCAAATTATTGATATGAAAATAGCGCGAAGGAATGCTTTTGCGATTGTTAAGAAGAATTGTAACGCATTTACATTTCCGATTTACATTATGTTTAAAACAATTAGAGACCTTGCTTTAAACAAGTTTGTAAAGAAAAATTTAAATGCCACTTAAATTGTAAATTGTTTAAATGCGATATTTTAGCATAAAATAAACTGAAGAAAAACTAAAATATTGCATTTAAATGTGCATGTTTATTAAACATTAAAAATTATGTATAAAGAAGAAAAAAAAATACTTAAAACATATCTTTTAAAATCTACGAAGAAATCCCCTCTTTCTCTCTTCCTTTTAGCAGTATATTTAGTACACATAGAATCATATTAAGAAATAATCATATTAAAGTAATTACAATTAGAGATTTATCTCTCTAATATCAAATAATTCAGTAGCTTTTTTTTCTATTTTCAAATGACTTCTTATAACGGCACATTAATCTCAAATGCACTCGGATACAAAATTATTTTCTTATGCAGTGATTCTATAAAATATCATCTCATAAATAATTAATTGTCTTTATTTTCAACTTGTAATATATGTATAAATGCGTCGAATGAGAATATCGCGGCTTCTTACGGCTAACTTTAATTCAGCTTTAGAAACCATATATAATTAAACGTTGTGGTTAAAATTACAAGTCATAGCTAAGAAATTTAATTTTAGGTCATTTTGTGAAGTTAGAGTTAGTTAGAAATGAGAGAGAGAGAGATTAAAATATCCTTATTCGCGCGCGAACAATGGTATTTGAAAACAAATGTTTGCTGTAAAAGTACTATTTCATCTTGCAGTAAAAATTTAATTTATCAATTTCATAACATTGAAAATAATATCGTTTTATTAAGCTAAATATGCGTTTCATAAATGTAAAAATCTCCATAAATCATATTTTTATTATATCATTTACGTTCAATTTAAATCTGATTATTCCAACAGATTTATCAGATTTTTAACGCCACGTAAATTAACAGTAAAATATAGAATTCCTATGGAATTTCACGTGCTTTAACACTTCGAGACAGGAAACGCCGGGCAATTTATAGAATTATCAAATTGACATGTTGAGCAACAATGCCGCTGATACATCAACGTGAGTCGCTACGATTTTAGCTTCGGATAAGAATAGTGCCATAAAGCAACTGTTTTCCTCGTCTTGATTTAAAGCGCGAATTTTAAAAGCGAAAATATGGTTAGAGAACAAACGTTAATTTCTTTTACACGACCGCCTACCCGTGTAACGATCACGGTCTGGCGACTCCTTCAAGTATTATACGATCAAGTGTCTTTCGGCTGGGAGGAGTGCGCACAAACACATGTACAACGTGTATCGGTACATATATTTTAAAGAGCAGGAAACGTGGATAGAACTAGCAGCGGATATGACTTTTCAGGGCCGCAGTAAATTAACTTTTAGGGAGCTGTAAAGTATATCTAAGCAAGCAAATATTACAGTAAAGTTCCATTCGATATATAAAATTAGTAGAAATATTTAGAAAATTATTTGGTAGATTTCTTGATAGAACATGTGGTACTCTTTGAAACTTCAATTTTTAGAAAATTAATCTCGAAAAAATTCTTCAATAATAATATAATGGAGGTATTCGTCATCATATTTCGAAACAATTTTTCTTTTGTCAAAATTGAAAACAATATTAAACAGTGATAAATATTTTACATTATTACGCGTTATAAAATTAAGTTCGAGTAAATTTTTAATTCGTTCTCTTGTTACCACGAGAAATACAATGTCAAAAATTTGAAAATTATGGAAAAGAATAACGTCAAAGTGTATAAATCATCAAAAGAAAAGAAATGTCATCTATTATTATTCAAGTTTCTCATTGCGTTTTGCTGATCCGCCTCTGGGACGATTCGCAACACGCAACGACACGCGGAGAGCAAGCCGACAAAGGAGTACCTTCTTATAACGGCTAATTTATACTTTAAGCTACCGCGTACGCGGAGAACGTGGAAAGTCTTGCGAAACTCGGCAAATAAATTCATCGAGGAGATCGCGCTTTCGCGCTCGCTCGCGCGAGAGAGATTTATCAAAATTCCAGGAGCAACATGCAATAAAAGAGAAGAAGAGCCATCGAGAGGCACGAGAGCGCGTTTCCGTAATCGCCGCGAAGCGTGTCGGAGCGCGACGCCAAATTCAAGAACGTGGGAGTGAATAAAGATCGATGACGAGCGCGGGTCTCTCTTATCGAATTGTAAACGTTTAAAACTCGTTAACGGATAAACGTGACCGCGCGCGAGTAAATCTGAAAAAAAAATCGTTGCCTCAGATAGAAGGAGGCGACGCTTTATCGCTAGTCACCACGTACGTGGAACGATATAATGATAGCATTAGCAATAATTACCGTTTATTATAGGGTAGATAGGTTTATCTGCCTGAGAGACTCGCGCGACTATTTATTTGAAATATTATTGCCATTATTCTCGTGATGAGACAAGCATGTCGTGCATCTGTTTCTTTGAGACACCTTATGTGTAGAGGTACTTATATTACAGGATATCTTATTCCTTACATCCTACTCCTTACAATCAATCGTTTCGGAATTTATTTATTATTATTATTTGCGATATATTTTTCTCTAACTCTCTCGCAATTGCTTTTTCCGCTTGTGTAATGAAACTTTAACCGCGTCTTAGAAGAAAAATCAACTTTATATTATTCGAAACATTCGTAGGTGAAAGGAAGTACGTGGAACTCGAGATGAAACTTCGCGTAAAGATTTAATCGGCTTCGTGCAAATTGTATTACGAAAGAATTGGTATTAGAAGTACAAAAACCGCGCGCGTGTACTCGTATACACACGACTCTGTCTCTCTTTCTCCATCGTCGAACTAAAAAAGTTATCTTTCTCGCATCTTCCAGCTTTCTCGCGTCTTGCGTAATTCGTAGAAGTCGCGATATAAATCATAGCGGTTCCCGTAGGTTGGCAGCAGCAGCAACAACAACAAGGGAACGTCGGATGCTTTGAATACTAACTGTATTTTGCAAGGGGGTTCTTCTACCTGGTATCTATGACGATTTACATAATGACGTCTCTTGAACAAAAATGCATGTGCCACTCGTACCAGAATGGCGTGAATAATGCCCTCGAACAAGGAACGCGGAATGAATTAGTCCGTGGAACAATAAATTAGCGGATAACGTGGCTAACGATTTCCTAGCGGGAAAATGTCACGGAGGAGAAATGAGTTCACCGTTTGATTCTTTGTAGTTCTTTGGAATAAATTCCTCTTTGTGTATATGCAAAATATGTATGAAGATATTTTCACCTAAAATGTGGCTTATATACAATAATCCTCTCATATAATAAAAAGAAATGTTATGATGTTATAAATGTTGCATATACTAAATAAAATGTTATAAATAATGTTATAAATGTTGTAAATATAATAAATAAAATATTGCATACACACATTCACACACACATACACACACACAAAATAAAATAAAAGTTCTATAAAAATTTTCATAAAACAATGCATTATAAAAAAAAATAAATAAAAATAATATATTCTTAATATCCATATTTTTAATGTATAAAGATTAATATGTATCGAGAAGAATGTTAATACGTTGACTGTCGAGAGTGCGAATAAGTACATCGCAAAAAGTCGATCGTAGATTGTGATGGAAAAAATGAACGTAACATGTCGTATCTGTTTACTATGTGATATGTAGCTATGAAAAATGCAAATCGCGGGAAACTAGGAAACGATGAAAGAGAGAAAGAGAGCAAAACGCGGGAAGATTAAAATAGTATATCTACGAGCAGCCCGACGAGAGCTTGTAAATGCATACGATTATTATGCATACGTAACCTGGTATCGCACCCGTCGAACGCACATACGCAATGTCGCTTACATATGTATACATACGCACGATGGCAAAACAGACTGGAAAACGTGATGCACTTACCTAAAACAGAAAAAAAAAAAATTCATGGTTAATTGACGTTTGCAGATTATATCTTCATAATCTATAAAATTAGCAACACAATCGCACACGTGTTTCATATGTTTATCATATTTGTATACATAAAAAAATTAATGAATATTTCACTCCGAGTACTCATTTATTCCATTATGTTGTAAACTCGGTTTTTTACAACGCAATTGAAAGATGTAAATTCCAGATATAAATTCAATCATTGATAATTACGCTTATAAAAAAAAACGCGTTTATTTTTCATTCCCTTGAGTCGTGAGATCACGAATCAAGATATCTCTGTGTCCTTAAAAATATCACCGTTTCTTAAATTTATTTCGAGTGACTTATCGCGTTTTCCCAAACATACCGTGGCAATGTGCCTACGATCTCCAAGTAAAGACGATCGATTGTGAATCGCGGGGGAAAAGTTCCCGAGAAATCCCTCCCTTCCGGTCGATTAATGAAAGAAGCCGCCAATTCGAAACGACGTAACACGCGTCTTTCTGTTACTTCTCGTAAACGCTCACGCTTGGCTGCCGGCCAGAGCAGTGATGTGAGACTCTGTGCTTTGTCGAATCGAAAATAATTACATCTACCTCTTTCTTCTCTTCTCGCTAAATGGATTTCGAGTAACTGATAGATACTCATCGCCAGTGAAAAGTGAAGAAAGTTTAATTAGACAGCGATCGTGCGAGCATCGAAAGGAATTTTACTAATGTACGGAAGCAAAGGAAAGGGAAGGGAAAAAAGGCGTTGGAAAGTATCATTCACTATTGCAGTTTTTGAGAAATACGTCCTTTGTAAACATGACAGAAAAATAATAAATCCAAGACAATTATAATAATTAGGAATTAAGTAGCATAATAACATTTAAGGAAAAGAAAATATTAATAATTTATAAAATTTATCAAAATTTGTTTGACTTGAAAGACATGCAAAGCTATTTCTTCTTTTTTGTTGTGTTCATTTATTTAGCTAATTTTAACATATCTACCAAAACAACTTCATGTATGCAAATTACTCATTCATAATATCACTTGTGTTTTAAATACGATAACTTTTGCTCTTTAGAGTTAACTTTAGCAGCAGATAAAAAACTCGTACATATAAATTTACTCGGTAGTATGGACTATAATCTTGAAAAATATATGAATGGAATATCGTAAAATTTCAAAATACATATTTCATTCAGACGATTCATACGGAAAGCGAACGATAATTTGCGCAATCTTATCGCGTATTATCAACCACCAGGAAGTATACGGGGAATTACGAAATTAATTTACTGCCTGCTGCTGTTCATTTTGTAAATAAATTCTACGAGCGGTCGCCGTTATCGCGGCCGTGTGTGACCTGTTGATTCTTACGTCATGTCGCATAATGAATGAACACGGACTCGAGTACATAAAGTGCTGAGAATAATAGAGTTAAGCCACAAGAGAAAGATTAAAAGAAGATGTTTAATTTTTTATTTCCTCCGCCACACAAAGTATCATGCTGAAAAAAGATCGAAAAAAATATAAGATTATTCTATAATTTTAAATTATTTTTCTATTATTATCCTTTATATGATATCTTTTATATTATTTTTCTATTATTATCCTTTATTGTTATGTTGCGCGTATTTTTTATTTTTATATTGTGATTTATTATTTATTATAATTTTATTATATTATATATCTTTGAAAAATTATATGGTTCTTCTAAGCATTACCGAAAATTTAGAAAGTTATTAATCACAACTTAGTCACAGCTAAAATTTGACTAATTACCTTTCCCTTTCCAGAGAGAAAGCCTAAGATAAAAGAGGCAGAACATTGAGAGACAGAACTACAAAGAGATGGGAGAAGAGTCGGTTAATTTTAACTAATGTTTGTAGACACGATCTTAAATTATTTTCAGCGTTTTAGACCTATCGACGCAGACGACGTGTTCGTAGCGTATAAACGAGCAATTTTTGGATCGCGGACAGCGTCACGCGATTGTTCGCGATCGGTCGATCATACATCGTACGATTGCGAACAAGCGTCAGCTGCAATAAGGATACATTCCGCCTGGTGATTCGCGCGAGCAGGTAGGCGTCAGGCGTGGGCGCCTATGTCTGTGTCCGTCGATTTAAATATTTAACTCCGCTTTAAACACCGGCGAAGCAAAGCACCGCCGTCGCCATTATTCGCGAGTAATAATTCCCCGTCGGTGGGTAAACGCGGGCGCGGGAAGATTAGCCGGTTGTAAATCATTCACCGATATTGTGAATCGCTGTGTGTCTCTCTCTCTCTCTCTCTCTCTCTTTCTCTCATCTTTCTTGAGTAGCGCCGTGTCATAAACGCGGCAGAAAAAGACGAAAGAAAGTTTGAAAAGCGTATTCGATGAATAATTGAGAGACGGTCCCCGGTGAATTCTATTAAAACGGCAGGGGAAAATTCCGAGGTGAAATTCGATCGCGCCAAGTCGGCGTCTGAGTCGTATTTCTCCGCTCGTCGCACAAAGTCATGTAACTCATGGAAAGAGAAGACAAATTCGATCGTGTGATTCATTCCTATTCAAAAATGCCGCAAGTCAGAGAAAATTGATTTCCATAGTTATCATCGTTACTGCTTGTGTCAAATTTCTAACGATTCATTGCGATAAGCACTCGTACATAGATATAGAATATATATCGAATATATCTAGCTATAAGCTCATAAATGAGAATATTTAAGGTAAAAGTTAACTTTGATAATTGGAAATATTATGACAATATAGATGATATGAAATATCAGAAATAATTTAATTAACTGTTAATACTGTCTATTTTGAAGAACTCGTTATGTATTTTTTCGTTATAACTCTGCTTGTGGTTGAGTCATCGATTCTCTGGAAGCCTTAACCCCTCGCGACGCAATAGCTGACGCTGAAAAAATTATGATCGTCATTCACGTGGACGACGATGCTAACACTCGAGTCGTTAGAATTTCACATTTTTCTAGAGCAAGATCGATCACGATCGTTCCGACCTTCCGCAGTCATCGCCAGATAGACGTCAAGTCGCCGAATCATGTCTTCACGTCGCCTGGCAAAGATAATTGAAATTGCACACGAGCCAAGTAATCGAGAGCTCGGCCTGAGAGCGGACAGAAGGCGAAATATACCGGGGAAGTCGTTTCTACCGTGCCGCGCGTTGTGCTCTGGTGATGCTTAAAACCACTTGCCAAAGTTCCCCACCATTACGGAAATTCATTCATGGATCGCAACCGTTCGCTCATGCTCTTATTGAGTCTCGACGACGACGTAGTGCGCAGAAATAACGGCCGACGATACACGTCAGCCGTAAACGGCGCAATTATCGTCACGAAAGACAGGCAATTAAATTAAATGGGCTATCGATACTCTTACACATTTTAGCATCGAGTACAGGAATGGGCACATTTCAAACGCAGACTAAACTAATCATCCACAAATAGTTTCAAGTGAAATATTTTTTTAAAATTTATTTCTTTTCGATAATTAAAATTTTATTATCGAATATTATTTGCGCATTTTTTATCGTTATTCAGAAAATTATTTCGGATATAGAATACATATAATTTTCTTCTCCGCGTTTATTGTCGTTTATCTTCTTGGTTGAGGAGAGAAAGACACGAATGCGCGAAATATTCATTCGATTCCTCGTACAAAATTGCTCTTCTGGAGCGGAGTACGAGCTATAATTACATGGGCGCTACGTGTGAGTCTTGTGGGGAAACCTTAAGGGCTGGACATATCTGTTCTTATTTTGACAGCGAGCATTCTGCTGGCGCGTTGAAACTGCGCGATGTCGAGTCGCCGCCTTTTAGTTAGTAGACGCAGTCGCGCGACTATTTTAGCCGTGAAATAACTCAGTCGAGGGTTCAGCTGGGAGAGTCGCGAGGTACAGAGGCCGCGGGGAACGAGAAGAGAAGAGAGGACACAGAGAAAAAGAAGAGAGGGGAAAGGGGTAGTAGGCAGAGTGTGTGTGCCATGATATGTGGGTCCTAAAGATAGAGCACCCGAAACAACCATAAACCTTTTTATTTCACTCGTCACGGACGACGCGCGCGTTTCTGCAGAGACCCGCGCGCGCTTGCCGTGTTCGCCGGCGCGTAAAACCGCGTCTCTCTATTTTATCTTTTTCTCCTTTATTTACTTTCTGCGTTAAAAAATCTCCTCGGAGATTATGCTTTTACCGGCTGCATCGTTACGGTACATTATACTATAATTCGCTGCATTTCGTAATTTCGCTCGCTCTATTCTCCGCGCGTTCTCCATTTAATGCCCTCTTTCCATGTGGGAGCAATTAGCGTTACAATTTAACAGCACCCTCAAACATGACTTCAATTACAACTAAGTTGAGATTATTCGATTCCACTCGACAAGCGATACTTAAAGGAGGGCAATTATTACTAATTGCTGTTCACTGATTTAACAAAAATTCATAATTGAATATGCTAATAATTAATGCCAATAAACAAAATATTCACGTAAGTTCGATGCGTGTAAGTAAACATTTTTTATATAAAATAAAAGTAAATGTTTGCAAATATGATTAATCTAATAACGCCAAGTGCTCCCGTTGAACGAACTTATTCTTGCACGAGCGACTCTGTAGTTTTATAAGATTCATTAGAATGGCTACTTTTGTAGAAAGCTCTCTTAATTACCGCCCGTAGCAATTAACGAAGAGTCTCGTAATCGGTACGGGTGATCGAGATATCGACAAACTTACGTTAACTTATCTATCGAGTTAAAAGGATGGTTCATTAACTAAGAAATTCATTAATTTCAAAGTCATATTATTACATTTGCGATTGCAATAATTTTGATAGTCACAAAAATTGCTTTTACTTGCAATTATCAATTCTTTCATCGGTCACAGAATTTGTAAAGAATTTAATTCTTTTTGATAAAAAATTTTTAAAAAAAGGATAAAAATGAAAGCAAAATATATTCAAAATAATTATCTTCTAATTCTTCACATGCGAAAAAAACAAGAAACTAATTTGTGTATTTAAAAATGAACAAATTTTAGCACACACTAATACAGACGGCGAAATTGCTATTTGTCATTCTCGAAAAACAGATCCTATCGAGCAACAGACGTATTTATCATGCAAGAAGCGGAATATATAGAGAAACGACGGAGACACGATATATAATATAAATGACTATCGGCCAGATTGTATCGAGCAAGATTGTCGAAGTTGATTACACAAAGGATTGTGATCGTTCAGACACGTTAGCGGTTTATCGGTCGTGACGTACACGGTTGCTACGTTAAAATCCAATTAGAGACTGTCGTTGAAGTCGGCGAAGTAATCGATACAAAAATAAGTAAAACGAGGAATTATAGATAAACTATAATCGGATATATTTCAACGGATAAAGATTTCCTAATATCAAATAAATGGATACGTGATGACGACAATGAAGAAGCAATTAATCCACCGCTTGACATACGAAAGCTAATTAAGTTTCTAGGGATCGCATCGGAGAGACCGTTTACAAGGAAAATTATTTTTTATGTATGTAAAATATGGTAGAAAAGAAATATGCATTAAGTGAAAGTGTCCTTTGATTAAATTATTAAATCGCGAAAATACATGTTTTTTCCTATAATTTTTTGTTTTTTTTTCTATAGCTTTAATAAAAATATTAATAAAATATTAATATTTATTAAATCGTATAAAAATTATTTTTATATTAACAAAACTAAAATAAAATAATACAATCAAATAATTGAAATGTAAATCCCACTGAAAATTGTTCAATTATTTGATCAACAAAGAATTATCGCATTAGGTTAAATAATATAAAATTCAATCGTTCGCGCAGAGAAAATTTTCGTAAGCTTGAACGGATGCAAACGTTCTCGCTCGCAGTCACGCTCGGGTTTCCATTCATTCGTGAGGCTCGATCGCCGTCGTTATTATGAAATATAGTCATCATTATACCGTTGAATGACGTCACGCAGGTGCGGCCACGAAGGTACCACGTGCGTTACACGTTTGCCTTTAGTGACTCCGACTTGGGTTAGAACTGGTCCATATAGTTAAACGATATTTATCCTATCACATCATCTTGGCAGAATGAAAAATGCATTCGATTTTCGCCACATTTTACTATTTATGATATAAATAAAAATAATTTATAAATAGTAGATCTATATATAATAAAAAATAATTTTAATCCAATATATCTTGTTTTCTAAGAAATTTCTTCTTGGATAAAATTCCTAAATTTTTTAATAATACTTGAACACATATTTTGATCATTTAAAAAATTGATCATTTTGTCGACAACGGTAAGATTAATGTAAAATTAATTTCAAATTTTTCGTAAATTAAAACAAAAATTATATGCAAAGTATGCCATGAGTAATGACGGCATTTATTTATACGAAAATTGTCATGCTAGTTGTCGTCGGAGTTTCGTACGGTCGAGTGAAGTGCTTTTCAACGGCAATACTTGGCAGCAACCCGTTACATCTTACGGCGTAAAGAATAAGTCTATAGAGCTGCATCTCGCAGCCTTCCTTTCCCCTCTCTCATCCACGCGTGCTTACACAGCCAGCCGCTCTTTCTCCCTTTCTCCGTCATGCTGCATCCTGCGAGGATTACAAACGGAGCGCAAACCGGCCGCAAACACACCCGCACGCATATATACATATACACACTTACGCTACGTGAACTCATCGAGATGAAACTCCAAGAGAAAGATAATAGAATGAATAAAAGCGAAGGACAGAGAAAGGGAGACAGGAGGAGAGGGGGTGTCGATCGAGGAGCTACTTGGTTGACCCCCAGGGAGACTCCCGGACCCCCTTTAATGTCAATTTCTCGTTATACCGCGCGCTTCTTTCGCGGCAATGCGGGAAGGAATTGCGCCGTGCGATACTTACAATTCGCTACAGACGACGGAAATTAATTTTAACACGGTGAGGAGAGAAACGGATAATCGCGCGCACGAGACGGCAAATAATTTCGCCCGAAAACGATCGATCGCCGAAGAAGAAGAAAACGACGACGACAAGATGAGGATGCCGCGTAGCCGCGTCGTCTCTTCTCTTCGAGTGATTTACTTCTTCTTATTGGAAGCCCGAAGATAGATCGTAGAAGCGCGGAAGAGGTCCAGAGTAAGGAAGGAACAGCGGCGGCGGCGGGAAAGAAAGAGACAGAGAATAAAGCAGAGTAGAAAGAGACAGGGAAGGTAGAGAGGAGCCAGGAGGGGAGGCTGGATGCGCCGCTGACTCTCTGCATCTTCCTTCTCGTCGCCTTCCTTTGTTCCCACGCCACTCTCCGGACTCTTCCCGTCCTCCCCCTCCTCCTACTTCTCTTCCACTTCTTCTCTCGCGCGGTCGACCTGGCTCCCTCGCCCTTTCGTGATTCACCGTTACACACAAAGGGGAGCTCGGACTTTCGGTGTAAGCGGATGAGAGGAAGAGAGAGAGAATAAAAAAAAAAAAAAAAAAAAAAGTAGAAAGCCATCGCGCGCCATAGTTCCAGGGGATGAGCCCACAGGATGCTTCGCACAGGTTCTTTCATGAAAGAAGGCGCAGGATTGAAATCGAGAGGCAAGAGTGAAGCTCACCCGTGCCGTCGTGGTTCTTAAAAGCCTCGATATACCGGAGCGAACCGAGAGCGCGAAAAGGAAGAGAGCCCTATAAAATCGTCATTCTCCGCGCGAAAAACCGGTGGTACAGGATAATCGTTCGACAAGTCGATTAACGCGAGAGAAGGATGAAGTAACGACCGCATGGATTGTTCGTTCATTCGAAGGAACGCCGACGGCATGACAGAAGTTAACATACGTATTATATAATTTTTAATTTTAATAAAATCTAAAATAAATAATTCTCAAAAAGTTAAAAACACGTCACACAAAAGAAATTTTGTACGTTTCAGAGAGAGAAAGAGAGAGAGAATAATATACAAATAAAATTAAAAATTTTTTTATCTTTCTGTAGAAAAAAAAACATTAATAAATCTGAAATACATCATGAATTTTTCTATTTTATCTCACGCGATTCTATATTTTTACTTCTGACAAAAAAAATTTCTTATTTAAAAATAGATTTTCTTTTTCAATTATACGAGATAATTACAATGTGTTTCCAGTGTTCCTCAAAATTAAAGCACGTTATCGTGACATCAAATTGATCGCGCTGATAAATAGCGAGAAGAGGGAAAGACAAGGAGACAAAAATGGCGGCTCGTAAAAGTCGAAAGGACTCAGGATCGACTGCAGGAGCAATCGCGTGGAAAACACGCGAGGAGAAAAGGCCGTTCGCAGGACGCAGCCTCCCGGTTGCATTTCCAACTGTAGACGAAATAAAGCAAAGGTTCCGCCGAATAAATTGACCGGTAGTCTCCGGTAGTTCGGAAAGGGTGGATAGAGAGAAGTAAAGAGAACCGTACGGAGGAAGGAGGGAAGGAGATATAGAGACGAGAAATGTGCGACGCGGATGATGCTATCGCGAATGAACAGAAGAGGGAAAAGGACCGCGATAGGAAAGGGGAAAGACGGCAGGAGGAAGAGAGAGAGGCGCGGAGGGAGCATCGTTCCGTGAGAGTACGCGAACGATAATTCGGAGCCGCGCGGGCAGCTCAAAGGACCCGCGGGACGATATATCAATGCCCTGCTTGCGGAACAATTTCAACTATCCGCGATATACAAAGAAAAATACCAAATCGAATGCCCGGAATAGCGGCAGCCCCTTGTCCGCTCCCTCTTGGCCTTCTTCCACCGTCGCACTCTCCTTTATAGACACCCGATGCACCCCTTTTTCCCCACCTTTCCCCTCCCTATCATTCTCTTTCTCTCTCGGTAGATATGTTCCTACTGGACTGCCGGCAATGCCAATGGACTCTCTCTTCTCGGACCTCGGGAGCATTCGCTCGTGTGTATATGTGTGTGTAAGCGCGCATGTGTGCGAACGCGAATCGGGAATTCGGGAGAGAGGACCTACCTATCGACGGGGAATAAATTAACGAGCTGCAGGAAACTCGCAAATGTTCCATGGGAAGACTCGTCGAGGGAACGAGCGACGGTTTTGAGCGGAGGAGGAGACGCTTCCGGTGAGCGGGGAAAACAAGAAATTCTCCTTCACATAATGTCCTAAAATGCGAATTCGATCGAGCAAAATCACGAGAGCAAATTTTTTATTCATGGGAATTTATTATTCATGACGCAGGTTTTTGTGATAAATGCGCGATTATAAAGAAAGGATAATGCTCGTCAAGGATGATCAGAATAAGAGCGGGAAAGAATAAAAGCCATTCTATTTTATTATTTTTCTTAGTCACATATCATACGTTTCATTGAACATAAATGCAATTTTAATAGGAAAAAGTATATAGATCAATAATTGCTTATATGACTATTTTCAAGCAAATCGGTACGTGACATAATGTTAAATAAAATAGAATGTCTTACTTAAGTCATTAGTCAACAGTAGAAATGAGGCGAAAAGAGTAATCGAGCATTTGACGTAAGAATCACGTAATTATAAGTGCTACGACTATATCAAAAATTTTTTTTTGATCCAAATAAAATTATTCCTAAGTAATGTTATATTTATTACAAAAAGAAAGTGTTTTCTTGTGCATTCGTTTGCATCTCAGAAATATTCACTACGAGATAGCTCTGCAGCTTTTTATAAAGATTAACCTCGGCATGTAGAGAACGCTTTTCGGTGGAAACATAATTTTTCTCAATTTATACGGCACACGATATCTTTTCTATGTCAACTTTTCAATTACATTCAGAGACCGGAGTTATCACGGACGTCGCTCAAAGTTCTAGCAAACGCGCATGTGTTGAGCGACGATGATGAACGTCGGTGAGGCGTTGGCGGGACAGAGACGGTTTCACGTCGTATCTGGTGCAGAGCGAAGCTATACATGTCAATCGGCTGATGGAACGACCGGTCGGTTTGGTTATAATTGGATCAGTTTAGTTAGGTATTGCAAATATTGGCAGCCAGGGAAGCTGCCGCGACCCAGTGATGAAACCTAATTGGGTAAGTCGGTCTCTGGCTAGGCGCCAAACGAACAGACCGATCCCCCCTCGTCCTCTCCCTCTTTTCAGGCTTCGAATTCTAGGTACTCCGACGATGATGCCTTTTCCGTCCGCCCCCGCGTCACTCGCTATCGAATCGAATGAACCGCGCGCGCGGAATTGACACGTAAATACATACAACGAGCTCTCGGGATTTGTGAAAATGGAGACGGAGATGGGGAATCCGTTTCGGATCGGCCGGTTGGTTTAATTGGAGCGCCGCAACGCGCGTCCCGTCGTGTCGCATTCGCGTCGAGATGCAACCGCACGCGACGGCGAAATTGCATCGCGGGTAAGCAACGCGGGGCGAAGTGATTCGACCGGACGATCGAATACGTGAGGCTGCTGTTTGCGCGCTTGAAAAAACGAACATGTTATTTCGTGCTCGAGAAAGGATCGTGTGGAGTGTCGAATGAGCGTGCAAAGTCCAAAGTCAAACACATCAATGTATTGGATTGAATAAAAATAATTACTAATAAAGAATACTCGAGATATTTTATAAGATAGTTCAATAGTATAAAGAGATTTTTATCATTTCACGGAGAAAGAGAAATTTATTTTCAAAAATTCTAATGTTGACTCTCTTTACTATTTCTATATTACTTTTATATTCTATATATTTTATTCTATTCTACATTCTATATTTTATATTTCTATACTTATCAAATTTTTGACATTTTTTTCGATCGCACGAAATCTAAAAAGGTTTTCGATATATGTATATATTTTTGAATCTTCGTATAAAGACAAATGTTACAAGATACGGTGTATAGATACCTCACCAAACTGTTGAAATACCTTGAATATTTAAGCACGTGGAATCGGTAATTTCGTAATCAAATTTATTCGAAATAACCGGATAAAATACAGCTATTCGAATATTTACAGCCCCAATTGAAACAGGAATCGACCAGAGTTTCTCATTTGATCATGCAAGAGAACATCATCCTCCTTGCTTCCCTCTCCTCGCTCTCCCTCTCGTTTGAATATAATACTCCCGAAACATATTTCAGCGTGGGGTGAACGAACCGAAGGAAAACGACGTGTCTGTCGTTGTCGGGATGCACCGTGCATTGTAAACGAGGCGGGCGACAAGTGTGCATATTCTCTCTGTAGTAGTGTTGACCTTTCAATGATGCTAAGCCGCCGCCCGCTCCGCTGCTTGTCGCTATCATTACACGCTCGGCCGACACACAGTGCACATGTGGGTTACATCGGTTGCGAAGAGGTCTCGTTTTCAAAAGCGCGCTAAACACCCGGATATTTTACAGCTTTCGAGCGCGGTCGCCTCGCGCGTCTCCTGCGCGCGCTTTGTCACTTCGCGATTTTCAACGCTCGCCACAAACGAGCGACGAATGACCGAATGTTCTATCGTTTCAGTATTTTGACAACACTCGGTAACAATTATCCCGCTGTCGACAAACGGCCAAGTGGACATCCGATTAAACGGATAATTCTATAATGGGGATCGCAATTATATTTTTATTTGCGCGAGACATTTGTAACATTTGATTTACAAAGCCCTCCCACAGTTCTCAATTTAAATAAAAATACAATCGCGAGCGATTTAATAAATTTTAATAAAATTTTGATTAAAGCGTAGACTTGATGATGATTTCGCGCGTGATATTTTTGAGATCCGTAGAGCCACAATTTCTTATCAGCAAATAGAAATATTTTGCATTCAAATTAATTAAAGGGAAAGTCGTTCATTTTTATATATAAAAATCATTGCTATTGCCAGCCCTGAAAATGTAACTCTTTAAGGTGAGGCTGCTCTTTGGACACATTAAGACAGTCTCGACATAATGTAGTTGGCCAACGAGGAACTATTTTTAAAGCGGCAACGTTATACAAGCGCCTCGTGCAATCGCGGCCTTTCGCGGCGCAAAATTTCATTTCGCACCGCGTGCTACCATTTCAGCATGACGCATTGTCACGGAGAAACTGGAGTAACATGTCGGACGGAGTTCATAAACGGCGACGGAGGTCGCGACAAGTTCGAGGTTAATCGTTCGTTTGGCAAGGCTCGCCTGTTGCCGCGCCGTGCTGTTCTATGGGCGCCCACGTTATGTAAGCCAGGCAAAAGAAGAACCATCGAATGTAATAATTTTCAGTCGCAAAAATTTCTCACGGGAAAAAAAAAAAAAAACCAGCAGTGAGGTTTTCGAACGACAAAAATAAAACCGAAGAAATATACTTTTACTTATCTAAACGAAAACCGGTTCCTTGAGAATTTTAAAGATTATGTCATCGTCACTTCGTATAAAAGATATCAACTACCTAACCGGAAATCACGAATACGCTTTGACATTGAAGTGCTATCGACCGATATTTGTACATATAAAATGTGAGAGATTCAACGCGTTCTTTTCTATTGACTTTAAATCATATTAATAAAATAAAATCGATCTTGAAAGATAACTTTCATCAATATTAAAAAATGCAAAGCACAAAAAAAATAGCGACTATAATGTCTACTTTTGTTAGCCGTATTTTCTTGCATTTCCTAAATTTAAAATGATATTTAGGCTCAACAGAGAAAGAGAGAGAGAACAAATATTTTGTAAAAAATGCAGATAAACTGAACACGTCTGTAGACATACATCAAGAGCGTATAAATCGAGCGTTTATTTCGACAAGTGTTTCGAGGTGTAGGACGTGTTTTAGCGACGTTCAGGACAGAAGAGGAATAAACGAGTGACACGCGTGAAAGGGATGATGAGCGCTATATCGAGTCACACGTACACGTGCGCGCGGATGTTCGTTGTATACATATGTATAGACTGACAGACGATCACGTGAACGGAGGATCCAACGGCCCCGAAATGAATAATTCACGAGGAGCGAGCGAGCAAGCAGAGCCACATCACACGGGGCCCCACAATCGGGCCCTCCACTGCCGCGAGAATAGAACGTGGGCCCGCGCAATCTTTACACATGGCTATTACATGACGCCTGTTATTATTCTCTTCTCATGCCAAAATATTCACGTGCGTACGAACGCCGAAAACGCCCAAGGATAAGGAGCTGACTTCCCGCCGGATTTCGAGGAATCGGTCTCGCTACCGCGATGATGACGGGCGCAATCTGATCGTGATCATCACGGTTCCGATTCGTAAAGAGGTATCCATGATTAAGCATTAACCCTTTCGCAGGTCATATCCGGTACAACACGTGTACCAGAAAGTTTAAAAAAGAGTCATAACTTTTATAAAAATTGATACATCATGATATTTGACGAATCAAATTAAAGCTTTCGAATCAAAAATATATAAAATTATTAGATATTGATTTAAAAATAATTACACTTTTCATAAATAATTAAAGTTTAAAGTTTGATAAAATTTTCTTACTTGTAATTTAAACTTTGCATGAAAATAAATATTCGTAAATTCTAAAAACAAGCAAAATTATATTAATAGTTTTAGGTATAATTTTGGTCGCTAAATATGAATATAAAGAAAATTAAAATTCGAGATAGCTAAATTGCGCGAATATAGAACTAAAAAAAAAAAATAAAAATTGATAGATTTTTTTTTTATATAATAAATTTCAAAGAAATTTTTAAGTATATATAAGTTACCGCATTCTCTAAATTTAAATAGAAAGTCAAATTATTTCTTTAATACTAGCCATGAAGGCCTTGATCTACGAAAAAAATTATAAAGTACAAATCGTCAGCCGCAGAAAATATTCATAATTTCTATCGCAATCCGAGTGACGAGTCTAACTGACACGGCGATGCTGGAAGTGAATACGACACCGTTTGTGAATACCAACACAGCGAGATAAGGCAAGACGAGAGAGAAAAAGAAAGAGAGAAAGAGAGAAAAAGTGTGTGTGTGAGAGAGAGAGAGAGTGTGTGTGTGTGTATGAGAGAGAGAGAGAATTACTGCGTCACCGAAGTGTGGATCGAGCCACAGATTACCACAGTCGTATACTCAGTTTTCAAGCTAACAGGTGAGCTTCGGTAACTTAATCTTTTTCTGCTCTCTGGCTATCTATCTTCCACACGTACTTATGCATGCACGCACGCACGCACATAGTATAAGACGACAGGCTCGATCGAACTTCGGCGCTGAACTACACGCGTTTCAGAATACACGTTTTACACGGCGTGCACACTTACGCAAGGGACTCTATTACTTATTGTTAGTGAAATCGATATCTTCACTATAAATTAATACGTAAACATGATGTAAGTCGGTGAGAAGAAATATATACATCAATTTTCAGCATCTAATGATGTTTTTATAAAAAACATAAGTTTGAATGTGTAAATATTTTAAATTGTTTTCAAAATAAACCGCAGATATTCATTAAAAAAAAGCAGTTAATAAAAAATTACTGAATTGATTCAACTAGAAATATAATTTATAAGGAAATTAATACAAATCAATTTCAACACAAATATGCCAGTATTAATGATTGCCGTATACGTTTACGGATTTTTACGTTTGTATCATTTCTTAAACGATCTCGTTTAATTGTTTTCAAACTCCAAGAATATTCCATAATATATTATTAATAGCAATTGCTATAGTCTTTCAATTTATATATCTCGATTAAAATAACCATGAATAATCTGCTATTTATTATCACCGGATGATGTAAGCAGAAAAATTATACCAGTTAAGAAAAATCAATGCGTAGTCTTATTTTGTCATAATCGATAACTTCATGATTTATTCCGCTATAGACCGGAGCGGTAACATGTTAAAGACAAATAAACTCTTCAGATAACTTCGAGAGGTAAACTCGAAATATTAATGCCGAGAATATCTAAATATAAGTGGACGTTTTGAGAAATATCGCCATCGTGCGATTACGTATTCATCGCTTCTTTTTTCTTCACATCCGGCACCGTCGATATAGCGCGCGGAACATTAAATCAGTATCCCGATATTAATTAAGAAGATAATGATATTAAAATATAAGACGCGAAAATGTTAAGCTTGTTCCTGCTGGATGCAACGCGGCCTTTTTATGATACGAAGTCATCGGGAAATATATAAATGAAACGGGATCTCGCGACAATCATCATTTAAACTTCGCCGTAAGTCGAAAAAGCTCGAAACAGATTCACGGAAATAGATAAAATGAGCTCGACTAGTCATACGAGTTCAAGGATGCTTACGATATACTACGATAGTAAAAATATTAGCGTTTCTCTTTTAATAAACTTTTGACAAAATTTGACATTGTCTATTTGTGATATTAAATATTGAGATAGCTAGATATCGAATAAAAAAAGAGAAATATATTATCATTGAACAATAATTGCGACATATATGTACATTATGCATACTACTTACATAATGCATATTAATGACTTACATTAATTTCTTTTAAATTTATCGTTGCATCGATTACTAGAATGATATCGGTATCTTGAAAAAAAAGATACAGTGATATTTAATACCGGATGGATAAGGGATATCGGGAGCTTATTAAATTTAAGCATGTCTGGATATTTGATAGTGAGCGAGTAAAAATATCGATAGCCTGATAAATTTAAGCATCCCCGCGAACGCTTTCTTTTTCAAAAGAGAGAAAGGGGATGGGAGAAAGAAGTAGGCGAATGATTTCGACCGATGGCTAACTTTTGTATCGCGCCTTGCTCGAACATACACGGGGATAATTCTTTGAAAGCAACCGACCGTGGAGGAGAGGAGAGGAAAGGAGAGGAGAGGAGAGAAGAGGAGAGGAGAGGAGAGGAGAGGAGAGGACAGGAGAGGAGAGGAGAGAAGCGGTGCGTCAGCTCCCGCCAGAAATAACGCGGATAAACTTAGATGGCCCTCCGTCCAAGAGAACCAACCAAACCCGAAGACTCCGAGAGTCCGACTCGACGAGTCCTAATGAAACCGTTCGCGAGAATCTTATTCAGGATCATGTGCGCCCTTATCATCGTTTAACTCGTTAGGAGATTTGTTAAAAGAGCAAAGACTTAATTTTGCGAAACCGCAAAATACGCGAGTAAAAAATAATAGAGAATTTTTTTCTAATTTTATAGTATATAATTAATTTATTAAAGCTAGTTAGTTAAAATATTTATAGCGGGAATTATAAATGACAATTATAGTAAGAAAATTTTACCAGAAATTAATATTCTTCGTGTAATCTATGATGACCACAATTTATATCCTGTCGTATTTTTTTTTCTTTCTATAATTGTATCTTTTTCTAATAATTATCGCTTAGATTAATCATCTGCAAATTTCTATTTGACACATTTCCAAATGTGATTCATGAAGGAATTATACATATAGAGTATCATTTATTTAATCATCTAGCATCCGAGCAGTGACTGCTTAATAAACGACGCATTGTGAATGTCGCGAAAAGAGAGAGCTAATTAATACGGAGGTGGGAAAACTCGTTCGCGAGAGATTGTGGAGAAGCGCGAGAGAAGAAAAAGCACGTCACGTCCACCTGCCCAATGGGCAGACGTCGGCGCTGATAAATTTACAGTCCGTACACGGTCCTACGAACGCAGTTACCGTCGGAAATAAATCCATCCCCGTGTAAAAATAAAACTGGAACGAGGAGCCGCAACATATGAGCCACTGAGAGAGACCGGGCGGCGTTATGATAAACCGTGCGCGAGCAAAGCAAAGAGAGCATCGTGAGAGAAGTGAAGAAGAGGCGAATTAATGTGCGAGCGGAAAGTACCGTT
Source organism: Lasius fuliginosus (assembly GCA_949152495.1). NCBI lineage: Eukaryota > Metazoa > Arthropoda > Insecta > Hymenoptera > Formicidae > Lasius > Lasius fuliginosus. Next base: position 8,820,630 of record OX424447.1, read on the forward strand.
TCGCCGATCTGCGCATTAACGATGAGAATGATACATTTATAGGAATAAGAGCGAATTTCCGAAGCGTCGACAACGGATCATCGAGATATCTCGCGAATTTAAAGCCATTCTGAAATATAAACTTTAGAGAAATATGAGATAATATTATATTATCTAGAACTAAATATAAGTATATATGTATATATAATATATAATAGTTGCAATTTAATATTATTTCGGCCCGAATAAGATACGTTTTTCCAAATCAATTTTATCACAAAATAAAATTATTACGATAACACATGATTGAATCCATAATCGAAAGATAACCTTCTCTCTATATCGATATAGAAATGAGATAAGATTATAATCTCTGACGTATATACAAATGGTATAAATAAGAGAACTGTAAAATCAGTGCAATGCAGTGGTTTTCTGACTAATGATCATACTAATGCAGAGACGGTACTGTGACAAATCAAGCTCCGAGCCAACAGGAGGTATATGGAAGAGAGACAGAATACGAGCGAAGATTAGGGGGAAGAGTAGGGAAGAAGAGTAAGCGGATGAACTATCTCGGTGAGGACATGACGCAAACACTAATGACTGCTGCATTAATCTAATCTGGTTCAGGGACCAATAATAACACATGAAAATGACACTCTATATTCTCCGGAGTCCGATTACGAGACGCTCTTTCTCAGAAGCTCCGTAAGGAACACCGGAAGAGAAAAGGAAAGGATGAGCACACCCAAGTAGCGGCCATTACTTTAATTGCAAATAATAAAATTTGTAAAATCTCATTGTTGCGAAAAACAAATAAAATTGTGCAGTAAAAATTAAATTTCGCATCTCAAAAATAATCACTTTATGAATCTCAATTTTTTTCAGAGATTTTCAAGAAGATTTTCAAGAAGATTTTCTAATTTTATTTTTAAAAAAAAGCAATAAAAAAAAGAAACACTTTAAAAATCCTTGCTAATTAATTGGTGAATGTTGATTTTTATATTTTATATTATATAGTGTTCATATTATTATTTTCCATTATTTATATTTTTTTATATTTTAGATGGCTTAAAAGAGACGGCTATATCAATTTCAAAATTAATACAAAACGCTATGTCTACGTATTTTCCTGTGTAAGCGAATGATACAGTAGTTTGCTGAGTAGATAATAGCAGAACAAACGGCGGTAGCGAGAAACTTTTGAACACGTGTATTTCCATAAGCCGAGTCCGTGAGATATGTACGATGGGTTGAAATAGTGCGTAAACTTTGTAAATCTTCGCCGATGCAATATAATAGTAGTTAAAGCATAAAATAACGCGGGCGCGGGAGTCGTCAAATGGACGATCGCCGTAATTTCTGGACGGTTGCGTATCACGCTTTTGATATTATTCCAAGCGTAGGTAAGCGGCCTTCGTGGAACTCGCGAATATATGTACACGCGTGGGATTATTATCGTTCACGGTTAATAATTATTTCTAGAAATTCGCCGTTCGACCGTTTAACGTTGGATCGCATGCTCGTATCGTTATCGACGCCTAATATTTCACTAAACTGCGATGAGAGGTGTCTCTCAGCACATATATATAAAATCATAATTCTTACTGATATGACTAACTAATGATAAGAAAAGCGTACAATTAGGTTATTCGGGCACGTTGAAACCGCGGTTATAATAGCGCTATTAAAATTAATTAAGCTCTATTGTTGAAGAAAAGATTTGCATCCATTATTCGACTTTACGCGGCTTTTTACCGCATAACAGCTGAATATAATACGAAACTTGTTCTGCTACGGAGTAAGATATAACAATTTAAAGTTCTCCGGACCAGAGAACACACTGGCGAAAAATTCTCAAAGCGTCGATCGACGTGCACGATCTCGCGGTATGAAAAGCAAAAAATAGCACTATCGAAGGTCTGATATAATCTCGTCTATGCCGTTGGAAAATTGCCGAGTAAAGAAACATTGTATTTGTCTTTAGCATGAATATGCGCCCGAAGTCTTCCCTAATTAACCTTACGTTTCCGTAGACAAGCTTGTGACGTGAAGCCGACGAACAATAGTCACTTAGCATATCTGCACGTGCGATAGCAAATCCATGGAAACCACCGCTAGCGCTGATTGCGGCAGTTTTCGTACATTGCAATTGATAACGGGAAACTACGACGTTATCGGAACGCAAGCGGAATTCGCAAAAGTACAGCGTCGAATCGCGACGATAGAGATATAAATGTACTCGATGACGGCGACCGTAACGATTTTTTCATTTTCCGCAGCGCATACATTTCAGTTGCATAAATTATTACGTATACGTGTTTATAATCCGAACATAGTCACGCATACGTTTTCTTCGTATCTCTTCGTTAAAGAAAGATAGAGAAAACTATATAGAGACTACCTGTTACATTTCCATCGAGGTCGAAAGTTGATCGTACACGGCGCGCGCGCGTGTACACAACGGCGGTCCGACATGCGATGGATGGATTATGCAGCCGTGCACTTAGAAAGTTCTCCTCGTCAGCGATTTTCCACGGTGAACAGAGGCAACGCGCGCCTAATCGGTTCTACGAAACGCGCATGTACAAGAAGCCTCGACGTCGACTGACTGACACCGATAAAGCTTAAATTTTGACGGAACAAACAAATCGTGACACTAGCTTGCAAAGTCTCAACGTATAGTCGATAAAATAAATCCTAAAAATGAAGGGAGACTCTCTGTCTTTTTGCGTGATCTAAATATTTTGTATATTAAAAAAAAAAAATTACGAGAAATATGAAAAGAATTATGAAAATAATTTCATAACACATACGTTTTTTACGTAAATATGCATATCTTGACACATGAATATTTATTAATGAAAACATATTTTTCTAAAAACAATGCTTCCTAAATTATACCGTTCATTTTTTTTTTACTTAACAAATCACTTTTCACGAATCACCGTCGCCACATTACGAGCATTAAATCAACGTAGTTTTAACTCGCACGCGATCCGCAATTCGACGATAGCGAAAAGACGCGTGGGCGCATCTCCCGTCGTCCTCATTGTTCATTAAAACCGGAGGAAAACGACGTCGTAAACGCGTCCGCGAAACGTCGGAATGACCAGGATGCTGCAATTTCCATTCGAGCGTGTTAATGCAATACCGTCGCCGCCATCGTCACCCTCGTCGAGGACGACAACGAGGATGACAACGAGGACGACGACGCTGGTGGCAACAGTCGTGAGAGAAGAACGAAGAGAGACAACAACACACAAACACACTCTTGCACGTGCAAATAACATTTATACCCAGAGAGAGAAAGAGAGAGCACAGGGAGGATTCTCGTAAACACCAGGCCGTAACTGTAAAACCCGTTTCCATCGCGTTTCGCTTACCTCGATCGAATTTCCGCGTATATCGTGCGAAAACATGTTGTGCGAGCATTAATTAAGATGTGAAACTGTATAGGTACTGAATTTAATAGCGTTTATCTTCACAATAGAAGCCGATGTGTATTATATTTCCATTTTTTCCGAGATCGCACAAGAGGTTCTATTTTTTTGGATATTATTTTTTTGAAGATTTATTTCCATAATTGACTGACATACAAATAGCAATAACGAATTTTTAATAAATCTTAATAAGCGCGACAACTGATTTCTATCGAGATTAATCATCATTCGTATAGATGAAGGCTTTGCGCGGAACGATGCGGAAGTAAGAATTTTCCACGCGGAAACTCTGTCAAGTTGAATAGCGAATCGTGAATCTACATTACTCACGAAGACGAAAAGAGAACGGCGGGGACGGAAAAAGAAGGCGAAGCAATTTAATTTTTCTCCCGCGCACGCGGAAGGCTCTATATCGCGCCGGGAGGAAGACGCGACGTGTCGCGGTTTATTACATTTTTCCTCTCCTAGTCAACGAACTAATGGACCGTTGGAAATAGTGCCGAGGCTATAAGCCCCTATTCATCCTTGAAATAAAATCAGCACCATCTCGCCGGCTATGTCGTCTCATTTCGATTCTTGGTTTTCTCGTAAAAGTACGTAATTGAATAAAACGCATAACATAACAACAATTTATTACACGCATATTTTGGTAGAAAACAATCTTGAATTAATTTTTGAAGAAATAGTTTAAAGACTAGTTACAGTCCTCACATTTTTCATTTCAAGCAGATTTAGAAATCTCTAAAATAAAGGAGAGGAAAACTGAAAAACTCTCTTACGTTTGTCATACTTCAAAATTTGAATATTTTACATTAAATTTGCTAATTTTTCTGATAATTAAAAACTTTTTCTAAACATTATATATATTGGACTATGCCTCTATGTCATATTTTAATAATTATTAAATAACAAGATACGCTTCAACAAATTACCTGCGTAACGTGAACATAAGAAAATACGGACATAATTTGCAAAAACGTTATAAAGAAATTCAAGATCTTTTACGAAGCATCTATACCTACTAGAAAACTCCAGTTTTCAAAATTCCACGATTTAACCGTAACATTTGAAAAAAATTACGATACAAGGCAAATGACTAGCAAAAAAAGATGACAATCTTTCCGCGATAAAATATTTTTCATCGCCTCTCAACGATCGCATGGATTTCACACATGTATGTATGAGTGACCGCAAGGCTTCTGCTACAATAGAGAACTCGTCGATCACCTTGGCGAATCGTTCGCGCGCTGACCTCGCTGATCGAGATCGCTTCTAAACCATCGATTCATACGAGAAATCTATCAGCACGATTTCCTGCAGATATTTTAACTTTCTAGTTAACCAGTCGACCTGCCGATATACCCGCGCGGTACGCGCGGCGCGTTAAATCACGTCTCTTAAACGAGTCCCCCCTCTCGTTCCCCTCTCCCCCTTCGATAAGAGGTGGCCATTGTACGCGGCAAGAGAGTTGTTGTTTATATCCTTGCAACCCTACCCTCGTACTCCGGCCAGCATGCCTGTCGATCCTCTCTTAAGCTTTCTAGAAAATATCAAGCGACAATTAACTGCAAGAGGATATAACAGAGCGGGATATCGCTCTCCGAGGTCGTCGTGGCGAGAAATCCGCTATCGAGCGAAATTTTTTCACGCTCCCAAGACTTTCTAGTCGATTGATTTGCGGCGATTATCCTTTCGCACGCGTTAAGCCACGCAAAATTATTTTCATCATAATTTCCGCCCGTGAATACAAAGCGACCATTAAAGAAATTGCGAACTGTCTAACGTAAGCGTGTGAAACAAAATAAAACACATTCTGCGATATAAATATAAAATTATATATTAATTAAATTTATTTAAATTTATTTATTATAAATATGCATATATTTTGTGCATGATTTCTAGAAACTATTTGCTCATTAATGCACAGAATGCATAGAATATTATATTCAATAATAAGGAAATTTGCAAGATTTGCAATTCTTAGAAACGTTGTTTCAACCGACGCTTCAATTAATATTGGCTGTCCACTTGCTATCGCTACTATTTGTTTTGCTTCCTACATTAGTCGAGCTACATTTGCAATATTACTCATCGGCTTTTCGAGCAACTGTCTCTTTCGCATCGAGAACCTCTCCTCCCTTTCCATCGATTGAAATATTCCAAGTTACTTCATGTTCCTTTTTCAAATCGAAAAAAGAGAGTACCGAAATATTTTTTGGATTTTATTCCAAGCAAAAGAGAAGTAAAACACTTGCTTCTCTTTAGGAGTAATCCTTGCACTGCTCCTGACTGATGAGAGAAATCGAGCGTCTTTATTATCGGAACTTCGATCTGAATCGAACGGCGTTTGTCGATCCAGAACTTGTTGCTCTTGCAGAGCAAAATAAAAAGTATCCCCGTCGTGTCGAGACAAGGGGCGCCAGTCTACCTCTACCTCTCATATCGAAAACAATTATCGTAACATAATATCTCGCGTCTATCGTCGCCGAACGACAATAAATCCCGCGCATATGGTTGTGACTTTCCTTTCTCCGCCTGCACGAGTGTATTAAACTTTCGCAACACCGACTTGCACTCATGAACTATCAAAGCGGGATATGTTATGCTCATCACATTTAAAGAGTACCTTTCTTTATACATTCATATATTTATTTTTCCGAGATAAACATTAGCTTTGTTCATTGCAACGTAAATCTGAAAGACTCTTAGGATCTTTATTTAAATTAAAATTATAAAAGTTTCATAAGACATATATGTAATCTATAATTACAATATAAAAAAATAAATATAAAAAATAAATATATGTATGATACTTTTAAATCAATTTTCTAAAAAGAAAAAAAATTGTTTGCAATTGAAGAATAGATATCCGAATAAGATTCAGATTCGATTAAGCATTGAAAAAATATCAGGCAGAAAAAACGTTATATTCAATTTCAAATATTGTTTATAGGTAGAAAGAAATGTTTGCTGAATCTATACAAAAGATGATGACAGATGCAACTAACAATGCAGCACATGTCGAATAGAAATGGCCGAGCTAATCCTTGCCTCTCTTTGCCTTATAAGATGTCTAGATTACAGTGTATCGTGCTACATAATCTGTAATCTGTACTGCACACACAGTATGTACACAGTCATAAATTGTAGAAATACTATCCTACCGTTGTCGTACAATATTGCATATCTTGCGCATATCTGCGATTGATGTTATAGGACACGCTACTAAAGGAGAAATTGAGCATTACGCTCGAAATCCGTATGAGTCCGGGGGAACAGATAGTTACGAGAAGGGCCCACACAGTCCATACCGGGTGACCGATATGTACGAGCGAATCGCGTGATCATACTTCGACTGGTATGCAGACAGGCCGCGGTGGCGTGTTGCATTATTTTAGAGAGGAGCGGGGAGAGAAAGAGAAAGAGAAAGACATGCATAGGGCGCAGACAATCGCGAGGGGAATCCTGACTGTATATGTGTCTGTTTATATGTGTATGCTATGCATACACATATTCCATGGTAGCGGAGAGGGAACGGTCGACCAGGTGGTAAAGCTACCCCATGATTTTCTGGCCCGCACGATCCCCTCCTCCAGAGGGGGGAGAGAGAGAGAGAGAGAGAGTCGAGTCTATATACGTGTATACATACTACTCTCGTTTGAATGCACGTATCGTGTACTCGACACGCGATCGAATCGCGCGCGTTTGTTAGCATTAAACTGGCAGATAAACGCACGCGTCGCCGACCGCACCCCGCGATATGCATCGCGCTCGCTACAGTATCGATGGCGATTATCGATTCTACTACTTCTTTGCTTATGTAGAATTGTCGCTTCTTTTATCCCAACCTAAAACTTCAAATTTCTCGAACAAAATTTCTTTATACCCGTAATTTTGCTACACATAAATTATATTTTGCCGCGATCATTATTATTTAATATACTTGTCATAATGACACAAAATTTAATTTGTTGATAAATTTCAGAACAAGTGTAGTGTGTTCAATTAGTAATTTTGAGAAAAATAAATCCAAAAAGATCCTATTAATTAACATTAAATAATAGGAAAATTCTTTTAAATTTTTTATTTTTCTCGAAGTTGTGAATTGTGAAACAACATATTATTTGTGCTGAAATTTTGTGAGCAAATTAAATTTCATCTTCTGATTAAAACTCTCAGAAAGATTATGCTACTTTATCATAATGCATCGTACATCTTACGTAATGTTAAACCTTTAAGCCAATGGGAATAAATTTTCCAATTCAATAGATTTTTTTCCATATGCCGTTTAGTATATTAATAAGCATAAATTACTTTCAATAATTGTTCAATTTCCTTTTTCTATTTCAATACTGGCATTATTATAAATTATACATTCTTAATATTATCTGTTTCTGTATATCTATATTAAACAATATATCCAAAGATATTTTTCTATTTATAAATAAATAAATATTTTTCGCATTCAGCATTACAAATATTACAGTCACCATTACCTTTGGTATTTTGCGTTGTAAATATTATAAATCTTTTAGCTTCATCCACACGTGTTCTGTTAATCGATCCGTAAAGCCAATAAAAGAGAACATATTTTACAATTCCGCGTATACCATGAGATGTTGACACAAAGGATGATCATTATTCATAGCGAGTGGCAAAAACGAGCGAAGGACGACACATGACTCACGCACCGCCGAAACCAGTCAGGCGCGTAATACATGTCGATTACGTCTAATCGATGATACTGATAAACGATATTAATCGTTGCTTAATCCGCCACGCGTATGCATATGTGATTGTGCATGCGTGTATGTGGCGCGCGCGGGAAAAGCTGAAGTGACGCGACTAGTAGTCGTTCGAAAGTTACGAGCAGGGCTTTAAATCGCTTTTAAATCCGGCTGGCTGGTTCCACCGGTTTAGATATATAAAGTCCAGCACATGACGTCCGACCTTTCGCAAATCGGTCCACGAATAGCGACTTTTCGCGCTAAAACCTGCCGGGTTACGCAGAAAGACTTGACACCTATTTAAAGGCAACAATTTGTGACACGATATTGTCATAAATCTGTTATTTTACAGAAATGCCTTGCATAAGATCGTGAGATGCGACATTCTAAATACAAATTAATGCAACTCATTGCTATTATTGTTGCGACTGATATTTATATAGACGTTATAAAGATGTCGTAAAAATATGAAATATAACGTCAAGTGAATAGACGTTTGAATGGAAAATAGCGTCATGAATATAACTCTACGTCGCATAACATCTACCATAAAGATGCAAACACCGAAAAAATTGTATTCTTATCTTAAGTATATGCCACTTATCTTTATAATATTTTCCACTAAAATAGACGCCAAAAGGATCCTCTTAATTTAAGAGGGAAATTCTCTAAAGAGATATTCTTATTAGATATTCTTATTAGATATTCTTATCAGATATTCTCGGAAACTAAGTTAGAGATATCTAGGAAAGATTAATATTACAATATTTCTATTGTAAATATTTTTAATACTTATAAATATTTCTATTAAATCACTCAAATCTTCCTTTTTTAGCCATTCAGCTACTTCATCCATTGTTTCCTCCATAAAGATGATACCTGGGCTGTGTTGCGAAATTCACTGGCAGTACTGCTAACATATCGTCATCTTTGTTGTTTACCAAGTGTTAGACAAGGATAACGACATGCTAGCTGTACTGCCAGTGAATTTCGGAACACAGTCCTGATATGCACAGAACAAAGCACTGAACTACTGAACATATACTGACACGCACTGCACGTGCGAACATTAACATTCGACCTTAACATTTTCGCACACGCGAAAATGTTAATGTCGAATTGCGGCGCTGAAGTCGCAAAAAAAAAAAATTAAGAATATATACTTAATTTAAGAGGATATTCCAAAAAAGCATCACGTAAAGACGGAAATATCCTTATTCATTAAGAATATCTAAGATCAATAAGAATATCTATTAAGAAGACTTATAAAGTATGCATTTCAAGAAAACAATTTTTTCGGTGAAATTAAAAAGCTGCCTTAAGGATAAAGATTAAAATCAATATATCCCGTGAGTTCAATTTTCGATATAAATACAGAAAGAAATATCTTACATCGGTTTACATTTTCATTTACGAATAGACACATTATTTTCGTGTGTTTATAACATTAAAAGTATTATCAAATTCCTACTTAAAAATCGTATATGAATTGATGTCTGACGCGAGATTGGTCGAAGTCTAAAGTCCTTTTAGTCGGCACTCGTATCGAGAGCATCGGGATCCGCGAGAAAAAAATCTTCCGTCAACTCGATGAATATTTTATGTCCGCGCTTCGAGCGTTCATATAACGCGGTTGATCAAACGTAGTCGTCATAAATGCAGCGTGCGATTTTTCCACGCTGTGAAATCGTAGAATCGCAAACCGTATATCTCGCTACATATCACGCATAACATTCCCGATTGTACAAACCGCAAATGAAAATACTAATCGCTAGACTGTTTTAATCTCATTGAGAACAGGGAGAACAAGTGTCGTCAATTAAATACGCAGCGATGCGCAATTTAATTATCTACATCGCAATCAACCCAGTGTGAGAAAAAGTACGTACACCTTTGGTAATAATTTTAGTTACTTGACGATTTGGCATCGTCTACGCCAAATAGAAAGCCACGCGGTTCGCCGGTGCCAGAGAGCCGCGCGTGAGCAAAAAAAAAAAAAAAAAAGCGTAAAACATCCGAGAGGAGAGGAAGGCGAGACGAAGAAGCGGAAAAGGAGAAAGAAGAGAGCGAAGAGAAGTCGTGGTCGGAGGGTCGGTGCGCGATAATCCATTTGCTCCTTTCGTAGACCAACGGGACAAGGCATTCTATTTATATCCGCGAGAAACTTGCGCCTAATGTGTAGACTAGTATTGTGCAACTTGCATCGCTTTCCATAAGGTGTTTTATTATGTCTGGCTCTTGAAGAATATAAATAAAAATGACGAAAAATAGCAATCATTTTAATATCATCACTTTATTAGTTGCGAAATTAACATGAAAAATAAAATAATGTGTTTCGATTTTATGTTCAAAAGATATAAATATTATTCCTCAATAAATTACACTTGAAAGTTTCAATGGAGATATAATGTTAATATTTAATATTAAAAAATTGTTGAGTTAGTTTATATACAGAAATTTCCTACAAATTTTTACTAAAAAAGAAACGCGCCCACAACTCTTCAAAATATTTTAAAGAAATATTTTCCGGTAATAATAAAAAGCATCTTATAGTACTACGAGAGGGACCGAGGAGAGTAAAGACAAGTCGTAGCCCCGAGTGAAAAATAGTCCGCGTGTACAAACAATCCATTTATTTAACAATGCACGACTCGCGTTGCATTCAAGGCCGCTACATCGCGGATCAAAGAACTTTCACAGCAGAGAGCTGTCTCGTGGAGAGTTGATCGTTTCGCCAAAGGGCGAGCACATCAAAATAATCTATATCGTCTTCCTGTGCTTGCAGCCACTCATACATTTCCTTTAAAAACTGGCATCCGTGCTATTACTCTATAGCTCGAGGCTGCCGAAATATATTATGATAATGGCAGTTATAACAAAAATGTTTCGTGTAATCGAAAGATATGTGTAAGAAAAATAGTATCAACTTCTTTCACAAATTGCATTTGAAAATAATTAAAATATTAATAAATTCACTTATAAAAAGCACAATGTAAAATATCACTACAATACTCGGTCGAAATCTGAAAAATTTTTCACACGAGCATAAAATTGACGTACCATTTTACTTTTCACAATAATTATTTTTCGCAATAAAATGACAATATTAAAATAATTACTATTTTTCGTCATTTATATTACTCTTCTCTAGAGTCACAGTGAAATACCTTATGGAAAGCGATGCAAGTTGCAATAAAATCGCGCGTTTCGCGCTGTTTTCTGACGTCGTTGGCTCTCGTTCTTCAGCGCGATAAGATAGAATCGAGAGATATGATATACGGCGCGATATCGTTCGTAGAAGTACCGTTCTTCGGGAGATTTGAATATCGAATTTATCGAAATACATAGCCGATATATTACCGGGGCTATCGGTTTCTTCGGACTCGCTCGCTCGAGGAAGAGAAACGAACCGACCAGCATTTGTAGCAGAAGCGAGAGGAGCGGAATAGAAAGAGAGATACAACTTGCACCTGCTGGTCGGCTATAGAAGTGGCTTTCCACTAAAGTGTACGTCACTTCGGAGTCGACCTTTATCGATTAAAAGTCGGGGATACTTGCACCAGCCATCTTAAATTACGATGCAGTAAACGGGAAGATAAATGAAGATGCTGCTCGCGCAATTTGTTCTCTAACGAATTGAGTCGAGTTAAAAAATACGAAATATAAACTCTGTTTCTCGTTCAACACGCAGCTCTGATATCTCCTGACATGAGAAACTTTTTAAAAATATGACGTATTTTCGCTGCTTTGACTAAGTTTTGATTTTGACAGCTGCGATATTACATGGTTTTACTCGGCTTATATATGTAATAGTTTCATCGGTAAAAAGTTATTTCAGGGACATAAACTGCGGGAAATTTTTCTTTGATCGTTTCCGGCGTCGCAATTTCCGGCTCGAACGTTGCATTGTAAACTTTAAGAAGAAAACAAGCGGGAAACAGGCAGTTCGCGTAAAAATTTCATACACAAGCTCTTTTCATCGGGAGAGTTTTAGTATTCTTGTTATAACGAAAAAATTTGTAATTTTGCTGCTCGACGCGTGACAAACGTAACTGCGATCGGAAACCGCGGCGGTCGCACTCGAGATGCTGTTTGTAGAAAGTGGAAACATATCGCAAATGTTAGCACAATTGGTTGCGACGACGTATTTCGTTGCGGAAAATAGAGAAACGCGCGCGAGACGAATATTAAAATATCGCGTAGCTCTCGATGCAATTCTCGTACATGGCGGCAATTTATCTCCAATATTCTCAAGAATCGAATATTCATAATCGGTTAATGTAAAGTCGAATTACATAATGTAATAAGCATAAGACGCTAGAGACAAGAAGTAAATGTTGATAGCATTTTAATGTCAACGCTTTTATATAAATGTAATATTTCACTTCATTCACTGACGTTTCGAAGTACTGTCCTTATATTGCAAGATAAGAGTTTATATATGAAAATGAGCGATATTCCTCTTATTAAAATGGATTTAGCAATACGCTTTTTTATCCATCTAAACAAGCAATAATCGGGAAGACGCACGAATTTCGATATGCCGTCGATCTTTAAGCGCGAAGCGTATTTTTGAACGATTGCGTCATCGACTCAAAACGACTTGCGATGAGATCGGATCTATCTCTAAGGAGGAAATCGCTAGTTATTGAAACACGGATTCTTATCGGGGCCGCATTTATCAACTTCTCACAGGCCGTTTGACGACGACATATAGATACATACTGTACAATCATCGTCACGCTTATCTCCAAATTGTAAACAAAAGTCATGTAATATTTATAGATCACACGAATAATACAGGCACGTGTGTATCAATAACCAAGTTTCATTATTCAACGTCATGTCGACTCACGTCAAAATTGATTAGGCGTGGATAGATGAAATTAAATATGGTACGAGCTGCAATTTTTTTTTAACACAGATAAGAGCGTAACGAACTCACAAAAGATCAAAGAGATCAAGAATCTCTTGATTGCGAGTTCCCAATCAGACTATGGCGACATGTGAAAGTAACACGCGACGCGAATGGCTCCAAAAAGGGATCGAAGAGAAATTTCATTACAGTTTGAGGAAAAATTCGATATTTTAATCAGACAATGACAGAATGCATTCGGCGCGAATTTGATGAATGCAATGCATTTTTTAAAATAGAGATAACATTTGTTTATAAACACAATATCTCCATGATGTGAACAGTAAGCAATCTTGACATTCATATTTTGCCTCAGAAATATTATTCACGTATATCAATATATAAAAAATGTTATCAAATATACAAAAAGTAGATAAATAATAAATGTGATAATACGTATCTTGCGAAAGTAATTATATCTTGTGCAATGTAATTATTAATTAATTATATATAAATTATTTATCCGCTACTTGCATTAAATTTCTTCGGTTAATTGTGTGGCAGTATATAAATTTTTCCCTTGATTATTATTAATGACGTATCAATATCTTTAAGGGAAGTAGTGACAAGTAATATCTACACATATACGATATATCAAATATAATTATGCGCTTAAAATAACGCCAATTTTAAACTTTCTCTAGAGCGTTTTCAATTCCGGTTAGTGTTCCAGGATTAATCTCAGTCACTTTCGTGCTTTTGCTAAGTGACTGAGCTTAAAGAGAGATAAACTGTCTGAGCGAAACTTCTCGAAACATACCGAGAGATTTAAAGATATGACGATGATTCCGTCGCGCTGACGTTTGTGTTCTAGGCGCTTAGTCAGGTGCGCGCCAAGCGCATAGTAAAGACGCGTAAACAATGGTACGAGATGATCGTGCGCAGCTGTTGCGCGAGGAGCGCGCGCGCGCGCGTGTGTTCATCCGAGTCTGACGGTGGCGAATACGCGACGAGAAAAATTACATATGATAACATCTCTGTCTTTTTCTCTCTCAGATGAGAGAGAGAGAGAGAGAGAGAGAGAGAGAGAGAGAGAGAGAGAGAGAGAGAGCGCGAGAGAAAGAGAGAGAGAGAGAGAGAGAGAGAGAGAGAGAGAGAGAGAGAGAGAGAGAGAGAGAGAGAGAGAGAGAGAGAGCAAAAGACTGCTGCAGCGTGCACAGAGCGCGCGAGTTTACGGAGAACACTTTCGCGTTATGCATTTATATGCGTCGACGGCGAGCGACGAAGGGCCGGAGACTCTTATACAAACAAACACACGCACCCACGCACGCTCACACAGGCACAATAAAAAGAGAAACTCACTCCAGAAATAATGCACAGTATCCATCCAAGCCGCGATGGCGAAGGTGGGACGTTGCTTCCTCCTGAGTTTATCGAAGCGCGCTTAGCAGCTATCGTACAATAAAACGATACAGAATGTCACGTTCCTTCCGTCGTCGTCGTCGTCGTCGCGTTGTCGTTGTTGTCGTCGTCGTATCTCGCGACGACGACAATACACTACTAACACTCTCGTCGTCGATGACGAGTTTCCTTTCACCGTTTTTCGCAGTTCACGTTAGTTCCGTCGTCGTGCACGAAGAAGATTAAACCGAACGATCTTCCTATTTCTCACACTCCGCGAAACATTCGCCGACCTCCTCTCGACAGATCCGTCGCGACACTTGCCCCGTACATTACCCCACGTACGATTTTCCCGCGTTCGGTTCTCCGTCTCTACGCACGCATACGCGCGATAGAAGAGTCAGACGCACACAGAAAGACGGACGGAGCGAGGAGACGAAGAACGCGAAAGAACGTAATCGCACCGCGTTGCGTGGCGTATAAAGCGAGGTTACGTACGTTATTAATACGAAATACACGAAGGACGGATGAGACGGGAGACGCGAAAGATGTACACTTCGCTCGCGATATCGCGTCTCAAAGAAAGGAAGAGATAATATCACGCCGGTATAACCGCCGGTGTATCAACTTCGCGCGTCGCGACAAACACGGCGATACGCGTCGCGTGCATTCGCGTGCGCGCGCGCGCGCCCTCGACACTTTTCAAAACAATATACAACCAACACCAACCAGAGCGCGCGTCTCACCCCGTACGTGTGCTCGAGCTTCAAGCGTTTTCTCGCGCCACCGCCACGGCTCCCTAACCGTCTCCGTCTCTCTCTCTCTCTCTCTCGCCACCCCCTCTCTCTCTCTAACAACCTATCAGTCCCACTGTCTTTATCTATCTCTCTCTCTACTTCTCCCTCCCCCCCTCCTAACTTCTCTTCCAGCCAACGGCGGTTTTTCCGCACGCACACGCCGCCGCGGATCAATAATTCACCATACGAATTCACCAGGAAGCGGATGAGCGAACGAGTGAGAGCGCGAAGCGCGGACGACACGAGCTAGAGACACGAGCGTGCGGACGGGCTGGCGGACAGACGACTAGGCGGTGATGAGCAGCACGCGTTTCTGTCACGGCGCTGCCCCGCTCGCGCGCCGAAACAACGAGGAAACGCGCACGCAGCCCACACCACCGCGACGACCGCGAGAGGAGAGTCACCCTAACCTCCACGTCTCCGGGACGCGCGTCTCGCGTTGCGCTGCGCCGCGCTCGTGCGCGCGATTCGGAACAGGAGCGTGCGGTTCCCGTACACGTTCCCTTACAACGCACAGCTGACACGACACACGATGCGACGTGACGCGACGCAACGCGATGCACACACTCGTAAACGCGCGCGACAACTCGGGATTCGGACCTGTACCTGTTCGAACCTGCGAATACTCGACGTAAACAGCCCTCTACCGGAACGCATACACCGGTAGAAAGAGAGAGAAAGAGAGAGAGAGAGAGAGAGAGAAAGGGAGAGAAAGAGTACCTCTACACGGCCAACTTCATGCCGGTGAATCGTTTTTCTGTCGCCGTTCTTTCTCTCGCTCCCTCTCTCGACTTTTCTCTCCCCGAGGATCATGCTACTTTCTCTATTTACCTGCGCATCTTTTTTTTCATTTAATTGCAAAACAACAGAGCTAGATAAACACGGGGACGCTCCGGCTGAGCGGAAATGTCGAGCTTGTGACAAGCGAGCTGAACGTGCGAGAATATCGGTCGCGCAACGGATAATAACGGCGTCACGCGTTCACTCGTTCACTTGCTCGTTCACTCGCTCGCTGAACCACTCACGCAGAACACGCACCACACACACGCTAAATACTCTTTCTTTCTTTCTCTCTCTCTCGCTTGCGCTCTCTCTCACTCTTTCTCTCTCTTTTACACATCATATATGTACAGACACAACGGCGTCTCTCGCTCCCTCTGTCTCGCTCTCTTTCGTTTGTCGTCTGTCTGTGACTCACTCGGATTCTCTCTCTTTCTCTCTCTCTCTCTCTCTCTCCACAGATAATATCACCATCGTCGCTGCGGTCGGATTCGTTCCTTGCGCGGGCCCGTTGTGAGACGACGCCACCGTCAGGACAACACGGGCGTGGACGCCGCGCACTTTCGCGAACGGCGTTTCAGCACTATTTTGTATCATGTACTTACCACTAGACGAGCTGTGTGACGTGGCGGCACACGCACGAGCACGAGGATGGCCCTTATTGTCGCGAACGAAATTCACACGGTATTATATTAGCGCGCAAGACTGCACCGCGGTAAATACGAGAACGGTCACCACTCTTGTTTTTGGTATGCCAGGAATGGCACAAAGAATCTGGACAACGCACACGCCTGCTGCGCAGCCGGTCTGCGCACACGCTGACACCGCTTACGCGGTCGCGGGAGAAACCAGAATCACGAACGCGCCCGAGGAGCTCCGAAGAGGCCCGAAGCTGCGTCTCGCTATCCCCACTCCTCTCCCCCCACCTTCACCGCTCCCCCATTAACTACCCCCGTACGGCTCGTACCCCGCGCCACGAATCAGTCGCGTCACGCACGTAATGGAGGTAGGTTGTTGGTGGAGTTCGCTCGCTCGTCCGTTCGCACTCTCTCTCTCTCTCTCTCTCTCTCTCTCTCTCTCTCTCTCTCTCTTCAGGAAACGAGGAGCACTTGTTGAATTTCAGAGGTTGCGTTTTAGGCTTTACAAACGAAAGCGTTAATAAATGAAAATGTAGCGTAGAACATTCTAGTTTGAAGAGAAGGCTCGCGCTGATCATTTAATGCACGTTTTTTTTTTTCATGCATTCTGAATGACGTAGTTATATTGTATTCCTCACAAGCCGAATTCATCTTTGAAATATAATGCTCACCAACTTGAGAAAAGTTTTGAGAAAAACGACTTTAGAGTTTAAAAAAAAAAACATTTAGTTTCATGCATTTTAAAATAGACTACATAAAAATAAATAGAGATTTACTTTTACTTCTTTTTACTAAGAGAGTATTTATAGAAATTTTATTTAAATTTAAATGATCAATATCTTTACCTCTACTTTTTTGAAACTTTTTTCCTCGACATTACAGTGCGCGCAGAAAGTATTATATATTTTCTTTATTTAAAGAATTTATACATACACATATAATATCGGATTTTTATTTAAGCCCTCAATCATTTAACTTTTATAATACTAAAAATATTTTTAACTCTTGTACGCTGTATTATTATACTTTCATTTCAAGTGATTATGTAGTGTGTATTTTTATGTTTTCATATATTATGTTGCATTTTTATAAATCTTTCTATTTTAATTCTTGAAAAGGATTTCTGTGTCTATAAAATCGCTTATCCGATATAATGTAACCCAAAAACAAACACAGATGGTATTTCAAAAATCCTACACGCGATGTACAATAGCGCAGTATCGTAAAATGGAAAATATCGCAGATTAATAACGACGATGTCAAACAGCTCGCTCTCGCAAACCGAAACACGGTTCGCGTACGAAAATAATGCCCGGAGCTGTTAACTTTTGCGACTGGCACAAAGGCCCGGCCGTAATTAATGCCTTTAAACGTTTGCCGCGCAATGAGCTCCTTTTGTCAGTAGGTTGCATTGTGCCGTACAAAAGTTTACAAACGGGCCGGGGCAGCAGCGCGACGTGGCAAAGCGCGACGCGACGCACCGCCGGCGCCGGGCTAAAACGAGAGTTTTCAACGCGTTGTACGCCGCACGGGTTGAATAGAAATGGTGCACGGCAGACTCCGATTTCCGCACACAACGTGCCTCTTTAAATACTTAATTACGTTAATGTCCGATTTCTGCCGCGCGAACTTTGGCGATGTACCGCGGAAACGCGTCGTTTAAGCCGCGACCTTTCGCGATGTAATTCCCGCGATTATAAAGTCATCACGGGGCTTTTACCAATACTGTACTTTGCGAATATAGATTAAAAAAAAAAAAAAAACCGCTAAACTTCGATGCGAAACGAAGCTTAATATGGCAATTTCCATCTTAAACTTATATCGAAGCTTTTGACCTCTTATTACAGCCACGTTGAATTATGATCGTCGGAAACGAGAATTATGTGAATCGTTCTTTGCGTTATAAATTAAGATTAAAAACTTGGCTAAGCTTGGATTAATAAACAGTCGTAAATCAATTGTTCAAATGCCATAAGATTCATTTTCGCTGAAGATATAAAATGCATGCAGATTAAGTGCATTTATTATAATACAAAGTAATGTGAAACAGATTCATATCTTAACAAATTATGCTATTTAAATACCACGTGAGTGGTGACATAAATGGAAAAAAAGTAATTTATTTCAACGTATGGCGCAAGAAAACAATTCACCCAATTTCTCGTTTGTGATAGCATAATTCATACAGTTATAATGAGGAAACAAAAATCTTAAGCCTCGATGTTTTTATTGGACACAGTTTGACAAATTGATAAGGAGCTTGAGAACGAAGTCGTGTAATTGTCAATTATATAAGTTTGCAAGCAATTGGCGTGAATATTCTCGTTTCTGATGTGACAGTTTGAGAAGACTAAAAATATATAAATAATTCGTTTTAATATTCGCTGCATTTCCGTCGTTGGCCGATCGATTTTCTCGATCGCTATCTTGATTCTCCGATGCAAAGCTACATTTGCTTACGTATGTACACTATATTTGCGGTATCGAAAATACGCGTAATCGCAACTGCATGTTTTCGACGATAAAAGGCTGGTTACCTATTGCCCGCATAGCGTCGATAATTGTTCTCTCTTTGTCGTAAACTGGAGAGCATTGTAACACCCAGATAACGATAGAAATTCCGTTAAACACTTAATTTCCGAAGCCATCCTGCCACGCCGACAACGCATTTCCTGACGGTAATTAGAAGAGCGAGAGCTTTAATAGGTGGTTAAAAGCGATCGAGAGAGAGAAAGAGAGAGAGAGAGAGAGAGAGAAAGAGAGAGAGAGAGAGAGAGAGAGAGAGAGAGAGAGAGAGAGAGAGAGAGAGAGAGAGAATTCAAGAGGATGGAGCTTATCTTATTTTAATGCATGGCATATGGAATTTCATTCCCGAGGAAATTGACAATTATCCCTCTCTTTACACCCTACTGCTTATTCGAGCTATTTTGACCCGAGCATAAGGTACGGCACGGTCGGTATGCCGCGAATCCTATTTAACGTCGACAGTCGTAAAACTGCTCCGCGGAACGCTGGTTTGCGCGACGATATCGAAGATAATTAATTGAAAAGCGTGGAAACAATGCTGGAAATATATACGTAAAGAGAAAAAAAATCATTTTTCCGTCATAAATATTTGCAGCGATCAACCGTTACGCCACCGGATAATCGTTAGCGCCATGGTGATACATAAAAATATACATGCATATATATATTTTTTTTTCTCTTTTTGTTTTCTTTGCCCTCTTTCTCTCTTTTCCTATCCACGTGTCGCAAAAGCAGTGTTGCGCGCGCAATTTCGCGTTATGCAACGATGCACTTTGCATTCAGCCGCGTCTGCTGACTTTACTTGGAAGATCGGTGTAGGTTCATCGACACAGAACGCACCGCGACGACGCTCCGCACCTGACTCCTGCAAGAAATCTGCAGCGTCGTCGAGTCGACATCACAGGCGTCGTTATGCACGAGTCAGATATACGTTTGCGAAAAATAGATGAATTAATAAGGATCGACAGAAAGTCAAGTTTATACGAAGCTATATAAATTTTCATGATCTTTTCGAAATCGGGGGATTGACTTTTTATAATTTTCGTCGACCTTTTTTCTGCTTCGTTTTATTTTTACCCGCACATTTTAACTCTCAAAGGGGGCAATTAAAAGTAAAACAAAGTTCTTTTCACCTTACGTTCGAGATGTAGTTATATCGCTAAATAATCTTAGATGTTGGGAATAGGAAGAGATAGAAGGAGGCCAGAGATTTTTCGATGAAGCCTTGATTTTAGAGATTGGGTGACATTCATAGAAAAATTAATATAATTTTTCTTTGATTCGTGTAGATTAGGAAGAGAAGTCACAATACATAACTTTGTTAAAAATATAATTTGCAGTGGCTGTCGACACGGTATTATCTCACACGAGATGCATTCATTGTGGATATATTATATGTATACGTGTGTGTGTTTGAAGTTGTACTTGATACGCAAAATAGCTAATCCTAGTTCGCGTCTAAGTTTGTGACACAACAATGTTCTGATGGACATTGCATTAGCCGGTGCAACTCAGAATTGTAACCGTAATATAATATCCAAAATCATAGGCGTGCACGATGCTCTTGTTCCGCAAAGTCACAGAAAGTTTCAACATCGCACAAAATTGTTATTTACGAACTATACTCGATTTTTGAACTTGCTAATCTAAAAGATAACACTCGGAATAACACTTTAATAATTGAATGCAGTTATGGTGTATAAAATCATGATATTGTATTGCTGCTGCAAATTTTCGACGGAAAGATTCTCCTCGCATTTTTCGATGATATTTTAACGACGACGACGTAATTTTATTGTCAGTTTTGCGACACGGCGTCTTTCCTCTATCGGTGTTGCTTTTATTTAAAAAGGAGAAAATAAAAAAAGAATGCGAAAGAGAGGGAGAGAGAGAAAGAGAGCTTTAGATCCACCTCATACCAGGGCTACGCGTCGCCCTCATAAACTTTGAAAACATTTCTTATAAACGGCAGATATTCCGCGGGGGTGAGATTCCTGGCAGGTCTTATCATGGCAGAGATTTACTCGCAAGGACCGTCAGGTATAAAGTATTAAAATATCACGCGAACGGCGCATTCGGAAATTCCTGCTGCACTTAAAAGCAGAGACGCTTCTCTCGCAATATAAAGATTTTCTCTTTTAGACGGAATCGCCTCGCGGTAAGCGACATTAAAAATTATTTGTTCCTTTATTTAAAAACTTTTAACATATACCGATAGATTCTTATTCTCTTTCTCTTATCTTCTCTTCATAAATTTAATTTGTAATTTTATTTACTGGTACGACGTGCAAAATTAAATTTATATAGTCTAATTTTTTTATTTCTTTATATATAAATTCTATAGGGATATTTTTTTAACAACAATTATGTAATAGATTATTTGTAATATTTTTTTTCAATTTTTAATATACAATTCTCCGCAAAAGTCTAGGTAGTAGGTTTAAAAAATTTTGCCGGAAAAAAATCATAGAACTTAAAAATCAATTTTAAAGAATAATCGTCTAATCAAGTCTTTATTTTAAAAAATTGAGCCTGTTTAATATAAAAAAAAAAAAAAAAAGATACATGAAAGGAATCGCAATAAGTCTTAAGATTTCACTCTACTTCTTTGATTGAGGTTTCGCATAAGGATTGAACAGATTCGAGCAAGTCTGAACGCGCAAGGATGCGTATGACGCGCTTATTGTATCCGATCCTGTGTAAACGAGGACAAAGCACAACGACGGAAGAAGACGCGAGGGAGGTACGACGGAGTAGGGCGAATGCGAAAGGGTCGAAAGGGGCGAGAAGCGGTAGGAAGCTGTTGGAGGAGGGCGAGGAGATAGGAAGGTGAACGCGTACCTCACCTGGCATACCGGAAGAGTATCGCGACACATTTTGATCGAATTCTTCTCGAGGTCGGGGAATGCCGGTATCTCCCGTAGATATTATTACATATTTAGGCGGTGCTCGCGCGGCGAGAGATCTCTCTCTCTCTCTCCTTCTCTCTCTCTCTCTCTCTCTCTCTCTCTCTCTCTCTCTGTCTCTCTTCTCGCTTCGGAGAGTTAATACACTTAGAGAAACGTATTCTCTCTTTCCTCTCCTCTCTCCTCTCTCCTCTCTCCTCTCTCTCTCTCTCTCTCAGCTGCACGGCCATGGAGCGTACATATCTGGTTCACTATACTTGCGCCACTGCTGTATCCTCATAGCTCTCTCGCTCAGACTTCGAAGGATCGCAGTTCTGCGCGATATCCTGCATATCTCGGCATACCGTCCCCGTCGTTTCCGACATTGTTCCCTCGGCTTGCCCCCGCACGGCCCCCGGCCCCGAACCCGGACGCAGAATAATCCCACTCGTTCGACGTCTACCGGGCCCGGCTTCCCGACCGGATTCCAGTCGATTCTGGTACCGAGCTTGTGCAGGGTGAGAAGCCCCGGCATCGGGCATGATAATTGGATGCTTTTCCGCTCGCTCTCATCCCCCGCGTCGTCATCTCCGAAAAAGCGTGAGGAAGAACGTACGGGCTTATTAATAGAGCCCTTGAAAAAGCGCGTCACACGGATGCAAGCCGCGGGTATAAGAAAAGCTGATGCTGAAGGGAAGAAGGGTGAGAGGAGATCCGTATCTTGCAAGGATCCGTGAACACGAATGCCCGGAAAATTGTCTTACTGTAAAAAAAAAAAAAAATCGTTTTAGACTTTATTCGATTATTTCTAGCAGAATTTGTATCGAATAAAAAAATTTTGTCGATAATTTTAATTATTAGTTATTAAATAAAACATTTTCTGTTTATATGATTGATATATCTACAATAAACAATGTAAATATAAAATAAGAAAATAAGAGAACAATTGCAAATATATTAGAACAGAAATCAAACTAGAAAATATATGTATAAAGATGTACTTTTTTAAAACTTTTTACGAGTCAATATTATGTTAATAGGTTTCTCTATACCAAACTTTTACATAATTTCTAATTATTCAGGGCCTATTTAAAGATTCCGTATCATGTGTAACGCGAGAATCGCAACTCGCATTAGATCTTCTTCGAATTACAGAGCGGGCCGTGTGGTGATCACGCGTTCACGTCAATAACCCGGTAACATCGTCTGTTGAATATTCAATGTCCAGTATCCGATCCTCGGGAGAACGACGACCATAAGCGTTGGATTCTATTAGCAAACAGTCACGAGAACAATGGTGCGTCGTCGATGCGATTCCGTCGATATACAAGCGGCGAGTCGATGATCGAGCTCGATAAATGCCGGCCACCTTCCTTCGGCACATTTCACGACGAACGTCCGTCCCGAGATACTATTCGCATATCTAAATCCGTAGAACGTCCTGGCCCGTACAATTCCCAGGATTGTTACCAGTCCGCAGGACCACTTGCCGCTTACACTCCTTCGTGCATGACCGGCCCTTAATTAGTCGAGAACACATCGTCGTACGTGAGTTAACAATGTCAAGTTCGAGACATTCGGAACGTCTCAAAGATTCTTTAACCCTCAGCTATTATGCCGGAGCGAAATCTCTGCTTTGGGCGAAAAAAAGATATTTAAAAGAATTGAAAAAGATAAAGCGCGTAATTTGCTCTCTCTTTCAAAGTTTATGACATACTTTCCTGAATTCTCTTCATGATTTTACGTGTTTTTTTAATGGATTTTTTATATTTTACGATTTATATTTTAATACATATATAATAAAGTAATTCAAAATACAATTAATATCGAGGATGTTCAGGTCAGTACATCAAACATTGATATTCGTACAATATATGGAACATCCAGATTCGAGAAATGCATACCGAGAGGAGCATGTCTGACACATACGCCAACGAGGATTTCTTCAACGCATTAGCGTTATTGCATTCGACCGATGAGAATAGTGCCGAGAAGCTTCGTCGAATGCTGGACGCTTGTATCGAGAAGAAATACGGCCCCGGTAAAACTTTGGCCGCTAGAATGCCGAGAAGATTTTTGCAAAATACCGACGAAGCAATCGCTTCGATAAGAATCTCAAAGAAACGCGACTACGTCCAAGGACGATGCGTCGAAACGATGGAAAATGAGATCTGGGACGGTTCCGAAGTTGTTTCTCTTCTCGAATCTGACGTGACGGAGAACATCACGAACCATCAAACGGCTGATATAAAAGTATTCGAGATCAATTATGAGGATTGCTGCGACGATCAAAACGTTCCCAGGATCTCGATTCCCGACGAAGGATCCGCCGATGGAACCGTGTGCAAGGTTTTTTTTCTCAATTAAACTTTCGCGATCCAGTTTATAACTTATAACTTACACGTGAGATAACACACTATTGATCATTGCGATTGCCATCGCACAAGCTGCCGCGCTGTTGAAATTGTGTACATCTGTGTGCGATTTGTAAAATCCAAGATTTGCAACGGCGCAAAACTGGGACCTTTGATTTTGCTGGAGTGCCAAGAGTGT
Source organism: Lasius fuliginosus (assembly GCA_949152495.1). Taxonomy (NCBI): domain Eukaryota; kingdom Metazoa; phylum Arthropoda; class Insecta; order Hymenoptera; family Formicidae; genus Lasius; species Lasius fuliginosus. Next base: position 8,845,217 of record OX424447.1, read on the forward strand.
CAAGAGACTTATCATCCGTTGTGTCATCAACCACCGGTCATCGACGTTGACGTTTACGATCCTAGATTCGTATGGCGGTGCAGACGATGCGTCGAAACGTCGTCAGCGATTTCTACAAAAGTTAGGATTTTGGAAAAGGGATCCGTAGAAGTGAAAATTCGTAGAAACGATGATATCAAAGATGCGATCAAAGGGAACGCAAACATTTCGGGATTGAAGAAGCCTGGAACAAGAAACGGTGATTTATCTGAGAAAAACGGTATGTCAATAGAGAGACAGATCAAACATATCTATGTATATTGGCTTTAACAAATTTGATTTCATTTCTAAATCATACGAACTCTTCTTCGTAATATTCTAATAGTCTTTTAATCGAGGAATGTAGTTGTACAAAAATATTAAAAAAAAAAAACTTTGCCTGTGATAAAAAACATAAATTTTCAATGATAGATATTAAAACTAACAAAAACATTATTTATTTCAATGTCAAAGAGAATCGATGGCAAATGATAAATTAAAAGCTCAATTATAAATTAAAGAGATCAATTATAAAAATTATAAATTAAAGAGCTAAAATATCCAATCATATTTTTTGTTAACAAATTTTAATACTATAAGTTTGTAAAGAATTTATGTCCGAGAGAAACTGCAAAAAAATTGCTTATATGAAAAATAATAACGAACAACTGTACAAGCGTATACGTTACGAAATTCTGTATTTTAAGATATCTCATTTCATATGCTAAATGTGTTTGAATATCACATTTAAGTACCGCATATCGAAAAATCTTGGGAAAATGTTAAAACTTGGCTTTGATAAATGAGTTTTTAGGTAAACACAGAATCTGTTTCATCCAATGACATTAAACGCTTGAGAAGCCAGCTGTACAATTCGACCGAACTTTTCGACCAATGTATAAGAAAAATGTGCTTACAGATTCGCCAGCAGAAAACAGAAGCGCGCAGTTACGTGATTCTCCATTATTCATAAAGGATTTAGCGAATCTCGCACAAAAAAATGGAAGTCTATCATCCTCTACGCAATCACGAAAGAGAATCGGATCTAAACTCTCCGTTACCCGTACCTCGATTAAATGAGAAAAACGCCCATATGTTCGATGCCTGTTTTATAAAGGTATTATATCTTATTAAAGGTATTAACAACATATTAGATAAATATGGCAAAACAGTATTATAGAATAGTTTTGTAAAAGTAAAGAATGAAATGGATATAATCTTGAAGAATACAACGCTCGATAGTTAAGAAAAAAATTTATGCACGTTTGCATTGTATTACGAATAAATATAGAAATTGTGTTTAATGATACTCTCTCTTGATATCCTTAAATTGATTGATACTTGAACTTTAATCAAAATTATATCTGTTATAGTTCTGTTTTATAGTTCCTGAAAAAAATGGATTATTGTAGATTATTTAGTAAGATTAATAAGAACAGAAGTTGTTGGTTGTGTACGATAATATTTACTTGACAATCGTTCGCGATACAAATAGAAATCATTCTTGCCCTGATCGAAATCAGTGTTGTAACCCGTTACAAGTCATCACATACACAGAAATACTTTTAATCACAGTATAGAGCACCCGCTCTATAAACCGATTACAAGAAATATACACTATAATACAGCGGTCGTGTATTCATCGGAAATACAGAGTATCGGAGTGAATATTACATCGCATCGATGCTCGACCATATTGTGTAGGAAAATACAGCTATTTCATACAGTGATGTAAAATCATTAATGAACTGTATGAACAGAATGTTCGAGCCTTCGTTCAATCTTAGGTACGGCCGAAGGAAATAACTTATTAAATTTGGTTACGCGAGAGGACGATGAAAGAGCTCTCGTTCGTGTCACACGATAGCCATTTAATCGCGCCAGTTTATTCTCCTACATTAAGGTCAACAGAGTTCAATTACCTTCGGCAATGCTGCAGGTTTCGGTTGGATTTGAGGCTCGATTAACTCTTCCTCTGATTTATGACACACAAGACTGTGACAGAGATAAAAGAGCTATATCAGAGACGTCGGACGTAAGTTTGCTTTCTATGCCGCGAAAGTTTTTAATTCGAAGATTTGCCTCGAAGATTTGTCTCAAAATTTGCGCAGAATGTAATATACATATATACGTGAAAGAATTTAATAAGTTATATAATGTGACGCAAATTCAACGGTACCTCTCCTGATAAGATTTCACAAAATCAGAGATTAGATTAAGGCTAGATTATAATACTATTTAACTAGATTTATTCTCTTACTAGATATTTACTGCACTTGATTAATTAATTGTCTACTTCAATAATAATTCGTAAATATACAAATTCACTACTCGATTCGTCGTTAAATATAAGAGTAGATGCTTCGGGAAAATGAATTCTGTGATAATATACAATTAAAATTTTGGCGTAAAATATAATATATTTCAAATAATCTGAAGAGAAAAATAAGAACGATAGATATGGAAAAATTATTTTAAGAAGAAATAAAACTTGTAAAATGGAATATAACAAAGCTGTTTGTGCTTATTATCACAGAATTGTCAATTACCCAAAATGATACGAGTAATTTTTTTCAGTGAGATCGTAGCACTTTATCGATATAATTTCGATATATATCATGTAAATTAGAAAAAGTGTTTCAGTAGCAAAATGATTTTGAAAAATACGGATCGCAGAAAAATAGTTGCGATTCGACAGTGTGAATTATGTAAGGATTTTGCTTCAAATCTGTATTTAAATTGCCATACTAATGAAGGGAAAATCGTCGTGCCATTTGTTTAACGTGCCATTGATATCCACTCCGTCATTTATACAAGATATAATGGTATATCGTGTGCTAGCATTATTTACAGCGAAAAAAGAGAGAACTTCGAATATGGTAGAAATTCTTGATAGATATGTTTAGTTATCGCCAATGTGTAAAAATTCATATGACGAAATTTTAAAATATGTTTTCAGAACTTCCATCCTAAAAAGCTTTTGTTGTGTGTATAAGAAAGAAAATATATTTTCAAAAAAGAGGTAACACAGCGCAAATAATATCCTTAACACTTTTCAACGTTTAAACTCGTTCCTCACTAGGTTTTTCAAATCACTCTCAGGGTGTGTTAATATCTTAACAATAAATTTATGAATATCGATAAATCACCGCATGTGCAATTATCGAGCGTAATCACAAAAAAGCATTGTTGCTAAATAAATGTTTAGCACACAACTCTCTTTGGAAGCATCATTTTGCAATACCAATGCTTGCAAAATTAATATCGGTGGGATTGTATCCTTTCCATGTTTTCTAACATGTGACTTGTACAAACGAAAAAGAGTAGCACAAGAAAACTTGATTACCAAAATTTTTCGTTTTACGATATTTTTATAGAACTTATTTTTGCAAGTTAACGCTATATTTTTATAAAAAAGACTTTTTTATATATTATTAATTTCTACTTTTACACATATATATATTATATATATATATATATATATAATATGATATATATATATATATATATAATATATGTATACATATATATTCAGAGATATTCAGTATAACTCCCAACATGACTCGCGTATTCGGTATCCATCAATTAACAATACACATAAGATACATCAGAAATCGCACATCTCCCTTCAATTATCGAAGAGAATTTTTTAGGAAAAAATTAATGCCTAATTGCAGAATTATTTAAGAAAGTTAAGTTTTAAAGACAGAGATAGATAGCTTATGCCACAACTTTAATTATACACTTAAGAAGTAAAAACTGATTTTAAAAATTCGCTCAGCAATCTATAAGAAAAAGTGCGCAATTCTTGATGTACTTATATTTGTATTCCGAGAATGCTAATGTAAGCTCACGACCTATTAGGATGAATACGTTCCACTATAATCAATCCACAATCATATTGATATTCTTGTTTCTTTAACGGAATAAAAAGACAGGATGCAGAAAAGATTCTCAATTATTGCTACAAGTGTATTTAAAGAGCAGTGGTCGCAAAGTGGTTGTTCAACGAAGCGTAAAATACAAGTGATTCATTAAAGATCTTTGAAGGTAATAATTAATGTGCGCAGCGCTTCCGACGTAAAATTCCACGATATATCTTTAATGCATCACTTGGCGCAGATTAGCATCCGATAACGGTATCAATGAATCAAACAAGACTACTGTGCATTAATTTTTACATCGTGATAATGTATAAAAATGATTCCATGTATAATAGGAACTGTCAAGATGTTACATTCGGGTGATCGAACACATCGTGTCCGCCGCGTGTGCAAAAAAAAACAAGAAAAAAAAGCGCTACTTCTTCGTAATAATTTTAAAGATTATCTAAAGCTACCATCTCCACGTGATTACTGATAACAAATATATCGTGTATCTGCGAAGAACTAGCGATAAATATATAGTGTTCGTTTTTTTTTCTTTCACCAAATTATTGCATACGAGGAACCTCAACGAAAATTCGTCATATCAAAATATGCTACAATTATCACGTTCCAGTTGTAAAAATGTGCAAAAATGATACCGTTAAACTGCGAGTGCTATCTAGAGTCACATTGAAACTATTGGCCTTTATAATGAAATCCTAAGAGATATCGCGATAACGTATCATCTGCTTATTATAAATACACATGTAATAAACGCTACTTTGCTTATTGATACAAGTATCAAGAGATATTTCGCGCAAATTTTTTGAATATTACAGAGAGACTTAGCTTGTCCTTCTCTTTATAGATTCCTATTTTCAAGCCTATTTTCGCATATATGAAACTTTATTTCGACATTTCGTGCAATTTTTTTTGACAAGGACATAGACAAGATTTCCGAAAATCACTTTGTGAAAGTTCTACTGCATATAATTTCTAATAACACTTTGAATAACAAATTTTACTTATGAGTTTCTTTGTAAGGTTTTACTGGACATCTCGCTTTGTCGAAAATTGCTCAATAAAATCCGATTTACTTCGAACATCCATTAATTCGTAATTATACTGGATTTTGAAATAATAAATCATCGAAGACTCAATTTTTAATAAATCAAGATATTTGACAATATTTAGCCATCAACTATTTCCGATGATTAAAAATTGTTAAAGCTTTATATAATTTAAATTGTTAAAGTTTTATATAATTTTGTCCGAAAACCGTATACATATATACATCTATGTTTTAAACAAGAGATGTACGGGGGTTTTTAATTGTAAAATTTCATAGAAACTTTTGTTTTCAACATTTGTCTTACAAATTTGCGTGAGAAATTTAGATCATACCTCTTGAAAAAGCTGGTCCGAATGCAATCCCCGTTTAAATACTTTAATTGCGATTGCGACTGCTTTAATCATTAGTGTCTGGATAATTGTTATACTATCAGACTATCGTATACTACATACAAACATAGGAACGATTATCCTACGTTTGCAGTACAATAATGCCGAACAGAACAGCTCGTGAATATTAGCTGATTTTATTATCTCAAAATCTATACAAGATAAATTAATCTCTTACAAGGTGAATAAATGTAACTTAGGATTTCTATCATGAGATTTGCCAACAAGACACAATTGTATATCTTTGCAATATAATTCAAAGTTACATACATTTAATAATCGTAATTATATTTCAAAGTCTATTTAATATAACTCTGCATTCTACAATCTAATTTCAGTTTTATGACATTAAGTAAGAATAGCGTAAAGCGAATAAAATATATCGCGACTAGAATTAATATGTTGACTAGAATTCTCACCTTGTAAAAGTCTCTATAAAAAAAGATTTAAAAGTCTTTAGAAGTAATCTCATACGACGCAATAATAATATTCAATTTACATTAATGTTAAATGCTGTTTGTATGTAGGATACTTTTTAAACTATTGTTTACTATAATTATATACTCTATTGCTAACCGATTAAAAGGCCGTTACATATTTCATCGTTTTGAAAGTAACCAGTGCCACATTTTGGAAGCGCTAGATTTTCCATCTCTCATTTTTCTCACAAATCATACATTCCTTTACGCTCACAAAAGTACTAATCAAATATTATAATCAATTGCAATATAAATATAAATATAATATTGCAATATAAATCGAGTATTCGCTATTTTAAAAATCGCGGGAAGCAAATTATATCAATTTCAAGAATAGAACACATTGTAATTTTGTAAAATATCATAAAAGTGAGATAATCGTGAAATTGTGTATCGTGTATTGTGCCAAATGTTCACCTCTTGAAAACCATGATTTATAGCACTTCCATACAGAGGCAATAGGCACTTTAATATAACAATGAGAATGACGAGTTATCCTAAAAGGTTAATCTATTTTCGCGGCAGGTAAATCGTGACCTACAATCAGTTGCTCTTTTGGAAAATCCAAAACCACAGTGATGTGAAAGCCCATATTTGCAAAAGCTATCACATACTCACATAGCGAGAACCAACTAAATGCTGCTCAGAATAATAAATATTGTTTTTATTTTTTGTTTTTGTTTAAGCTAACTAAATATAATATTTAAGATTTTATTTTTCTTACCCAAATCATGACACAGCAATCGATGTTTCAAGAAGAAGATAATAAGACCAATTGTACTGACGAGACTCATCATAAAGAGCGCCTGTTTGTACTGAAGGCTTTGTGCATTTGGAGTTATTAGGCAACCCAATCTTACGGCGGTCAGCATATACGTGAGCGAACTAATCATGAACACTATGAAAATTTTTTCGTGCACCCCTGTAATAACGTTTACTGAAGTGAATTCATTGTATCTGACACTTTGATTGTATTAATGGCATATGAAATTTTATATAAATTACTTACAATAATTTTCCCTGTTAGAAATGTATGTTACACCACACAAAGCCGCTACCTCGGCAATATTTAGCCAATAGCATAAATTTAGGAGCTTGCTCCCCATAATTTTTAGAGGCACATCTTCAATGCTCTTGAGTATGTTGTAATAATATGAATGATAAACATTGGCAATAACCAGTCTAGGTCCAATGTGTAATGCTATGCTGATACGCCATAGATACCTCTGAGGAGATACACCAGTAATGGCCGAGATCGAGGGAAGAATATTGTAAACCTTTAACAAAGAAACAAATAGATTAGATTTTCATAATTTGATAAATACACATCACTTATTTAATGTCACATGTGATATGAAATTTTGCGCTTACCCTACAATGAGTTTCATGAATGTCATCCTGTTGAAATATGTATGCCGTGATGAAACAGAATAACAGCGATAGAAGTGGTAAGCCAACTGTTGCCAGACACAGTTTTCGAAACGATAGTGCAAGGTATATGGAACTTCTATTGCTTCCCACATTATTCAGTTCCATATTAGCAGTGCTGTTTAACATTCTGGCATTTGTGCGCAAAGCAATGACATGTAACTCAGAGCAAAGCCCAGTCAGACAATTGTGCGGCATAGATTCATGTTGCTCTCCAGCTTTTAACTTATTTCATGATCCTTGACATTATGTGCCTGATGAAAAGAAATCACAGATTGCTCCATCCCACAGCTCAACATATCTCAGAATTGATCATTAGGAAAATATTACGATTAAGTAATATTTTGTGCGATTAAGGAACTCGTTAACAAAGGAATTGACACTTGTGTGCTCGCGAAAATGCGAGATATAATTAGAATAAGACGACACGTTCTATATTAGAGAAAAGAGAACGAAAGGACATTGCGAAACTTGCTCGATAAAGATAATCCGTTCAACGAATGCATTGATAGCAATGGTACCCCACCTCCGCTTTATCATGTTAATTGCTCGATAAAAGCGAGGGATTTAACATCGCGCAAATCGCAAATCAAGACAAATCGTACAGTGTTCTTATTAGATTAACGCGCAACGAGAGTGTGTATCTCATTTTCCAACATGTCATCGAAAACATTTCCGCAGAATTAGATTACATATATAATACACGCGCGTTTATATATAATATATATATATGTATATATACACATTTTATATATATATATATATATATATATATATATATATTACACATTAATAATAGCACACACATATATTAATACTAGACGTTAATTCCGTATTATTCATTGTATTATACGTCATTCTGATGTTACTTATTATTTTCATTCTTGCGATTGAATCTTTGACAAATAACCTACTTGCTCTATAAATAGCACAAGCAAAGAGATGAAATCGCGGCGATTCGTGGCCACACATTTTATCGCGAACGATTCACCATGTTTTTAGTGTTCGCGTTTTTTTTTATCCGATACGCGAAAGGGCCGATATCGGCGTACGGCGAAAAGTAAATGTCAACGTGCGTGACAATCTTGACGAATGCGCAATGCCGAAGCACCGCAGACTAACGCCCCGCTAATGAATCACGATCGCGATTTCGATTAGGAACGATAAGCGTGCGAACAAGTCGCGAGGAACGTTCCCGTTTCAGACTAGGATCGTCAGGGCCGCGATAAACGACCGCGCGCGGAATTTACCTCTTTTTTTACGTCACGATTAATCGTATCGTCTGCTACACGGACGTCTCGATTCTTCTCCGACGAGATGTCTGTACCATCCGCGTTTACGTTGCCGAGAGTTTTCGCGCTTCTTCCGTTCGGCGCTTTCGCACGCTCGCATTGTGGGCGGAATTTTTGAACGCATATATTGCACGTAATACACACATGCGCGTACATGCCACACACACACACACACCCACACCACATATATATATATATACTTCTAATATTCTAACACACGCGCGAAACTTGTACTAAAATACTGACGATTTATATACCATCGAATTAGCGATCATAATGGCAATTGTTCCAACCAAAATATTTAACAATATATAAATGTTTGGGTAATTTTATTATAAACGCAAAATTATAATATTTACACAATTGTGCTACGTCCGTTCTTTTTGTAGATTGTCCTCTTCCACTTCGTACTCGATTTCTACTCTCGGTCGCGATTTTCTCTGTGCCTTTCCTTTTTTGACAACTTTCGGCACTTTTGTTTTCTTGCTTGTGGATGGTTTGAGTAAGTCCTAATGAGATATAAGCAATTTATATCAGGATCACCTATGACAAGCTTATTTTGAGATAGAAAGTTCTTACCTCAATATCACTGGCTTCAGATTCAAAACTGTCCGATAATTCAATTTCTTCCCTCTGTCCAGAATCACTATCTTCATCCTATACAATAAAATATATGTAAATAACTATTTATTTTAAAATATATAACACATGAAATGTATTTTAAAATAAATAATTATTTTATTATATACCATAGAAAGCTCTTCAATGTCATCATCCTCGTAGTCATCGTCATCACTATCAGCTTCAATATATTGTGGACCATCTTGCTCAAGTTCCCTCTCATCCTCTTCTAATTCCATTTCCACTTCCTTATTAAGTTCTTGCTCCTGTTCCTCATCCTGTTCGTTTTCTGCTTCGCTTTCTCCTTCAACTTCAACAGCTTCTACAGCTTTATCAAACACTTCTTGCGGAAAATTGTAAATACCCTTGTACTGAAACATAAAAATAATTATATCTCCGAAATATAACTAATTTCTAATGGCAACAAATATAAAATATAATATTACCAGTCCCTTCTTCAGTCTGTCCATAAGTTGTTTCTCAATTGCATTTTCTAATCTTGCAGCAATCAGAGCCTTTTCTTCCCTACGTCTTTCTCTTCTTTCAATCTTTCTCTGAAGCGGTACAATCTTCTTTTGTCGTCTTAATCTGAATTTTCTCATACGAATGAGATATTGCGTGATCTTGAGAAATCTTTGCTTACATTTTGCCTTTATGAAATTAGACCAGTAGAGCAGATTTTCATTAATTTGTTGTATTGCCTTCTCAAAATTTCTAGATAGCTTGACTTTTTCCCAGCTACTTTTAGGTGTATGTATTCTAATAAAAAAATAATATTTACATATATAAAAATGTATATGAAAGCAAAGGTTGTCGCAATTCTCTTTATATTGAAATAGAACATAGACTTTGGATTGGAACATGGAACATAAACTTTTGATGGCATTTCAATAATTTAGAATTTTTGTTACCAAATAATTTATATGACTTATCAAGAATAATGCCAATGTTATATAAATAGGGGTGAAAGATTCAAATATATACAACTTGCCTTTCTGCTGTTCTCATATAAAGATAAATAATACCCTTTTCCTCTCTAATCGTAGCATACTGACTGTTTGCAAGAGGGCATGCGGCTCTACTGCATAAACCTGTAAGATTGTATTCATTTCTGCAAAATCTCTGTGTCTTTGAACTGCAAAAAAAAGTTACAATTACATCAATTACGACAATTCGTTATACGTTTTTTCGCGTAATTTTATTATACGTTAAATTATTTCTTAAGAACACACTTACTTTACTTTGTAGGAACAAAATGACTTATTGATAACACTCCACACAACCTGTAAAAGATTAAGGTAAAAATTTTCATGTGATGATCATATAACATCATAAACATAAAAGAAAAAATTCTATTTAGAATTTTATTTACATCGTCATGTTGCATTTTGTTTCTCTGTAATCTAACGACGAAAAGTTGTATGTACAACTGTCAATACACGTTTATATCGAACACGTGCAAATTCAAGCAATCCGGAATAGTCCCACAAAATATAGCTATAAGGTTAGATCAGTGATGTTAGATGGTCAATCGAAAATCCTTGTTCCGACCTAGCTAAAAGCTGGTACTTTCAACGAAAAACTGGTACTTATGTCGGATCCACAACGACTGCTTGCGCACGCGCGAAACGGAACTTATACAGTGATCATAGACTATATCGTGCACGAGGCAAGACTGCACTCCCACCGCTGCACCGCGACCGCGCTGCCAACAAAATATGTCGACAATCGCACCAAATTTCAATCTGCGTCAGCTTTGAAAAGTGAAATTTTAACATTCCATTTTGTTTATGAAAGGGATCATAAAAAATATGCTTAATTTTTAATTATTTTATTTTTACATATTTATACAATAAAAATGCAAATTAAATGAAAGACAATTATGAACAACTTTTTTTTGCCTTAAGACAAAAGACTAATTACAAATAACCTTTGGCACCTATTTATTACTAATAACTCTTACTAATTGTAAATATAGGAACAAAAATAGAAGTTACTTTAAGTACTTTTCTATAGAATAATAATGAGTCCGTATTATTATTGCATTCAATAACTAATATTAGTAGCAGTGTATTACGAATAATATAACAATACAAATCATAAACATTTTTCTAGATTCTCTAGAAAATTTTGAATAATATTTTGTCATTCATTATTTTCGCATATAATCACACTTCCTCAAATACAACATCAAAATCGCAAACGTTGCTGTCTTCCTCGCTACTCTTCTCTTGTTTATTTGGAGTATCATATAAGATTTCAGATGTCATCCGGTCAAACATGTCTTTAGTAGGCTCAAATCCAGCACAGGAACTTTTATTTATTTTTACGGATTGCGAAGCCAGCATGGCTCCTTCGACGTTCTTTATTGTGAGTCTGTTCCTAGTTTTCGTTTTCACTAGGTTATATTTGCTGAAAACCCTTTCACAATCTGCATTTGCGTGAGGTATGCATAGAACTGCCAATGCAAAATTGGGTAGTTCTACATATTTATTACAGTCCTCACTATCTTTAAGCTGCGAAATCTTATGCCAAAAAACGTCCACCTCTGTTTCCTTAACAATGTCTTCAGGTATGTCATCTAGCGGAAGACGGCGCCACTCATCATCTAAGCGCTGCAAAGATTGCAAGTCTTTAGGTTTTGCCCTTGGAACATTGTCACAAAGCTGAATGAGAGACTGACTTTTATTTCGCTCCTGTCTAGAGAGTGCTTTGGACGGATGCAGTAAGGGAAGCATTTTTAATAGCGGATTATCAAAATCGAAGCGCTCTTGAATTCCCTTGGAAAGCTTAGCTAGGAAGTTGCGGCATCTCATATAAAAATTGTCAATCAAGTCCGGTCTAGCCGATACTTCTGGTTTCTTCAACTCGTCCAAGACTTGTACACCTAAGTACATATTTCGAAGTGGGAGAAACTTCGAACTATTTTCGGTATCGATTTTACTGAGTGGAGTCACGGCTACATACTCTTGCATCATATATGCCGTCAGAAGCTCTCTGAATGCTAATTCCATTTTTTGAGTCAGTGATGTAATCACAACAGAATCAGATTGAAAGTAAGCATTCATTGTAACAACTTTAGGCAACACCCATGAAAGAAAAAGGTAAAATAATTTCACAAATGGGTCTCCGAGCCAAATGAATATGGATTCTGCAGCTAATGTTCGCTCTTCCATGTGCCTTTCCATAAAGTAGAGACGAAGTGGCTCCCACTGCTCCAACATGCGATTTACAACCGAGAGTAGTGATAGCCAGCGAGTTTGCGCTGGGTGGAGGATCTTGTGAACGGCCACGTTCAAGAATTTTTGAAATACAGCTAAACTAGCCACGCGCTTCGCGCTGTGCTGTACATAGGTGTGCACATCCCTGGCAAGGGCTTCACAACTTCTAGGCATGTGCATTGTACATGCATTGCTCGCCGCTATATGAAGAGAATGGCATATACACTTCATGATTATTACTCCAGGGCACGATTCCTGCAGGCGACTGGCAATTGAGTTCCGCACACCAACGTTGACACTTGCACCGTCGCAACCAAAACCTAGAATGTTTTCCAAGGGAACACCTTTTTCTGTAAAAGCTTTAATAAGCAAATCGTACAAGCGTCGGCTAGTAGCTCCTTCCTCAGCTGCTTCGGTGTCGTCTTCGGGGAAAACACTTGTTAGATCCCAAAACTTGCTGGTGATCCGTCCGAGCTCTTTATCATAATATCGTACCACAATACATGCTGTTTTTATGCAGGAACAATCGGTTGAGTCATCGGTTAATATTGAAAACTTCTTCTTCTTAAGGTGATTTACAATTTCATCTTTATGAGAAGCACCTATGACATTAGTCACGATTTTCGTTGCTTTAAGCCTTTTCATGTACACTCCTTCCAAGATCTTCGAATCTGGGAATGCAGATTTCAAGCAAGGGATAAGGTCATTAACAACAGCATAAGGGATATTATGAGCAGCCATAAAACCACAAATTTTGATCTCTGCTTTTTTTATAGTTTTGTTAAGGGCATTGTATGTGTCCTGAAGTTTAAAAAATTTGCTCATTAAATTTGGAGAGCTGCATCCGTAGGCTGCAGCGTTTTTTTCGTGCTTTTTCGTTGTCTTGTGGGTTTTAATTAAGCTTATGTCGGCGATAAGGCTAGCATTGCACCAATTGCACCATGCCCTTGTATCATTATTACGATCAGGTCCGAGCCAAGGCGAACATTGCGGATCTCGTTCCCATTCAACGCGATATTTTTGTATCCTATGCTTTTGCTTTTTGGATCGAACATCACCACGAGCTAAACGAATTTTTTTGGGGGTAGAGGGACCCGGACCACGAGACTTGGTCTCCTCGTCCTCACTTGCAGATGACATGATGACTAGTATAGGTTGCGGTATACTATTATCAACGTTTGTGATTGATATATTAACTTTAAAATAATAATTTATATATTAATTTTTAAAATTTTCCTTCAAAGTTCAAGTCTTTCCATGGACAAGCTGAAAATGGAAGAAAATAATAAAACATAAATTAATAAAACGTCAATGGTGTTTCAGTTTTCTTTTATTTGTATTTATCTACTTACATGAGAAATTGTCTTTATGAAAAGACGAATACTGAACGATAATTATTGTAAATATCGAAAATATACATTACAGAGTATCTAATTTACGCATATATTTTCATAGGATCGTTTTATGTGACTTCGTTTTTTCGTCTACCATAAAATCTTGCGTACCATCTCCATAGAATAATCCATCTCTATAAGTTCTATGGCCATCTCTTCCGCATCCATTAATTTCTTTATTTCTTCATTTTTTAAATTCTCAACATATAATCACGGTCTTACATACAGGTCAGGACATTCCTATACTGGCGACCGTGCTATCAAGCGTGACCAAAATGTAACTAATATGGCGGCTAGCTCAGGCTGATTTAGTCAATGTGTGCAAGCGCACATATGCGATATAAGATCACATACACGCATATTGCGCATGCACACATTGAATAAATCAGCCTAGCCGCCATATTGGTTACATTTCGGGCACACGTTATTCCAACAGTGTCCTGACCTCTATATAAGATCGTGCATGTAATACAGATGGCCTGACCATATATAATATAAAGACCGCTTTTATGCCGTTTTATGGTACCACACTATAGTAGAGCTAATGTTAGTTTCTTTATTCGATGTTAGATGGCGCTGTTGCCTGTTGCTGAGTTTTTAAGATTAGCCTTTAAAATAATAAAAAAAATTTAATGTCGAATAACGACGGGGCAGCATGGGCTCAAAGTTTTTAAATAAAATTTAAAAAATTTCGATGACGGCCGATCGTCAATGCAAAAATCTTGGTATTTTTGCGTACAAGGATAGAAGTATCTTTATACATGGTACGAGACCATGAAAATTGGTATGTATACCAAGAAGTTGGTGCGTCTAACATCTCTGGGTTAGATTACATTCGAGCTATTTCTTATCATCCATCCAGAGATGGCAGCACTAATATAATTTTAAAGCGCAGAATTTAGTTACGATAAAACAGAAACACCTGCTTATATATACATAATCAGAGAGAAGCCTCAGAACAGCTGTTTCAGTTATGCCAGAATAAAATAAAATCACGCGCAGCTAATAAAATAGACAATTAAATTCACAACTGTATGTATTTTTGATTTTTCCGCAATCTATGGATGTAGTACGGATACGTAACAAGCGACGATTTTACCGACAGTAAAGTAAACTACCACGTAGTTTTCAAAATGCAGATGGCAGTACAAGACTTGGTAAGCATCTCGTGCATTTCGCAACGGAAAATTGGCGGTATAGCTGCGCGCGCTTTCGGTCTCCTCTTTAACATGATATATAATGCTGATACTCCAGTCTTCATTGTGTTTATTGCAACATCTGTGAACGTTTTGAAGGTAAAAATATATTTATTAATCTATTCATTGTCGAACAAGTCGAAAGAAGATATTATGAATCAGAAATATGGATGCTTCGAGACAAACTCGGAATCGACCATTTTGATAGTAGAAAAATGTACATATAATTGAGTATACATGAAAGTAAATGCACACATAGATAGTACAAAAAGCCACAGAAAAGTCTAACTCCGATAATAAAGCGCGAATTAAATATATAACAGTTTTTGTATTAATTATAGTCTAATTCTAGAGAAAAGAAATATCACTTGAAATCGAGGTTCTGTTTGCGTGTTCCGTTTGCCATCAAACGAAATCGCGTCCTCGATTTCAAGTGATATTTCTGTTATCTAGAATTAGACTATAATTAATACAAAAAGTGTTATCTATTTAATGCGCAAGTGCATTTCGAAAGAGAGAGAGGGAGAGAGAGGGAGAGAGAGGGAGAGGGAGAGAGAGGGAGAGGAAGAGAGAGGGAGAGGGAGAGGAAGAGAGAGGGAGAGGGAGAGAGAGGGAGAGGGAGAGAAAGGGAGAGAGAGAGAGAGAGTGGGGGAGAGGGAGGGAGAGAGGGAGAGAGAGAGAGAGAAGTCGTTATAAATGATAATACTTTCTTACATTTTCTTGCAAAAAGAAAGCTTGCCTTCAAAAATTTATCGAAGAATTCTTTTCTCGGTAATTATAGGTGCTGTATGTTGCTCTTATTTCCGACGACCTAAATACGCCTCCGCTTAGAAAAGCTATATCCAACAACGCCTATCATTTCAAGAATAATATCTGAAGGGTTGCCTGCCGACCCAGGAAGCATCTCATGTATTCCTTGGCGAACTAATCACTGGATAATGGAGAAATTTATATTCGTGCGGCGAGATCCTCGGCGACGGCGAAACGTCAAGTTGTCACCGTCTCGATACTTCCGCGACTCCATCCACGGTCAAGTTTCTTAATTAAGAAACCGTCCATCTCGAATGTCTTCGTCAACTGCGTGGATCTCGCGGACTTACCACTACACTAATGAGACGTAAGTAGATTTTATATTTGATAAAGATCCTTGTACGAGAAAGAGAGAGAGAGAGAGAGAGAGAGAGAAAGAGAGAGAGAGAGAGAAAGAGAGAGAGAGAGAGAGAGAGAGAGAGAGAGAGAGAGAGAAAGAAACAAAGATTTTATTGATATTGAATAATTTTGTAAATTTACCGGCGCCAAATTTCTTTTTCAAATATGTAATTCTTGAATTAGAATGTAAACTCAATATGAAATTTCTTTGAAGAAAATGAGTAAAATGCAATATATCAATCAATAGGTATAATAATAATTTATTATCAATGTAATATACATACATAATATCCTGGGAAAAAAGTCCATATATAATCAAATGTAAATATTATATATATATATAATTAAATATAAAATATATCTATATATGTTTTCTTTGTGTTGTATAATCTCTGTCCGTATATACAGAAAAAATAATAAGAAGAATAATTAAAAAATAATTAGAATAATTTCTTTTTAGAAGAAGTGAACTTTGAAGAAACGAGACAACATTTCCCATACATAACAATAAACTATATAAAAAAATTACCTACATAATTATATGTAGGAAATTTTTTCTCATTTCTTCAAAGTTTACTTTTTCTAAAAGAAACAATGCAAAAATTATTCTTCTATTTTTCAATTATTCTTTTTATTATTTTTCCTGTAAATATGCGGACAGAAATTATACAAGAGAAAGAAAACATATATAGACATATTTTATATATAATTGTAGATATTTATTTAATAATATTTGGATTTTTTTCCAAGTCAATATAATTTATGTGCGACCTCTTATCTTAAAACTGTCGCACATGATTTTTTTCATAGAGAACCAAAATCTGTAACAGTTATATTAATAACAAATAAATTTTGATGAATCAAGCAACGAAAATGCAAAGAAATAGCAAAATCTTATTTTTTTTGTAAATTTTAGACTTTAACTCGACAAAAATGTAATTTCAGATTTTATTGTTAAGATATTTAAGACTTGCGATAATTAAAATGACTTAATAAATAAAATGGTTTCCTACAAAATTTGTGTCGAAGAAAGGAAATACCAACTTAACACGAAAAAGAAAACATAAATGAAGAAGAATCGGTAGAAATTTATTTTACAAACTTGCCATATTTATTTGCATGTTATTTCATTAGCCATATATTTTAGAGTATTTTTGTTTATAAACTTTATTGTCTCATTTAGAAATGACTGCCGACACTACGATTGGACGACAACTTTGATAAGTTGACATTCGAATATCCAGTAGCCGACACTGTATCCACATACGTGTGCGGGACCACGGCGAAAAAGAAAGCGGAGGTGACGAGTGCGCAGGGAAAAGACATAACGCGGTGAGTATTCGCGGTTAGCCCAGGGGCGTTTGCGCGTTTTCCAGCATCCCATTTCCGAAAGAGAAACAGAATAGAGAAAGAGAGAAAGAGAGAAAGAGAGAGAGAGAGAGAGAGGGAGGGAGGGAGAGAGAAACGAGCGCTTCCGCCTGATCGCCCACATACATTTTCGTTAAAACGCGCGTGTTCCGTCCGTTTCATTAATTTTAATGCCCGCCGAGCCCGTTCTGTTCATTTCTGCGCAACATATGAATATACACACCGCACCCTCTCTCTCTCCTATGCGCGCGCGCGCTTTCTAGTCGCGCGTACGCTCTCTTTACCCTGCGAGCGACACGCGTGTACGCGTATGTACGGTTGTGTGCGCGTGCATCTCCGCGTGCCTGTGTGCGACTGTACGTATTTGAGCATGTGTGCGAGACTGCGTACGCGAGCGAGCAGCGAGTTCGCTCATGCGAATGCGGCCTCCTTCCCCCTCACGCTTTTCCTCTCCCTCCCCCGCGGGTTGGTTGATATTAATTAATAATCAGAAACAGATGCGGCCTCCGCTTGCGCCGCGCCGCTCCGCGCGTTTCGAAACGATAATTATTTAAGTGCCTTCTCTCTTCGCTCTCTTTCTCTCTCCCGACCATCTCCGATGCCGACGCCTTCTTCGCCGAGTGTGGTGTGCTAATTAAAGAGCATTTGCCGGAATTTTGCACGATTCTCTCTCTCTCTCTCTCTCTCTCTCTCTTTCTCTCTCTTTCTCCCTTTCTCTCTCGTTATACACAGACCTCCGTCATCGTTTCTGCTCTTCCCGCGGGGTTTGCTTGCGCAATTCGCGAAAATATTCCGGAAACCTGGTGTCACATTTTACGTTCGAATTACTGAGATTTTCTATCATCAAGCATTTAATGAATTTGTACATAAGACTAAAGTAGATTTAAAAATGTTTGGAAACGTTTTTTTTTTTTTTTTTTAGTGCCGTATTATAACAATTTTTGGAAAATAGTGGCTTTTATTAGTTAGTTGCTTATATAAAACAAAGAAAAATAAGTAAATAAATAATAACTATTTCTTAAAGTTCCGGCTTTCAAAGTATCATTCTTATGTGTTTCTATAAAACTATTAAAATTAATCATTTACAAGCTTTCTCTCTTTCTCTCTCTCTCTCTCTCTCTCTCTCTCTCTCTCTCTCTCTCTCTCTCTCTCCTTTTTTTATGATTTATTATGATTTATATTTATAAAGTTTTAAATTTCAATTTACTTTTAAGAAAACTTTATTAAATGTTACGTAACGCTTTTATTGATTTTATATATTATACTTTACAGGACCTTCTTCCTATTATTCACGTGTGTCCGAGAAATCAATATCAAACTCGCCGATACGGGCGAGAAAATCGTCGCCGGAAGTTTTTCCACGGGCGCGTCAGAAGCAAAATCGAGGACCAGCGTCGAGCGAGAAGGTAAGTGGAAAAGGAACAGGACGCGTACCCGGATGGCGCTTAGCCAGCGACGCTCCGTAGCAGTGTCTGCCTTAATATCCGCCACTAACATTATTTCATAAAAGTATTACTATAAATCCAAACTCGCGTTATTTAAGCACCGTGCCTCCGCCTTACTCGCTCGCGGGATCTCACCAGAAGTCGCCCTTCTCGCTCCATCCCTTCACGGGGAGTTCGCCTTACATTATACCGGGCGAAGGAGCGCGGCAGGCAAGTTTTGCCACCCTCTTTTCCCTCCGCCACATTAGAGATATATTATGCAGATAGTGGAGGCGCCGTCGGTCGAGGCTCCGGAGAAGAGGGGTGAGCAGTGTGCGGGGGGGGGGGAGAGAAGGGGGCTGCGGAAATTTAAAACTTTATTTACCCTACGCGCCGAACGACTTTTCGCCACCCTTCGTCTCACTTCCGCCCCTCTTCCTCTCAGCATATACCCGCTGGATATATGCGCCGACCTGCACTCGTTACTCGGTGCTCATATATTTATTCGTACGCGTATGAGATAGCCGCGATGTAAAAAATGTTGGAGGAAAATGGTAAAGACCATCCCCGCGCACTTCCTTCATCCTAACGAGATTATCAAGAAACGTCATCTCTATTGATAATAATGTGTGTGCGCGCGCGTATTATTTATATTTGCATAAAAACTAAAGCTAGATAGCACGGTGCGTGTTTACGCGGGAGATAGACATCGCAAAGCAAGATAAGATATACTTTAATAAAGCTAATTTTACATTGCATATATTATTTCGATGATATCGTTTATCGTGCCAGTGAAATAGCATCTGCTCATATTTCACCGCGCGCTGCTAGGTTCATTAAACGCGAATTCTAGTCTAATTCTAGTCTTAATTAACCTAGATTATCTGTGAATCAGTCCTATTGTCGAAAATACTATACTACTACTAAAATTATTAAAATATATCTGTAAACATATGCTAAGACTGAGAAAGAAGGATTTAATGACAAGAATTTTGTCTATCAATGGGGGGTGATAATCTTTTATTCAGAAATGTGAATTTTTTGTGCTGAATTAATATTCAGTTCAATATTTCATAAACGTTAATATGTATTTCCATAAATCTATTTAGGCGCTGTTAGTCTTCACTAACGAAAGCATGCGTCAATAATTTGTGTTTATTGCATATCAAATTTTTGCCACTTTGCAATTGCATTTAATCTACTCTATAATTTTCGCACTCGAGAATCAGTTATTACACCAATTCTTCGATTCCGTGTCTTTGCGCAACGAGAGGATTCGATTTACGAGAACTCGAGCAGGCGCATCGAATTCGGTAAAAATCGGAGAAAACCGTTTCCGGTTCCGGTTCTTTGAACTTACTCGTTCGGGACCGGTACTTACATCCTTCGTCGAAGGCGACACTTCGCTGTGATTGCGAGCGATGGAGGGTGAAGAAAAAGAGAAAAACAGAGAGAAAGAGAGAGAAAAAGAAAAACTCGGCCACCCCCTTTTAAACTCCCGGTCGCTCTCTCCTCCTGAAGGAGACGGAGAAGGCTGAGAGTGAAACGCGGCAACGATGACGGTGGGAACGAAGGCGTAAACCGACGGTCGGCTGATTAGTCGCGAGACTTCGCCCGTTTTCACGATTTTCTCGACTCGATTCCGACGAGCGCCGCCGATTCACAGCGAAAGGAAGATCCTTCGGCGTCGATGAGGGAGCGACCGGGGATGAGTTTTTCTCCACTTCTGGCGACGGCTCATTCCACGCTGCTCTTTCTCTCTTAAGCTGAAAAAGAAAAGATTCAAGACCGACGAGATAAAAATAAGAGCGACGCGAAACAAGAAGCAAAAATCTCGAGGCAATCGGTTTAAATTGGGGAGTGAAATCGGTATAGTTTCGTCCGAATTTTAATGCTATGAATATATATGAAAATGATATCTATATAATGAATAAAAAGTCATGATGAAATAGAATAATTGAGATCTTGAGATAAATAGACAAGGCAATAGTTCTTTGAAAAATAAAGATATTTAATTATTAGAATTACTACACAATTTATAATAGTCTCTATGATATATTTTTATGTAGATTGTGTTTTAGGTGAAATATTTTCTTAAAATTGACGCGTTCAAAAATTTAATATATAAACTGTCGACCAAGAGCTTAGAGAAGATATTACATAAATATCTTTAATAACTAAATATTATTCGATTTAAATAACATTTAAATAATCCTTCTGTAGTGCCTATAATAATAAAATTTTTCAACAGTTTAATCATAATAGCAGAAAGATAACTAATAAGCATAGCATTTTTCTATTTGTCGTGAAATTAAAAATTAAATTCATCAAAGTTTCCTACCATAGAATTTAAAAAAAAACACGAGACGCGCTTAACATCCGCTTTTAGAATTATTTGAAACGTTATTTCATAGATGTTATTCTTTCGGCGCGATAAGATATTCTTTAAAAATGCACAATTTTTCAGAGGCTCTTCGGCGCGCGCGCGTTACTGGTCGACGCTCATTAATTTTTCGCGCTCGTCCTGAGCTCATCCCGCACACGCGTTAAGACTCGTTAGGACCTTGAGCGCCCAACGAGGCGAACTCGCGCGAACGAGAATCGCTCGCTCGCGCGAGCAACCCCATAAATATTGTAGCGACGCGAGCCGCAGGGGAGTTTTCTGACTCGTTGGCGCTAATGCGAGCCGCACCCGCCTGCCTCTGAAGCGCGCACTGAACAAGGTCTGCCCTTTGCCCATTTTTGAAAACCCTACGAAACCGGAGCTAAATATAAGTTTCACGCGGTCCCCTTCGTAAATGACATTGACAATTTGTTAACGAGCAAAGTTTCGGCCATAGTATCTGTGTCCATTATCCGAAAATATACAGAACGTATATAATATTCACAATGGACATAATAAAAATAATAAAAATAAATGCAAACATTATATGTAGATATAAATTATTGTATAAATGAGGAAGTAAGAGATATTCACGATACATGATATAAAAGACGTAGCATAGACGTAGAAAAGACATACATACAATAATGAAAGAATTAGAAATAATGTAAGTTAAAGTAAACTATTACATATTTCTCCCCGATACTTCATATATGTTTAGATTAGATAAAAATTAAATTATAGTGAGGGTTCGAATTTGCTGTTTGCAATTCTATAGAGTTAGCGTTGCAGCGTTGGTTTTACGAATTTTATATTGAAGAATGCTCTTGCATTCTTGGGCATATTTAGGAAGATATTTTTAGCGATGTTCATCAATCGCAAATCGATAGCTACCTGTAGTAGGTTGATACAGAAATACAACTTTCTTTCTGGCTGCAGCGTATTGCCTTGCATCGTGCTGCAACGTGTCGATACTCAAGAGTGAAACAAAGTACATGAACGGATATATCTCGAATCGTCGACGAAGCGAATCGGCTTAAGTGAAAATCGCTCGTCGATCTGCAAGCCCGTAAATATTGTAGTGGCAAAACCGCAGGTGGCCGAATATAAGAGGAAGAAAGAAAAGAAGTATCAACAGAGAAAGAAAGAAAAAGAGAGAGAGAGAGAGAGAGAGAGAGAGAGAGAGAGAAAGAGAGCACGCGCGAGGGGGTAAAGAAGAGATTGAGGGGTAAGTTTTTTTCCGACTAGCTGTCGTCTCGCCATGGTGGCGTTAACGCGTGCCTTCTTGCCCTCCTGAAGTGGTCCGTGCGATATGGCGGAAGAATCGATTGCACACGAAGAGAGAGAGAGACCTGGAGAAGAAACGCTTAAACCTTCTCTAGTCACCTCGCATCTCTTCGTCCAGTTTTGAGCAAAGCCTTCTCTCTCCCTCTCTCTCCCTCCCACTCTTTCTTTCTCTCTCTCTTTCTCTCTCCTCTCTCTTTCTCTCTCTTTTTCTGTCTCTCTCTGTTATCTTCTTTCTCTCCCTCGATCGCTCTTTTCTTTGGAAACAAACCATGGTTATTAGTCTTGCATTCTTTTGCCGGCTAACCATTGCATAATGATCAGCAAAGCGTGTGTTAGCTTCATATAGTTTAGAAAGGTATTTTCTTTCGGATTCGAAAATGCTATCGATAATTAGTTACTTATTGCGCAATTACCAGAGCGTAACGAAAAAATAGGGATATTAATCTCATAAATTAAATATTGATATACTATTAGACACACACTTAATTTAAAAGTACTGCATGTGAAATAAAAATTTTTGTGCAACATTAATGCAGATCCAAGTAATTGATATATGTATTATAAATATTTTATTTAATATTTTAAATACGTTAATAATTTTTACTCGATGTTACTTGAATAATATCGAAGATCGATTCAATCCTCGAGTCTTTTCGAGGATTGAAAATTCTGACAATATACTTAATTTTGAATAAAATAAAATTTTTCCAACACGTCATATACATGTCGTAGCTGTAGCATGATAAAGTAAAATAGCTTTTCTTTCAACTTTAATTACAAATTTTTTCAAAATAATGTAATAGAGCATTTTATTTAATCTTTACCTTGCCCTATATGTTGAAAAGTGCACGACTTCTGATATCCTGTATATGCATACATCTGAGTTGATCGGAGAAGCGATCTATTCATCCTGAAATCTCTTATCTAATTTTAAGATCAGAAATGTGTTCAGTATAAAAAAATTATGAGTAATTTACTCTTTTTTTTTTTAGTTAAAAAAATTATTTGACCACTATATAATATAGAACATATTTTTGAAAATAAAATTACAAACTTAAAATATATAAGTGGATTAAGATATCACAAGGGAGGTATATTGTCGGTGTATGTATTAAGATTATCTGATTGAATGATTTCGTTCTGGCAATTGGAAGAGAACTTTGGTAAATCCGAACAGCGAGGTTGCTCGGTCAGAAGAGCAAATATACGAGAACGACGGAAAGGAATGGACAACATTCAGAGCATGCTCGCCACGACCTTTCCACGAAAAGAGATATTTCAGGATGAATAGATCGCTTCCGATCAACTCAGATGTATGCATATACAGGATGTATCAGAAGTCATGCACTTTTCAACATCTAGGGCAAGGTAAAGATTAGATAAAATCAATCCTATTGTGTTATCACGCATCTTATATGTATATATACACACTTTTACGTATCTTACAGATTAATATTAAATTATTTTTAATGTAAGAATCAATCTAAAATTCAATGGAAAGAAAGAGACGGAAACAAGATTATTTATCTACATTATGTATCTATCAAATCTTATTATTCTGTTAAAATTCAGTCCATCAAATGTCTAAATTTTCGCGCTTAAATTTTATAGTTATTAATGCTGCGATATCAAAGCAATTGTTTTTGTTTGTCTTGTAATTTTTATAGTTCGGGAAAAATATAGGGCTTCTGATACACGCTGTATGCAAAGTGCTCACTACACTTTTCTTTATTCTTTCCTTTTCTCGGATACCGTCATGGTCGCGTTCGAGATGCGATAAAATCGATTATAAGATTCGGAGATTCATGATTTTAAAAATAGTTGCGAGTATATAATCGTTGTAAAAATTAAATACGACAAAATAATCTCATCGCAATATTGCCTGAAAATGTAATATATTAAAATACTTCATCGTGACGATATATGTTTATATACAAGTAGCATATCAAACGTTCTTTGCATCTCTTTCTACTTAGATATTTCTTGGAACGTGAAAAATTTCTTGAAAATATTCCATTATCATTGTTACAATTTTTATCATTTTATTTCCATAGTTAAGACTTGTTAGCTTAATTGAAGATTAAGGCTTATTTTATCTATTGAAACTTATTCATATTTATCAAAGTGTTTATGTTTCAATTGCTTAATTCAAAGACTATTTATTTACACACTGTGTAAATAAATACACAAAAAGTTACTCCGAATTTGTTAAGAAATTGCAAATAGAACAAATTGTAAAGCATACTGCAAATAATTTAATAATTCGTATTTCCACTAGTGAGAGATTTCGCACTATGTCTGATTTCTGTATTTAGCTCTTCAATTTCTGCATTACATTGAATCTAGACAATACTAATTCACGATTTTTTTTCTAATTTTACGATTTTTTTTTTTTTACGAAGAACCGTTATGTAATGATCGGCCGCTTTCCGAACATAATGCTACACGTTCGCGCATTTTTGGCCCCGCCGAGAGAAACGTATGTAGGTAGGTAGGTAGCCATTATGTCGGATTTAGTATTGTGATTGTGTAACCGATGTGATGTGACTCCATTATAAAGTACGTTCGCTCGCGCGCGCTGCATTATGTCTCCGAAATGGCATTCGGTTATAATCGTCCGCTCTCTCTGCCCCTCGCTTCTTTTCCCTCTGCTTTTCTGTTCCCGTTCTGTTTCTCTCATTGGCGGTGTGCGCCAACATTTGGCGTTTCGTCGAAAGGAGGGACGCGGGAGAGAAAGATATATGTATATGAAAAATTGTGCCGGTTCTGTGTGACAGAAGGCGCACGACCGTAAATGCATTCCATTAAAGCTTAAAAACGATCGTTTTGCGAATATTCCGAATGCTTCTCAAGCGAAATCTTTTCAAGATATTCTTTTCCATATACAGCAATTAATAAATGGCTGTTGTCGTAAAATATTAGACTTCACACAGGCGTGTTTTTCATTTAATATTTAATTTTGAAGAAAACATTGTGTGCTCTGAGCTTTGTTCTAAGATTTGAACTTAAATTCTAATATACACATATGATCTATCACTATATTTTCTCTTTACCTCTATGTTAATTGTAATATTGTTATTGTTTTCTGAATCAAAATTTTTTTTCTTAATCAAAATTTGTTCAAATTGATACGATGGCATAAGACAGAATAATGAAGATTGAGAAGCATATCATTCATGGAAAGAAGAAGAGTAGGTCAATTTAGAAGCTGCTGGAATGCGAATTTAGACATGGGATGAGAGTCGGAACTGAAGGAAGAAGATGATGAAGAAAAAGAAGATAGAAAAATCTATTTTCTAAGTTTCAAAGAACATTTTCAACGCGTACAATCGATGCAATGAAATAAGTTCGCCGAGAACACGAGATCGACGTACAAACTTGGAAGATGCCACTGATGCTCATGATTTTCGAAAAACATATTTTTCGCTCAAACGAGACGACTCGTCGGTAAGAGGAGGTGGATAGGAGATAAGAGAAAAAAGGGTGGAAAAATGGTAGAAGGAGAGGAGGAGACGACACAAAAGCGAGCCAACACCGCTACCAACCACCATCACCGTTCAGCGCGATATTCCGGTGGCTTCCTCCTTCATCCCTCCCACCCCCATCGCCGACGCTCACCGTCATACAATTTATTGGTAAACTTTGCTAGCTTGTTAGAGGGTTACGTGCGCTGGGATAAGAAATATCCAGAGTGGTATCCACCCTTCGCCGCCGTCTCCATCGCCTCCTCCCTCCCCGTGCCTTCCTCGCGCCGGCACCGCCGCAGCCTTCGTGTTATCACCATTCTTCGCCTGTGCTGTGCGCACCAGCACCAGCAACATTGCCGGCACCAGCGCCAGTACCAACACCAGTGGCAGCAGCAGCAGTAGCAGAAGCGCCGACCGACCCCCTCGGCTATAGGGTTAGAAACCAGGGTTGCCTCCATCGTGCCACTGGTCTGCACCACTGCCTTCGACGCTCTGCCAACCACCACCACCAGCAGCAGCAGCAGCAGCAGCCAGCCTCTGCCACGTTCGCCCTCTCCCTGTACCACTCTTCGCCACCCTTTTCTGTCTTCGTCCTTCGCCAGTCGTCTCCCCCTCCCTCTACCCCTTGGGGCAGACTCCGTCGAGAATATGAATATCATACGTGTTGCCTCCGGATTCGCCGATTCACCTTCCCTCGTGCTCGAACGAGAACCGCGGGGCACGTCGTTGGAACACGCGGGAATGAGTACGAACTCGCGAATTAAGTCCTGGGAAGTCGGGGTCGAAGATCTTGAAACTTGGGTCTCTCGACTTCGTAAGCGGAGAGCGTATCTTTGGTAACGATAGTTAAGAATACGCACGCTTATCCGTATTCTTCTTTCGGACTTCGGAGATACGGAGCTAGTACTCAAAGTACCGACTATCAAATGTTAATATCAGATCGTAAATCTTAGAGGTAAAGAGAAAAAATTAAATTAATTCAATATGATGTGAATTATTTTAAATTTATGTCAATATAGGTATGTTCTGCAGAAAGCTCAGATTACAACTAAAATTTTATATGCAAGAAAAAATTAAAGTAGTATTACGATTGTAAGTCACTTGAATTAATTTCGTACATACTTTTAAAAAG
The DNA here is from genome assembly GCA_949152495.1 of Lasius fuliginosus. Lineage (NCBI taxonomy): Eukaryota > Metazoa > Arthropoda > Insecta > Hymenoptera > Formicidae > Lasius > Lasius fuliginosus. The sequence continues at coordinate 8,872,403 of OX424447.1, forward strand.
TATTCGTCGCTTCTTTGCTTGTAGATGTATTCACTTATAAGCTATGTTAATTCTCGGCAACACAAGGCTTTCATTATTTCATTAACAGCTGCAATGCGACAGTATTTCTTGCGAGACAGAAATGAAACGCGGATTCGCGCACGAGACATGATGTGTACGAGAAAGAGAGAGCTTTACAGTCAGGGATTCACGTTTACGGATTTTCGTTTGTCAGCGCATTGTCTATGTGCATGCCTCTGTGTACTTATACTGCTCTGTTCCTATACATATATGCTGGTTCTGAAGATAGTAGAGGTTGACACACGAAAGAGAAAGAGAGAGGGAGAGAGGGGAGGGAGAGAGAGAGAAGGGAAATAGTGCTCGGGACAACAATCATAACAATCTAGTTAAACGTTATAAGGATATCTCGCGCTAAGAGGCGTGCCAAGCGTTGCATAAAATCAAATTGTACGCCGAGCCGAGAAGTTATTGTCGTTCCTCATCCTCTCTTCTCTAAGTCCCTCGCCGCCTCCACCCGAACTCCCGTCCCCGAAAATTTACTCGAGGATCCGCCACCTCCATCCTCGAAGAGATCCCCGGTTCCCTTCTTCATCCTCGTGCTCTTTCGGAGCTTTACCGGCGTGGCGGGAAGGTTTGCTTCCGTGAATCTCTCCACCCTCGGCGAACGCAATTTTTTGCGCTCCGTATTTGTCAAGGATCTTGAATAAATTCCGAGGAAATATGTTCGCGTGGCTCGGCTGGTTATTTGAGTTATTTCGTATCATTATAAGATATAAATAGCGACCGGAGAAAGCGGCACGAAGAATTAATATTGTTGTAGTGTAAAATTCACGATCACCGGATTAAAATTTATAACTAGAATCATAATTTTTCATACATACGACAGATTAATTTACACAGAGCATTCGCGTGTGATAATCGTTATTAAGAAACAAATAACACTTCACGTTTCTATATAATCATTATCAAATAATGCCGAAAACTACGTTAGCGAAACTACGAATGATTATTAAGCTCACAGATTTCGCGGAACGTGGATGGAATTAGTCGCGCGCGGGAGAATTCGTAATAGGGCTTTCGTTGCCATTAACAATATTGGATAATTACGTCTCTGTCGGGCGATCCTCAAAATAGAGTAATGGAGAACCGGCGAAATCGGCTTGAGGGGGGTTAAATTGAAATTGAAATCACTCGAAATTACTTGCAGCGAGAGCCATCGTTGTCGGAGATATTCCGTCTCGGAAATCGAATATTGCGCTTTCAACGCGCCGATATAATTCCGCGCATTACACGCTCGTAAAAATATCTGCACGAGTCGACCATTCCGCATCTTCCGAGTTGCATATTCTTGAGATCCATCTCATCTTATCGAGCGTTCTGTTTGCAAACTTTCTTTCGTTTTTTAACCATTCATTATTTCATATTACATTTTAAATGTAATATTTTAATGTATATTTTTTTGAGTTTTATTATTTTTTTAATTCTATCAAAAACTTTTTCAAAAGCGTTCTTTTATTCCTTTTTTCAAAATTTATTGTCTTACTTTATGATTTAAATACAGAACTTTCGAGGCGCGTAAATGCAAATTGATCGTAATATATAAATGGTTATTTTCTCGCGAACGCAGTTTGGGCATTTTTCTCGCGCGCCTGGAATTGCCGGAATTCCCATCAGCACGGCGGCGATAACGGCAGAAAAAAAAGCACACGAGATTCGCCCTAAAAAATGCTAAACCGACCGGGGAAAAGGGCGTTAACGACGTCTTCGTTAAGGGATGCCCGCGGGGCAGAGTTAAAACGACGAAGAATCAAAAGATCGATTAGAATCGACCGTCGCCGCGGGATTTCTCGTTTCTCAATTCGAAGGGTGAGATCTTGCTCTCGCGTCAGGGAACTCACGCGGTCAGGGTAAGAGGGCTGCATTTATAAGAAATGCGAAGGGAAAGAAAGAAAAGGTGGTGCGCCACTCTTTTTGTTGCTCGACTTTTCGCTTCGCCGTTTTTAGGGGAAACGACGGTGTCCATCCTCTCTCCTTTCTGCGGAAATTCAATATTTTGGCTATCGAATTCAGGAAGGGAAATCGTTTCTCTCTCGCTCTCTCTCTCTCTCTCTCTCTCTCTCTCTCTCTCCTTTTTGTATTGTTCGCGTCGAAATAAAGCGAATGACTTTAGAATTATTCAGTATTGGAGCGGAAGATCAAAAAGTAATGTATGATTCATTTCTTTTGTGGTTAAAAAAAATTTCGGAGAATGATTCTTCAAGAATAAAACAATTTTCTAGATTTCCTCTAATATTTAAGATGAAAAAAATCTAAAAAAAAAATTCGTTATCTTTGAAAAATTTTATTTTCTTGAACTGTTTTCTAACTGCAAGGTAAGATACGATTTTTCGATCTTGATCAAGCTAGCTTGCAGTCTCAAAAATCAGTGATTTTGATTTTACAGCTAAGAAACCAAACTTTTTTAGCAACTGAATTTTTTTAGCTACCAATTTTTATAATTGCCATACTCTCCCTCCTCGATTCGCGACCCGCATTCCCACGCAAATTTCGAGATCCAGCAGGAAGATTACTTCGCGATATCCGAACGGGGTCTCGGCGCAGTTGAGGAGAGAAAGAGAGAAGGAAAGGTCCCATGAGCAGAGAGCAACGCGTAAAGAAAGCGGGTTCGCCCGCTGCGGCGAACAGAGAGATAGGCGTGGCGGGAAAACATGCCGTCACAATGTTGGTTCAACTACACGACAATTATCGCCGGTGAGCTTTATAATTAAGAGACCTTGTCCGCGCGGCCCGGCATTTATCTAGCATCTCCGGTCTGCGTGTCCCGCGGCGACGATCCGGTCGGCGAGAAACGACATGGACGAACGAGAGCGACGCACCGGCGCTTTCTTCCGCGCGTAAAGCCACGCACGACAAGTCTGGTTACTGTAACCGGTATACGTGCGTTCTTTCTTCTCACACAATGTGACTCCTTCCTCATTGACGATGACTGCGTGCTGTGACATTGTAGCGTGTCGATCGGAATCGAAACGGTACTCCGGAGACGGAGATTCGATGCATTAGCGAAATAATCGTCTTCATCGGAAAGTTAGTCGGATGAGAAAATTAAAGATTCGATGATGACGTTAATATAAAGTAATTTAAAAATATTTCTTCTCTCTCTCTCTCTCTATTGGCATACTATAAAAATAAAATAATTCTGAATTAACTGGTTAGTATTTTAATATTTTATAAACTGCAATAAATACTATAAATACTATTTGTATTTTATTTTATAAAAGAGTGCAGATATACACTTAACATATTTAAAATTAACTCGCTTGATATATGAAAGTAAATTGCTCTCTTCTGATTACATTAAAAGGGATCTGAACTTTTATGGGGAATATATGTATAATATATCTGTGTATATGTGTTTAATATAATGTTGAAATTGCATTTTACATATTTTTTAAAATATATATTTCAATATTCTTTTACTAAAATGTAACTTTTAAAATACATAGCATTTAGTTCTGAGAAATCGAATTTGATAGATATTGTTTGAAATATATGAAAGGAATAATATAAAAATAAAGAAAACGTAAATCGCGCGCGCGTGCAATAGTTTTACATTGTAATAATATCTTGTTCGGAGAATAAATTCTGCCATAGTCAGATGGACACGCGACGAAAGAAAACGACCGTCGAAAATGCAGGCAAATGCAGAGAAACGCGCGTAGCATATCCGGAACACACAGCGGGGGTTGTCGGTGGTCGCCCATTGAAATTTCACCGTACTGTACAATGTAATTCGGGATTCGGAGGTCATCGTGTGACGCGTTAACGCACTCTAATGCGCCCTTAACGAATCCCTTAATCCAATTTCGTGCAAAGTAACGAAATTATGTGCTGGCTGACCGGAAGCCGCGACGGCGAGCTTTCAAGCTTCTCATTCGGCCCCTCTCGAGTGGCTCATTCACACCACTCGAGGACCGAAATGAATGTGTTTGGTCTGATCCCGTTCTATTTCGCTGAAATTTCTAGAATGCCACTTTCAATGTGCGATGTGTATGTGTACGTTGGTTCATTAATGTAACTTTTAACAATAAGTAGAAGAGCCAATGAAAATGATAGCGTTGTTTAATATAAAACTTTACTATGATAGAGTCCGACGAGAGACTTTTTCTTCGTAACTAAAATTTCTCACGTGAAATATTGAAATGTGTATAAAAAATGAGAAAAAATTCTTATTTTATCAATGTATTGTTTTATACTACTATATCTCTATGAAAGTAAACCATTCTTTAGGATTTTATTTACTTCTTATATAATTAAAAATATTCTCTCTCTCTCTCTCTCTCTCTCTCTCTCTCTCTCTCTCTCTCTCTCTCTCTCTCTCTCTCTCTCTCTCTCTATCTATCTATCTATCTATCTATCTATCTATCTATCTATCTATCTATCTATCTATCTATCTATCTATCTCTGTCTAAATTAGTATATATTTAATATATACTAATTAGTATATATTTAATATCTAAATTAGTATATATTTAATATATACATATACTAATTTTTATTTTTATTTTAGTTGCAACGATTTTGTGATTTAGTTACTCATACGAGAGAAACAGGAATGTGGCTATTTTTGACTTGTCAGGCAAGCGCGAACAGATTGACGTAAGCCCGATGACAAATTCGTGTAACACATAGAACACATCCTTAACGACTGCGAGCGCAGAGATCAGTCGTGTGGGGTTCGACCATATGTGGTGTCTGCGCGGCACCAAGGAGGATTATCATCGGGGAGATCCGTTATCTCGGTGGCACGCGTTTCCGCGTGGAATCTCTCGCTTCTCCTCATCGAATCCTCTCCGTTGCTCTGTCGCGTTCTCTCTCTTTCGCTCTCTTTCCCTCGTGTTTCCTCTATCTCGCGTGCCCATCCTGCTTTATGGTCGGTACGTGATAATAGAGATGTCATCCTGTCGGTGCTTTGACAACCCTATAACACGGGCGTTCGCATAGCCTGTCTGCAACGCGACGCTGCGCTCCCCAGAGATCTCGGAAACTGTCGTTGCCCACCGCGATTTCATACGCCACGCCATTCTCGATGGCTTTTCTCGTTTTGTCACGTTGCGTGTTCGAAAATATGGCCAAGTATGAAAGTGTAGCGATGCGCGTTCGCGCATTTTTAACTTCGCGCCAACTAGCGATTCATCTTCTTATTTAACATTCTTCTATATCGTTTCAACATTGAATATTTTGGTAACTGAGTCTTAAAGTTAAAATTTTGGAAGAGTACAATTCATTTAAAGTTAAATTAAAATTGTTTTTGTAGCAAAAATATATTCATGAGATTGCTCTAAAGAAGCTAGCGGATGCTTTAATTATCATAGCACGAGGATCGCAACCTGAGATAAGAGTCTCAGACGGGATCATATATAGAGAGTTAATGCGATGATCAGGATGATCGACACGCGCGGCCAAGTATTTAAGATCGCAAGGATAAGGGTGTCACGTGCGAGCAGAATCCGGTGGGATATATATTGAGAGCTTCTCTCTCTGTCTCACCCTTCGTCATGTCGACAGCGACACGATGTATTGCTTTTTAAAGGACTTTAAAAGCTGCCTTATCGGATCGTCGCCACCGAATGAATCGCGTCGCACGGTGTTTCCATCGTGTGTTTTCGGCTCCGACCACTTTTCCTCTTCGCTGTGCCTCTCGATCCATATGCGAACATAGTGCAGAATTGCCGTTTGATCTCCTTGTGCCTTGCATTTTGTCGCTGTGCATCGATATGTTACAACAAACCAGTCGTAAACACAGAAATATGTGATATTTATTTATTTAATATTCCGAATTAAATGATATCAATAGCTGGTTTGCTTTAAGTTTTCTCGAAATGTAAATGCTGCATTAGTTTACAGCAAGTTCTATAAAGAGGCAAACACGTTGAATTCAATTCATCTCTATAAATTTTCTTTCTTTTTTTAAGAAGTGAAAGAAAGAAATATATATTATATATCAATTTATATATATATATATATATATATATATATATATGAATTAATTATATATATTTTTGACAAAGTAAATATTTTATAAATTATTTTATAGATTGTAATTCATTAGAATTAATTTATTATAAGAAAAGGGGTACTAAAAGTATTAGTCCTGTGCAAAAATTTATATTCGCAGATTCTTTTCGAACAATGTCTCCGTACAGTGCGGTGGAAAAGAAATTACATAGAGAGTTTCTAACTGCATTATTTTCTACATACCATCTATACATGCATATCTAGCTTGTAATATAATTACAATCGAGATAACATCATTGTTTACATTATGCTTCAAGCTTGTAGTTACAGGAGGCAAAATGCTCCTTGTCCATTATTGTATTTTTTTTCGGGTTCACCGCGATTCCGAAAATTTGATAAGTTTTTCGGTTCGACATCCTGCTCGCATCTCGCCCATGCGTGCTGCATCTATACGCGTGCAGATATAAATACGTATACACGTCGGACGATATTACAAAATTATCGCAACGTCAATGTTATCGGCGCCGTCCGTGCAGAGCGGAGCACGTAGATACACGGAGCGATATGCTCCGCGTGGCATAATGGAGCCGATCGGACGGCGCGGTGGACCCCCGCGTGAAATGCGAGTTCCCCATAGAATAGGTCCTGTTCCCTCCCCTCCTCTTTCCTTCTCTCGTCCCTGTGGGGGCCACCGGTGCCCGAGATAATGCGATAACGAGCTTTACTACATGACTACCGCCGCTGCGCGTATTTGTTGCCGCGATCGATTCGACGCGCGTTCCGGTATCCGCGCTGAAAATAAATCGCCGACCCGGTAAAATTTATTAAACGCCGCTATATGCAGCAGCCTTCCTGCACATATTAACCCCTTAATGTAACTTTTCCTGTGATCGATAGGCAGAATCGAAAGATTTATTTATATAGATATATTTTACCGATGTTGCTTAATTTCTTTTTGAAGCTTCTAGTTTAACTGTCATTTTTCAGAGCTAATATTTGCCTGTCAAAAAAAAAAATAGAATAAGTTTTAAACCATGGTTGAAAATAAAATACATAAATTTTTAATGCGACAATTATAATTGTCTATATATTTTTTTGTGTTTATATCACTAAAAAGCACTATTAAATTTCTTATATATATGTACAGTGGAGTGTGCAAAGTTAGTTAATTTTTACTGATCATAAATACATATTTCAAATGTATACTTTTTTTATTAAAGATTTTAAGTAATCGATTCTTTTAAAATTATTATTTTTTAATTGATAAATTAATGCATTTCAATTAAATATTTTCTATAACAAATTTTCTATAACATTTTATTTGGACTTATTAAGTGATTTTTATCAAGTGATTATTTTCAAAAGTCTATGCGCTTGAAATATGCCCATCACTACCTATAGAAAAAGACATTTAATATGATAAGTCATATCTATATATTTTTATTTTTACGCGTAATGAATCTTACCAACTTTAAAAGATTAAAGCAACTTATATTTTGATAAAGTGGCGTTTTGGCATTCTCTTGCGCTGTAATCCACTCCCCTTTAAATTTCATTTATTCGTAGCAGATTCATGCGCATGCAGATTCACGCGAAACGCCTGTTAAGCATCTCCCGAAATGACGAAAGCCGTCCAAGTGGAGCGACGTGTGAGACGCGTTAAGTGCTTACCCCCGATGTGGGAAGGTATGTTGGTTGGCGCTACCTTGCGAGAAATCGCGGTGCCCCGCGTTTTGTAATGACCTCATTGTCGTGCCAACGCGTCGACAACGCCCCCCGGCATTGTCGCTTCCTGAGAACGTTTGACTTCGCCGGTGATTGCAGGGTGAATTTCTCGGGAGTTTGCTGCATTGTCGCGCGAGAATATGGAGGGAGGTGCTCTGCGGCCAGAGGAGGGGTGCCTCAGTAATAGTTCTTTCGCCTCTTATTTCTCTCTCTCTCTCTCTCTCTCTCTCTCTCTCTCTCTCTCTCTCTCTCTCTCCCCTTTTCGATAGCACGTAGCGTAGCGGGGTCCGGCTAACTTCCCTGTGAAGATTTCAAATTACAGGCTCCAGAAACGGCGCACCCGTCGTGGACCACGTGCCCCCCGTCGCGTCATCGCGGAAACACGCGCGAGACATTCCGTCTCGAAGGCGCGCTCTGTATCGCTTCTTTTTCTTCTGTTTTCTTTGTATTGTTCCGCGTTTCGCGATTTCTCTCGCGATATCTTTCATTCGGTTTCACGGTCTGAAACCGCATAGGAGCATTGTTGCAAATATCGGGGATACGTTATAAATATTTTCAACGACAGATGTTACGTTCGATTAATGTTGATTACATTATTACGTCTTTTTAACAATACTGATGCTAAGTAGATGACAAGATTTATGTATCGAAAATTTAATTTTTTGACAAGTTACTACAAAGTTTTAACTGTTATAACACATGCATGTCTAGGATAATGTGATAACGGTAAATAAAAATAGAATGTTCAAAATCAAGATAAAGTTGAGTAACATTAAAATGTAAAATATTTGACAAAATAATTAAAATTTAAATGACTGCATAGATGAGACTGTCTTTAATGACTGTCTTAAATATAAAGGTAATTATGTTAATTTGATCAATTCCAATCAACTAAAACTATAATTGAATGTATATTTTTTAGTTGCGGAAAAATTCTACATAATAAAGAATATTGTAATTGTACGTAATTCTATGAACATTTTTCTACTTATTATTACAAGCAGTGTCGAGAAGGATGATTGAAATTGAGAGAGTAACTGTAAAGATATTACGTATTATTAACTGGTCGAAGGATGGAAATGATGTACGCAAATATGTACGAGATGGCGACGAGCAACCGAGTGAAAATCGGGGGAACAGACACGCGCGTGTCCCTTTGACGACCATCTCACGCGAAGGGATGATACTTTGAACTCGCCGACAACTCTCTCGAGATCTTTGTTACGGCTCGTTTCACGAATATCTGCATATATGTATACGACTGAGAAGAAGAGTTGCATATATGTCTACAGGAAGAGAAAAGAGCTCTCTCTCTCTCTCTCTCTCTCTCTCTCTCTCTCTCTCTCTCTCGGCTATTCTTACCTTCTCGCGCGAGATATTAAATGAAACCCACTTTTGTCTGTCGTTCATTATTGTAACTCTGCGAATCAGCGCGCAACCTGTCGAAATATTTAAATATTATTAATAGCAAATTGATAATGCTTTTCTATGATAAAAATATCTGAAAACGTAAGAAATTTAAATATGAAAAAGGTGCGATTTTTTAAAAATTTCTCAATAATAGTGGTAATTTGTTACTAATGTTATTAAAGATTAGTTACAAATATTATTTCAATACAAGCTATTAACTTCAAGACTTGACGTACGATATTTCATCTTAAAAAACATATTTTGAGAGTATATAACTAACATCATGAAAGAATTCATTTAAAATACAAATAGATATTTAAGTACATATGTACATATTCATAGTAATGTCGCCCACGACTTAAGAGAAATGCTGGATGGACCAATTCCATCTTAAACGTTTAATACAAAAATGAAACATTATTCTGAATTTAATTCTGTTTTTAAAATATGATTCTTGTGTCCTCTTCACAAGTTTAGAATGTGCAATTATAATATTGACTCGCTCTCTAGTATGTGCAATCGAAAATGTCTTTGCCAACTTTAACGCAAAAACCGAATATTTTCTACAATACCGTTACGTGGGAGCGTTAATCCGTATTGTTTTTTTTCCAGTAGATTGTGCGCAAACGCAAGCTGGAGTGTAGAACAGTCCGAAAGAGAGAGAAGGGTGAACGACGCGATAGAGCGACAGAGAAAGAGAAAGAGAAAAACAGATGAGAAAAACATAGATAGATTTATTCGTTTGCGGGATGAAGAGAGAAAAAAAGCGACGAGGAAGGACGCATCACGTCCGCATTCGGGTTCGCGCGTGTGCGTCGAGCGTTTTTAATGCGTGTTACCCGGCGGAACCGCAATCCGCTTTTGCGGCGGACGCCAAAATGTGCTGTCCGCAGCCCACCGGTTGGCGGTTTCCGGTAACGCGCTTTGGCGCAAACCAGCAGGCACACGCCTGATTTCGAAATTGCAAAACATTTTCACACTCTTGTGATTCCAACGCCGCCCGACGGGTCTTTCCCCGCCCTCGTTGCCCGCCGTTTGCGCGCGCGATGCCACCTTCCGCTCCCTTTGCGTTTTCCATTTTTTTTTTTTTTTTTTTTTTTCGTTTTTCCATACACGCGTTTTCAACACACCACACCGTTTAAAATCACGCGCTCTCCTAAAAAACGCTTCGCGCGCCCGAAAAGCACGCGTCATCGCCGCGCGAAAACGCGCCGAATGGCATTACGCGACGAGTGCTCGGATCTATGTAATGAAAACGAAAATGTGACTGCTAATCTCACCTCTTTTACATTCAGTTTAGAAATTTATATTAAGAAAAATTTAAAATAAAATATAGTTATATACTAATTTTCTAAAAATTTTATCCTTTGTCGGTGATGTGCTTCAAAGAATAATTATGTAATTATCCGTATTACCCTTTTATCTTATATGCGTCGAAAGATTTATGTCCAGGTACAGATTTCATTCTTAAAAATGACGTATTAAATCAAATGCGTTTAAAAAAATTACAATTTTTTAGTTTTTATATATAAGAGATTTGGTATTTTCTTTTATTCCGATATCCTTAAGTCACTCAATCAATATCTTTGATTATCTTTTAATTTTCTCTCTCTCTCTCTCTCTCTCTCTCTCTCTCTTTTTCTTTCTTTTGTCTTCTAGATTTTCAATAATTTTCACACCAAAATGCACGTCATTGTTAATACGGCGATCTTATTACGCGAGAAATTCGAACGCGTCTACTAATGAGAATGCAAATGACATATCATTTGCACCTTAGCGGCTCATTTTAAACATATTAAAGAGTTTGATGGCGAAATCGTCGCTAGAGCTTTCCTCTGGTAGTTACCTCGGCGCTCATCGATGTCCCGAGATTGCGCGTTTAATTGTGAAGCGTTTAACCAGCATCGGCCCGCGGCGACAAGGCAAGAGCAATGCCGGGGAGTCGGAGAATGTGCAGTCATTAAATTATTCCGGAATGTGAGCCCGATGGGTGTCCTCGATCGGTCCGACTCTGAAACGGTCCGCGTTCAACAGAAGAATCGGAACCGGAACATCTGACGCGATCTCTATATAGCTCTCTCGCACGTATTAAACACTGCATCGGTTTTTTGTTTCGTCTTTGCGCAACACTCATTTTTTTATATCCCGATTGACCGTATTTGTGGTAACAAGCTTGCACAAAACTAGTTTAAGAGAAGAAGGGGGGAAATTTTATTAAATATCGACCGTTTAATTTACATTAGCAGAAACGAGAAAATAAATGAAGAGTTTGTATTGAACTAATTTTTCATAGATGAAGATTTCATTATACATATTACATTATTCTATATGTTTGTATGTTTCTAAATCTGTGTTTCATTTTTGTTTTATTTTTATATGATTTTTAGCATATTTTCTAGTTTTTATTACAAACGTCGGTTTTGAAATAAATTTCTCAGACCTCGATTTCCATCCATTTTTAAAAAAGAGCATTTTCACAAAAATTTAAAATAACATTGTGATACAATCTCATACAGAGCGTCTAATCTCTAATATATACATATATACATGGATATACATTTTTATTTTGAATTTTCAGTTATAGACCAGCGTCTATAATAAAAAAAATAATTATTACGAATCTATACCTTGTCAGTGAATATATCAGCGCCGGTCAGTGATGCATTTTTGACGCGCGATATTTCATTGCGGCACGTGCAGCATCTCGAGGCACAGGAGGAGACCGGGCCCTCTCGACCGGGTCCGGGGGATACGACGCGAGTCAGTGACTCCGAAAAACGATCCTTCAGTGCGCGGTGAACGCGAGCGTGTCGGCAAACAAAATCGGTCGGTGGAATGCCATCGGCGGCTGCAGCGGGCAGTAGCCGAGATTCACTCTCTTCGTAGTTGATGCACGCGCGTGTACGCGTAAACACACACACACACACACACACACACACACACACACACACACACATACACATCCTGCGGGGCTGAACCAAATGCAAAAACGTCAGCAGCAAGATCCTCGAATGATTTTTCGAACGCGCAACAAGCCCGTGAGCTGCCCTGCCACATGAAACGCTTCCGCTTCCGCTTCGCCGTTTCAGTTCCGTATCGACAGCGGCGAATCGAGCAGCGATATCCCGATAAATAACGGCACATTTTCGTCGATACGTTAGCAAAAAGGTTTTTTGCGCATCGTCGGCGATGCGGAAAAAGCGCGTCAGACACGTTAGATCTGTCCAATTGTTCCTCCTCTTCTGCCGATATGTATCTCTTTTGCCGCTGGAAATCGCAGTCGTTAGCGGTACGCACGATTATCGATATTCCATGGAAAACCATTGGCGGCTAATTATCACTACAAGGGAGGAATCTGCCGTTGCCCCCCGGCACCGTTCCAGCCTTCCTCCCGCCGATATGAAATTATAATCGAACAATTATAATTAACGAAATAACGCGATATCGTTCGACGCGATTTCCATAGTTTGTTTCATGTGTAGCAGCTACAAAGCATCATATTGTAATATTTTGAACTGATTAATTTTATTATTCGGAAATATTGCGTCGTCACGTTTATTATTATATATAATATAGTCCTCATATATATATATATATATATATATATATATATATATATGTATGTATAGACAGAAGTATTTTAAAAAATGTTCAAAGTGCACTCCTAGTTTCATACGATCTTCCTCGGTTATCATTACAGTCGGTGCCGTTTATTGCCGCGGCTAATTAGCGCGGCAGTTGCCCTTTGACTCGATTAATAACAACGATTGCGCCCAGCGATATTCAGCCACGTGCTGCGCCGCGTTTCCAAATTTATTCTACGGGGAGCTAACGCGGTCGCCGCGCTAACCGGTCTCTGATTCGGAGCGGAGGGAAAAAAAAGGAGAAGAACCGGGACGTGAAAGGGCAGGGAGGGAGGGTCCGTGAGGGAGACAGAAGAGGCGATTCGTACCATTTGGCTCGGCTTCGACGTCGGTTAACGCAGCGGGGTTACCGCGGACGCCTCGACGGACACATTGAGGGCGCCCGTTCGACTTGATAATCGCTTGCTATTCATACACTTTTCATTGGATTGCGATTGAGCATTAAGAAACTGGGAGAGAGAGACCCGGGGGCAACGACGCGCTCTCTGCGTCGCGCCCGGGTGACGTATTAGCATTAGGAGGCATCATCTCGAGTGTAAACACTGCATGGGCACCGCGGATTTAGTCACAGTCGAGAACCACGGGACGTCCCCGATATTATCGTCCCTTTTTACGTTTTTCTACCTTTGGCGTCTCTCTGCCGTACCCCAGTAATAAGTCGGTACCCGTCTCGTCAACGTGTGTTGGAGACGATCTATTCACCTCTTCAGGAATTGCTTTCTTTTTTTAACTTGGAACGGTTTCGACGTAATCTACTTTTAGTAAGATTTAAATTATACACGTAAAAAAATAGATTCTTATTTCTCCATTTATTTTATAATAAGGCAAATATTACGCACACGTATCGGGAGAGATGTATGTACAATATCATTATGAAAAATACAAGTGTGTGCACATTTTTTTAAATAGAGAAACCGCGTGTATATAGAACAGGATTCGTTGGGCAAGTTTATTTATCTTAAATTTAAAATATATAATTAATGAAATTTTTCATAAATATGCTTAAATTAAAATTTTACTCTCCTCTTAAATTTAAAAAGAATATATACATATGTATATATATAATTTTTTTAATTTAAGAGGAGAGTAATATTTAATTTAAGCACATTTATGAAAAATTTCATTAATCATATATTTTAGATTTAAAATAAATAAACTTGCCCAACGAATCCCGTTCTATATACATCCCTACGACGAGATCGATCTGAAGACATCAACGGAAAGAACTATTCGGGAGAGGATTTGCCAGAACGCTGCTGACATAAAGAGTTTTGTCTCACACAGAGGCAAAGAAAAAAAAGCGGTTTGTCATTGGCCTTAACCGCGAGATTCACGGTTAAAGCCCACGAACGGCGGACGTCGTCCATGATCCCCTTTATCCAATCTGTGAGGATCCGCGGGGCGTTAAATCCCTCGGGGAAAAGCTCAACGTAACTGAGCTTGCGTTCGGGCGTGCTCTAAGTCGGTCAGCTTGGTCCAGCCGAGCGAGAGGATCACAATACTCGGCTACGTCTATCTTCGCTCGCGTTCCCCCGCACGCTTCTCCCGTGAAAATTAGTTGCGCGAGAAATCCATGCTAATGTCGGCTAATCGGCCGTAATCAGCCGTGAGAAACGACGACTGTCACGGAGTCGACGTGCCCGCAAACTCGAGCGACGAAAGGGAGAGAGATTCTCTTTCCTTGGGTTACGTCGCAATTCGATCGCGACGATTGACGCGCAATCAAGCGGAGTCGTGTTGAAAGCGAGCGTATTTCTGCGGAAAATAGTTCATTTTCGTGCAGGTTGACAGATGGAGATGTAAGTAAGCGTGTATATTGGTCTGATTTGTAGAATCAATGAGTCAAGGCAAATTTTAAAAAGTTTGAAGTGTAGTTGTGTTGGATTATTATTGATTTGAATTGTATTTGAAGGATTCGTAACGTCACTTTATTTTAACCTTTAACCTATTATATTAGTACGGTTAGGAAATTTAATTTAAAGGAAATTATTTTAATTTAAGGGAACAAAAATATATCTGATTTACATATAGACAATTCCACATCAAGAAATGATCTCGTATTTTTTAAATCAATCGAAACTTTTTTCACGTGAAATATACATAAAATAAGGAGATATGTATTTTTGTATTTGTTCGAAATATTTTTTTTGCAGAAGTTATAAACAACACAATTTTCGGGAAAATGAAGAAGTTGTCAATTTTAAAAATTAATATCTCTGGTTATATTTGTCGTAGAGAAATTTTCAAAAATGCATTTTAAAGCTAAGGAGACAACCTTTTTTATAAAAATAATTTAAGTTACAAGAAATTGCTAATTACAATTGTTATAAATAATTGAAATGTTTAATAATTTTTTTCACCAAAAAGTACATTTTTTAAAATTTTTAAAATAATGCTATTTCATTCTTCATTTTATTCTGGAAGTGTACATATTTTTTATTTTATGGAGAATCGTTAGATTCTATTTTTTATATATTTTTAATGAATGAGGCGCCGCGCCAATGGCTCGATCAAGTAGTATGCACGCGCTATGGCTCGACGCGCCTTGGCGCGTAGCATACTACTTGGTCGAACCAGTGACGCGAGCACGGCGCGGCGCCTCATTCATTAAAAATATATAAAAAATAGAATCTATCGATTCTCCGTAAAATAAAAAATATGTACACTTTCAGAATAAAATGGAGAATGAAATAGCGTTATTTTAAAAATTTTAAAGAGTGTACTTTTTGATGAAAAAAATTACTAAACATTTCAATTATTTATAACAATTGTAATTAGCAATTTCTTGCAACTTAAATTATTTTTATAAAAAAGGTTGTCTCCTTAGCTTTAAAATGCATTTTTGAAAATTTCTCTACGTCAAATATAACCAGAGATATTAATTTTTAAAATTGACAACTTCTTCATTTTTCACCAAAATTTTGTTGTTTATAACTTCTGCAAAAAAAATATTTCGAACAAATACAAAAATACGTATCTCCTTATTTTATGTATATTTCACGTGAAAAAAGTTTCGTTCGATTTAAAAAATACGAAGTCAAAAAAGATCAATTTTTATCCGATTTGACGTGGAATTACCCATATGCAAGTAAATGCAAGATATAATTTGTAATAAAAATTATACTTATATCTTGCGATGGAAATATACTGTCACAAATTCACACAATTACACACACACACACACACACACACACACACACACACACACACACACACACACACACACATATATATATATGAGTAAAAAATTTCAAAATGATGAATTGCGAGATTAGAAATGTTTAATTGTAATTGCATTCCAAATACTTGAATTGATTTTATCATGAGTTTTCTTTAACTTACAATTAGGGATAAACAAGTGGCTGAAGAACAACCTAGCGAATCCACTAATAATGAAGTCTATGATCCCCACTTGCATCGCGTCACTTACAAACCAGTATCGTATGTTTATTCTCGTCAAATCGTTTGTCTAATTTTAATTTTTACTAATATTACTTTTGAAGAAAATGTTGCATAACGTAATTTGCTAATCAATCATTTTTCTTAATTCTTTCTTCGTATTATCTACCGTTTTATACCATTTCAGTTGTGTTACGAGAAGTTGCGAGAATATTACGTACCTTATTTGTTATTTCTTTATAGAGACTTTAATACTTTGGCAAATCTAATAAAAAGCGCGGCCGGAACGGGTCTGTTTGCCATGCCGAACGCGTTCGCCTGCGTCGGGCTCTTTATCGGGATTGTTGGCACGGCGCTTATGGGACTGCTGATAACCGGGTCCCTTCAGTTGCTCGTTAGAATCCACCATCTGATGTGCACCCGTCTGAGAAAACCCGTCTTGGTGTATGAAGAGGTGGTAGTCGCCACTTTAACCACGGGTGCGCGAGAACCGTGGCTCTCCGCGCGCGCTGCAACGTTCGTAATTTCAGTATAATCGCGTTATTTCACTCCGGATATCCTTGCGGCATAACAAAACGCATATTAACTTGATATCTTACGTTTAATGAATCTAAATGTAATCACAGATGCAATTGTAAAAAATATTTGTAAAATATAATTGTTAGTATGTCGAGTATACATAAGGGAATAATTATACATAATATGCTAAGCATATTAAAACTTTTTAAGACAAAGGTTTCTTAAAAAGAGAAAGGTCTTCTTGAATTTTTATTCATTTGCAGACTCATCGTCGATGCGACGATGTTAATGTGTTACATCGGAATCGGCTCGGTTTACGTCGTGTTCATTGCCGGTACAATTCAAGAATGCGTAGACAGTGAAAAAGTCATCGGTCAGAGTTACTATGCACTTATGCTATTACCTCTTCTTTTTGTAATGAATATGGTGAAAAATCTGGCGGACATCGCGCCAATTTCTATTGCCGGAAATGTCTTACTTCTCTCCGCTGGAGGTATTGGAATCGTTTACGCATTAAAAGACGGAATTGGCGATGCATGGACTACGATCGGACCGAACATAAATTTATATCCGAAATTTATTGGCGTAGTTTTCTTTAGTATGTGTTCACCAGGCGTGGTAAGTCTTTAATTTTAAAGCATAAAATTAGTTTTTTGGAATTAAAATTAGATTTATCTCTGTATGTAATCAGAATCATACAGTTTTGTTCTTAATGATTGCATCTGTGAGGATAATAAATACGATCTTCGCCTTTAGATATTGGCGATGGAACATAGCATGAAAAAGCCCTGGAATTACGCTAAATTATGTGGAATATTAAATTGGGGCATGGGATTTTTGGTTTTGATACACATTTTCGTTGGATCTATTGGTTATTTAAAGTGGGGACCCGATGCGCTCGGCAATTTTATCCGTAATCATGAGCATGATGGGTAATACAATTTCATTAACTACACAAATATTGTGAGCAAATACAGAGAAATTTTCGTCATCTTTTATAACGCATATGATTAATACATTAAGTTATTTTGACAAAATGTCATTTGATTTGATTTTGCTCTAGCGGAATCTATATTCTCTCTCGACATAGAAAAATCTATTTAATATCGAAAATTAGAAACTTGGAAATTAAAGGGAGATTATTCAATTAAATTTTCCACATAAAAAGTAATCATAAATCTATTAAAGAATACGACTGCAAATTTAAGCCCACTGTTTAAATATACTTTTTATATTAATTATGTAGATTTCTCTCTCTTTATAATTTTTTTTTCTATTTTTTGAACTGCTGCTATTTCTTTATAGTATTTTATTTATTTATATTGTATATTTTTATATTTTTTGTAGTTTCTGTTTTTCTAAATTCTCTTTATTTAAGTGATTTCTCCTTACTTGAGTTTAGAAGCAGCATATTTTTGCCGCTATCTCATCTTTTGGTGTGTAATTTTATTATTTTTAATTTATAATTATTTCTAATTTTATACATATATATATATTATATATATATGCATTTTATTACTTAAAATAAAATGTTATTTTTATTATTATTATTAATATATATTTATGTTCTATCGATTTCTTTTAGACCGACTTTCGCGGCATTGATAATGCAAGCGTTGGCAATATATTTCACGTATGGGCTGCAATGTTACATGCCCATCACGATTTTGAAATACGGTTACGCTATACCAGCCATCGAGGATGGTACCTGCAAAGGAACACCATTTCTTTGGGATCTTATTATTCGTTTCGGCATCACAGTCGTCACGTGTAAACGACAATTTCTCTTTATATTTCCTTTCGCTCTCTCATATCTTCAATGTAAACTCGACCAAATTCAATGGACCGCGGTAGATTGCATCTCCCTTTGTGCTGGAGCGACCAACTTGGCGGAATCGATCAATCCGTCCATGATTACGGTCCGCTTCTCGGGACCCAGATATTACTAAAGTTCAGGAATCCACTTTCGCGGAATTTGATATAGATACTCAGTTTTGTCCAAATCTTATTCGATCGGATCATACTTTGAAAGCTATGATCATACTATCGACGATAATCGCTATGTTACTGCTTCAATTCGCTTTAATTATACTAATCAATACAATTCTACTGTTAATATCCTTTCTTTGAAATACAGCGAGATTTTTATATTTTGTAGGTATTCTGGCAGCGGCGATTCCGAAGCTTGATTTGTTTACCGGCTTAGTCGGCGCGATATGCATATCCACTTTGGCCACATTAATCCCGGTTACTTTATACATTCTCGTACATTATGACGATTTCGGAAAGTTCAAATGGAGATTGATTTTAGGTGTCTCCATGTTTTCCGTCGCTTTTATCGCGGCGATTTGCGCCGTCACGACTGATCTCATCTTAATCGTGGAGTTTTTTATATACGGGTACGCGCACGAAAAGTATCATTGTAATTTAAAAAATTATAATATATTTAAAAATTTATAATCATAATTTTTTATAATAAATTAAAACAGTGTATTCATAATTGAAATTTAAAAAAAGTTTGAATTCATGTAAAAGCAAGTTTGACATTATAAGTAGGTAAGTGGCAAGCAATTGTTATTTGAGAATGATTTTTTTAAGACGAATTTTTGAAAAACTTAGAAATAAAATTCTTTTACAAACGCTTTCTAGCTCATCTGAAGCTTTGACTATGGATACACACACACACACACACACACACACACACACACACACACACACACACACACACATATATATTTAAACATGGAGAGAATAATGAGATGAATCCTTTTATTTTTTTCAGAGACTAAGTCACAACGACGACGAGGTTATCTTAATCTAGTCTCTGTTCGTAATCTGCAGTCTGATGAAAATATCGCCGGTGCTCGCCTCGTAGCGTTTTTCTCTTCTTTTTTACTTTTGTCTTCGGCCACGGTTGTAAAGCCGCCACCGTTTACGCGCGATTCAGCCTAATCACGGCAGCTGCGGCGCCGGCGACGGTGAGGCGGTTGGAAAAACCGCGAAAAAGGCGTGAAGGACAAAAAGCGAGGAAAGCGGGAAAAAAGAGAGAGAAAAGAGGGAATATACGGCAAAAGAGGAGAGAAGCGCGCCACGTATAATCGCGTCAGATCACCGAGGCGTCAATGGCTGCTACTGGGCTTATCACACATACACATACACACACGTGAGGGACGCAATGATAAAGAGGGAGACACACGTGGAAACTGACAGACACGTATCGACACGGCGAATGCACAATTGTGTGGGTACACGCGAAGGCCAGGGGGACGACGTTGCGCAAATGGCGAGAGAGAGAGAGAGAGAGAGAGAGAGAGAGGGAGGGAAAGAGAGAGAGAGAGCGAGAGCGAGAGAGAGAGAGAGAGAGAGAGAGAGAGAGAGAGGGAGAGAAATGGGTACCTTCGCTCTTTCTCTCTCTATCCATGGGAGAAGGAACCAAAGCAGAGGTGGCGGCGGCGACGGTGGTGGTGGCGACGGCGCGAAGAGAGAGCCTCTATACAGCGGGACACGGAAGGGTGCTTTCATCACATAGAGGACACAACCCCTTTTAGTGGCTACCGCCGCGTTCCCGTTGTCCCCCACGTCTTAACCTACCGTATCCCCCGTCGCACTTCGGGGGCCGTCCTCTCTTTCTCTCTCAGATTCGCCCTTACAGACTGCCTCCGCCTGGCCGCTCATCCGTTTGCCAGTTCAAGGTGGCTGCGTTCATTACCGGAGGATACACCGGGTGTGGTGTGGGTCTCTACCGAACCCGTCGTCGACTTCCCTCGTGCTCGACGGCCAGCCCCGCAGAAAATGTCCCGTTTAATAATTATATCGATGAGTCGCCAAGGACGCCGCAACGCTCACGAAAAAAACTCAAAATTATCGAGAAAAAATTTATGCCGAGATTTATAATTTCACGATACATGTAAAAATTGCAGGCGGGTATATATTGATTAATCTGACAATATAAATTGCAAACATTATTTAATAATGTCGTCAAGATATATGTATATATACATATATTTTTAATTGTGTATTTAATCGTATTATAATTAATAATATACAAGAGTGAGATAAAGATATACAGAACTATGAAATTTTTGCTATGGATTTAGTTTCGGAAATGCAAACAGAGATTAAGACACTATCTGGTAATACTTTGCATATATATTTGCATAAACTGTTACACCTGTTGGAACATGTGCAAAAGCGGTCGCGAGAGCACGTGAAAGCACGTGGAAATATCGAGGCAAAATTGGACGAACACGTGCGTGTCCCTTTCATAAATAAGTAATGACCGACCAATCGAGAGACACACTGTCACTGAGATTTTTTCTTTCTAATTGGAGAACGAAAGAAAGCTATCCCTGTGCGTACGGAGATTAACCGACCGCATGAGCGCACGTGCACTTAAACAGCCGCTAATTGCTAAAGAGGGAGAGCCGCTATTGAACGTCTCATTCCGAGTTCTCCGTTCTGTTAGCGGGGAAAGTATATTTTCTGCAAAAGTAAATAATTACTCTAAAATGTTATCGCTATCAGAAGTGAGGAAGCAGGCATTTTTATATGGAAGGGTATTAAAAATTTTATTATTTTACTATAAAAATAAAAATAAAGTATTTTCGATGTATCTTGAAAATTCGTGCACTATCTCAATCAGTTCTCCATCTGTCTCGGAATTGAAGAAAAATAACAATTAATGTAATATACATTCCTTTTGTTACATAATAAGATATTTTTACAAATTAACAGTAGAAAAAGAAAAATTACAGTAGATAGAAAAAGAACAAATCTCAAGACATAGTACTTTTTCTTGTGCAACTTCAGACTAATTTAGTTGACTAATATAATTTAGCTATTTTATTTTGGAAAATTTAATTTTCTAAATATTTATAAACGGAACCAAACGATATCATTGCGCGTGCGTTCTCTTCTCTTTCTTTAAAGATCGTTCTTGGTTGTGTGTAACGAATAGAGTGTGTGTAAATAGAGCCAACTACTTGCACATGTGTCTTCGAAGGCACATACGCGCGTATTCGTGTTCATAGATTATTCCGCGACGACGTCGACGTCGGCAAGTTTGTGAGACTTCGCAGGAACTAACATGACGAGCAGAAGGAAGCCGCGTAGGAAGCGAAACGGTCGAAGGAGACGGATGGATAAGACAGGATAAGCAGATATTAACCGAGTTCATGGCGGCCAAAAGGGGGAGGGGGTGGTGGGAGAGGGAAAGGGGGGGGGAGAGGAGATACTCTGCGTAGCAACCAGAAGGGGTTTGCTCGCGGCTTTCCTTCCGCCGAGGATCTACCACCCTCTCGTATGCGAGGCTCTAAGGTGGAGGTGCGAGCGCCTTAGTTGCCGCCGTTTCTCGCTATCGGAAACGGGGAACCGGGGGGCTTCCCTTATCTCGAGTCTGCAAGACTGCCTCCGGTAATACCGTGCGCCGTAGGAAACCCTTACGAGCGACGAGAACCCCGTGAAATATCGTTAAACGGCTTGGTACCCCTTTCCTATCCTACCTACCTCTTCCACTTCGATCTTCCACGAGCGACGATCATCCACTCCGAGCCTTTTTGAACACTTCGCACCAACCATCATCTTTCTACTGTAACTCCCCCTTTGCCCCTTTTCGACCTTCATCGCGGAACGATATCCACTCTCACTGGCGAGATAACGCATATTGCGCCGATGACAATAGATGTCACGTGTCCCGTCAGCTGTGTCGATACCAGTTCTCTCGTGTTTAATGGCAAGCGAACCTCATGTATCTTTGCACACAAATATCGGTTCATGTAGGGTAAAGAAATTTCTATTTTTTAGTAAAAAAAATTCTCCGTTTTTTATCATCTTTTAAAGCCTAATTCTCGGTAAGATTTAATAATTAATTATCTTGTAACGTGATACTTAATTCGATGTTATACTACAACTAAATTTGTATGTTGTCACCCCACGCTTCTACGATAATAATATTGAAAATATCTTTTTTCTCTCTTAGTTTCTTAACTTTTTTTAATTTTCTCAATTTAACTTTTAGCGCGATTATCATCGATTATCTATGATTCATGGATTTCAGGATTGTCAGTTATAAATTTAGATTTAGGCACCGACTGGCATCTCTTTTCGCGAAGACGGGCGGCAAGAAAACGGCGCTGCCGAGAAAACGAACGAGCGCGCTTCATTATACGCGACGCCGACACGCTTCGTTTGTCTCCGGAAGTTGTGCTTCAGGAGGGACGACGACGACAGAGAGAAGGGGGTAAACGAGGAGGGAGGACGAGATGCGAGGAAGAGGCAGAACAGAAGGGAGAGCGAGGTGTAAATGGGAAGTCGGGGCGGAAGGGGACGGCTTGAATTAATACAATCACGCGGGGGTGGCTCACCACTCGCAGTCCGTGGCAAGAGGGTGAGAGGCAACGAGAGATAACCACCCCTTTGCTTGTCATCGAAATTATACGCTGCCAACACTCGACCTCGTTTACCATGCCGACTTTCTCCCTTCCTCTTTCGTCACGCGACCCGTCTTGCTCGTCTTTCGTCTTTTCTATCTCTTCTTCTTCTCGCTGTATATTCCAGATTTTCGGCATCCAGAGAATATTCGTATATCAAGGCATCTAATTGAGTTAACGGGGGGTCAAGTGTATCGTTAAGTAACGAACTGTATGCCACCCAATATGATTAATAAAGTTTTTATTGTTTTAGCAGAGTTTTGTTTTACATCCTTTGAAATCCTGATTTTATCAATTTTAGCCATTTGAGGGACAGGTCTTCTCTAAACCGCAAATAATAAATATATATTATTCTTAATTAATTAATGTAAACATTTATATAAATCTGATATTTCGCACAAAACGTGTATTTGCAAAAAAAATTTGAAATAATTAATGCCAATTTATATAAGTTTCAAATATTATTTAATTAAGAATTTCTAATATTTCTTTCAAAACCTCTGAAAACATTATTACAATTAATAACACTAGTTATTGCAATAAATATTTTTTATATACTTGTATCTATTATTTTCACACAATATATAATATATACATAATGTTTTTCAAATAATATTTTATTTAAAACCCATTTAAATAATTATTTTTAATAATCCATGCATTTCAGATATATTTATTATTAGAATTGATAGATCACAGACAGCATAATTTAAATATTAATAAATTTTTTAAAATTAGCATTTTGTTTAGTTATACATATTTTTCTCTTAACACATACACATACACATCTAAAAATCTTTTAAAAGAATTATTAATTTTTTAATTTAATTTGCAGGTGCCGAGGAAAATCATCTTGCGACCCAGTGTATATCTCTGGAGCATCGAAACTGATCGCGCTCATCTTGCAGAAATCGAGAGAGAGTTGTGAGTATGGAAGAAACATTTTATTCCCCGTGGGAGCGCGCGGAATCGGGTTACGGGGGTTTTTAATAAAATCAGGCGCCCGGCGAGGCGTGTCAAATGGAAATATGCACGTTAGGCCGAGAGATTTTGCGGGCGGGGTGAGGTCTCTGCACCGTTTCACAAATGGGGGTGCGACTCGATAACGATAGAATTCATCCATCCATCTTTCACCGCGCGGAGGTAGGCACGCTACGTGAGTGCAAAGGGAGAGAGAGAGAGAGAGAGAGAGAGAGAGAGAGAGAGAGAGAGAGAGAGAGGGAGAGAGAGTGATGAGAAAAAATTTTTTTCTTCCTTTATTTCCTTCCGCTTCCCTGAGCTTGTATCGTAATCAAAAAGACGCGAAACGAATTAGCAATTCGAGCTCGCGCGAGATTTGCCAGTAAGAGCTGTTTGGAGAGAATTTTCCGCAAGAGCGACAGTGCAGCATAGCGAAGTCATCTAGTGAATATTGTTAAATGTTCATTTAAAGTTAGGCAAAATATGATATAACCAGATAACCACAGTAAAATAAAGATCTGAATGGATCTTCTCGAAAAAGCCGTATCTTTACTGTATTTTCGCGAAAGTATAATTTTATACTAATAAATTCTGTTAAAGGAGAGATACATTTCTCCTCGAAAAGATTATTTGATTCCATTTCTTATACGTGCACGAAACAAGTATTTATTTTTTTAATTCATTCAAAAACACTTTATCTTGGAATGTACAGATATGACTGATTCTCGAGAAAATAATTATGTTGTTCTACTTCATTTAACTCTTATTGACGGATTATTATTTGTGGATAGTATAAGAGATTCGTAATATCGCCGCACAACGGGTATTCCGGAATTGGATACGGCTTAAAAAGTTTTCACTTTGAAAGTGTCGCCCTTCCGGATTCGCAACGTAGTGGAAAGCGGTAAGATTCGTTCGTGCGTCGAACTGTGTCACGGTGAAACCGTGCGGAGTACACGGCGCGAAGTCGATAAACGTGACAAATGCGAGATACAGCCCGGACGACCCCGAAGTTATGCCGCGAACACTTACGGGACGCCGTTCGTTTTATGGGGCTTCTTATCGGTCCGCTGCCAGACCATAAACGCATTTTCGATATATATAAGACGGCACGTTTACGTGTAAGCTATGTGTTTTTTTTTTTTTTCCTACGGAGTACTTTGAGAGAGAGTAGCTACACGAACCGTGTTGCACGTTGCGTTTATCGAACGTATCATGAAAAATATCTTTTATGCTGACTAAAAGTAATGCAAACTAAATTATAACGAAAAATAAATTGAAGTTTGATCAATGATTGCTGGATTTCACTTTGCAATAGATAGAAACAATAGCTGTAATTTTTAATATTTTTGCTACTATAAATAGACATGTATTATATTTTTAAAAAATTTTTGTAAATCGAGTATGTAACACATCAAGACGATGATTAAATTTGTTTAAGAGTATCTCAGGAAATTAATAAAAACATTACACAATATGTATTTAAAATGCATTTTTATATTACATCATATTTATTATTTTTCTAGATTTTTTTTCCTTAGACCAATAACAATATTTGCTAACATTAATATCTTTGCATTCATTATCATAGAAGATATTTTTTATATAAAATAAATTTTCATAATGAAATATCGAAAATACGAAATATTAAGAAATACGTATTTAAAAGTCGATCAATTGCAAGATCTTTGGATGTCTAATAAATATTTAAGAATACTCGCTGTATATTTTTGCTACGTCGAAATTTTTATCTCCGCGAATAATCTGTCAGTGAAGAGCGATACATGAAGGAAAAGACGGTGCAGAAAGAACGCGAGGAATAGATCCTGAAGATTAGATATCCATGCCAAAAACTCTTAGCCTTTTTCTTCCGTCTATATAAAACTCGATCTTCGAGCTCATCAGCTGCCGCTGCTGCCGCATCCCTTCGCCTCAGACATTCTCATCCCTAGACATCGCGGCTCCCTTATCAGCGACCTGCAGGTTATCACTGGCGGTCGAAGGTTATGAATTAAAAGACGAAAAAAAAAAGCGGGAGGAGGGATAACAACCGCCATCGTCCCGTCGTCATCCCGGCTTCGAGAGCAGAGTACAATCGCGATAGAGAAAAAGAAAGAGAGAGAGAGAGAGAGAGAGGGAGAAAGCCGTCTGTCGTCTTGTATATCTACCCTCGTACGGTGGAAATTTCGCTACGGGGGTGATTTTCTGCGGGGGATGGCCAACCCCGTCCTCGCTTTAAACCTGATTGGATGCAGAGTTATCTCGCGCTGCGTTACTTCCGGATGATTGGTCGCTGCGGTCGTCATGACTACCTCACCACCGCCGCCACCGCCACCGCCGCCACCGCCACCGCCGCCACCGCCACCGCCGCCGCCGTCGCCACCGCCACCGCCGTCGCCACCGCCGCCGCCACTGCTATCCATCCGAGCCACCCCCGCGCGCAACTTTCACCCCCGTATTCCAGCCCGTTTCCTGCATCCCTCGCATCCTTCGTCTCATTCCCTCTCACAGGCAACTTCGTCGAGCTCGCATTTCGTTCGTCTGCACACTACGGATAACGGGTGTGTGCTTGTGTGTGATATTTGCGTACATGTGTGTACGTAAATGTGGATGCGTAAGTGTGATTGTGCATAATGCAATCCTGCTCTCTCTCTCTCTCTCTCTCTCTCTCTCTGAGAAATCATGTGCGAAGACCGCTCTTTTGATATCTTTCTCGGCCGCTCCGAAATACGCAAGTGAACACGTGTTTTTCGAAGTTCGTAATTCGTATAGCACGTTCTTCAAAAAGTAAAAGTTTTCATAAAGTATTTATTGATCATTGCATGCAACCCGTAATATTCTCAATAATATGACAAATTTTGTTAATATTGAAGAGTTCATAAGTTTATATTACATTGAAAGAGATGAAACACTATGTCGATGACTTAAGTGATCTTAGCCAATACTTTAAACTTTGAACTTTTCGCGCATGAATTGTTACATAAAACAGTGTTAAAAGACATAAATATATTGCAAAGAGCGTACTATTTAATTATTTTCACATGATACAAAATTTTAGATTTAGGGACTTCTTTACAATTTCTTATTTCATAAACATAGATATGAAAGTATTCAATAAAATAAAACAGCTAGCAGATTTTAACTAAGTATTAAGTACTTTTACAAACTGGGATTTTTTTTCAAAATAAGAAAATTAACTTATGTATTCTTCTGCTAAACAGTTCATACATAAATGTTGCGGGAGAAATTTTTTTCATCTTTTCTTGGATCTTTTACATTTAATGAAACTGGTCACAAAAAGCGTGGAAAAATTTGATTCTCATACTATCTCTCTCTTTCTCACTACCTCTCTCTTACTCGAATGAGAGAAATGGGCTCTCTTCTCATCCAGATTCTTCAGAAATACGTTGTCGATGCGAAATCGCGTTTAACGTACGCGCGAAAAGTAACGCAGCGCGGAAATCGCGCTCGGCCCATTGAACACCAGCGTGGCTTGTAATTTGGCGCGCGGATTAATGGCGCGTACGCCTGCCGGATCGACATTCTCGTTGCTCGCAACATCGTTCGACATGCTAATAACAGCGGGGTTTACGGCGGACGTCCACGCCGGAGCAGCCGTTTGCGAATCGCCACTGCTGAAACGGCGCTAACGGCCGCTGCGTCGAAAACAAAATTGACGACGAGTGTGATCCGGATGGGAAAACCGCTCGGCGAATTCGGCGTACGGAATAACGAGACGCTCTTATTCAGACGATAAATCTCGCTCGCTCGACGAATGATATCACGGATGCAAATATGTCGTTACTCGTCTATTTTCTATATCCCGTATCCTTTTATCCACTCGGAGACGCGATAACAAGGGAAATGTCGCGTCACGCAATCAATTTTATTTTTGTTTAATGTGAAGGTAAAATTAACGAAGAAATTGCGACTTGTGACTTTCCACATTCTATTTTAGAAGTAGAATATAATGTGCTATTCACTTACTGCCCTCTCTCATTTTTCTAGACATTTTAAGGGCGCTTCTTTGCAAAAACAGTAAATAATTAAATATCAAAATAATTTCTTTTGATTGTACGATAATTAAAAAAGAAAATGAAGAGTCAGAAGTCAATTGGGAATTAGACTTCAAATTTGATTTTTATGTAATTAACTCAATTGCAATCGACGAACATTTCGCTCAGATGGCAGGAATTGTGTGCAAAAACAAATTCCGTGGGAGGAACGGACGGGGATCGGTGCGACGAGCTCGATAATCGTCGCGAATCGAGCGTGGATAATGACAAGAGAGAGGACCCCGAACGATAAATCTCGGGCGGAACGACATGCCCGACAGACAATGGGTCACGTTTGGGCGTGACTCGGCGGGGCCCGTTTCTCGTTTTCATCGCGCCTCGGAGATGGAGATGTCAAGCTTTGTACGATTCGTCGCGGGCCGCTGTCTATTTCTGTATACGTTATGTTCCTGAGTCGAACTGGCCTAACTGCCGGACGTGTTTGTCGCGATTATGCGGATGCTGGGTCGTGCGGCGCGTGTTACGCGCGACCACGATGACTATTTTTCTTCATTGTCATCGGCGGGAATTCTCGAGAGCGAGACCAATGCGACTTACGGTGACGAACGGGATCGATGATGACTTATTTCGAGAGCAATTCGCGATCGAGTCATTGTCAGACAATAGCACAGAAACCCTTTTTATCTTCTTGTAAAAAACAGTTATACATATTAAACGTCGTCCTCTAAATTTATATACCGTTTTTCCTTAAATACAGGCTAAAATTGATATCAGAAGCTATTGATATTAGAAATATAACTGTGAAAAATTGATATTAGAAATTGAATTGAGATAAATTTGTTTTAACGGCAACGGATTAATAAAATTTTATAGCGATTGAAAATCTATTATGTAATGTGATTTTCACGCGCGTGAATCAAGGCTCGACGATAAAATAGCAAGCAATATCTTATTCTGTATTAAATTTGTAATTGGTTTTGTCTTTATAATTTATTTTAAACTTATTTAAAACAGAATATTAAAAAATTATGAGAGATAATAGATTTCAAAGACATTTTTGCTAAGGAAAAACCGACTCTGTATCGATCAAAAAAACCTGTAGGTGGAAGACAGCGCAAAAGATCTGTGCAACTGATATATTTTTCGAGATCTCGACTTAAGTTATCTAACGATCCTTGAGAATAACAGATGAGGAGAATTGCAGATATATTCTGTCCGCGCAATATCTCTTATGCATTACTTGAGGATATCTTTATGCATGCTTCTTACGTACGCATTCATCGCGCGAGAGAATGTCACGGTGTTCGATTTCATTAATGTCTATCGAGTCACGAATTCGATCGGTTATAGTTAGTGATCGTGCATACTTCGTATCACGTTATTTGCCTCGACACGTTCTTTACTCTGGCACGATTCTGTCATTTCCATAAAAAGTTACTCTCGTAATACGACCTATCGCGGATATACTTAATGCCTAAGGAATATAAAGTTTATACATTTAAGTTTCATACTTTTGTTAATTTTCACATTTAAATCTGTTCCTAAATTTTGAATTTCAGATATCAAAAGTATAATTAAAAAATAAGAAACGAATCGTACGTGTAGTTTTGACAAAGAATAATTTAATAAGTGCCGAAATGTCATATAAATGAATAGGTTGACTTATTATTGCTTCGTTAATAATTTTAACAGCAGATTTTCTGGCACGTCAAAGAATATATTATAAATTTTGGAATGCCGCGTAATGATCAATCATACATTTTTAGGAAGGATTATTAATTCACAAATTTAATTATTTTGGCACTAATAGTTTAAATATGTTAAAATTATGAATCTATAATTCAATAGATCATGAAAGAGATCAAACAAGAATTAAAAAATTTCAAAATTAGTATGAAGAAAATTAAATAGTAAGCAATAGGATATAAAATGAAGCTGACAAATTAGATTCTCGGATATTAAGCGAGTTTTGCAAATTATATAATAATTTCTTATTTAAATTATATAGCAAATTCTTATTTACCGTTGCAAATTGTGTCACTATCTCGTCGCCTCTTATGATATGTAATATCTATATCCTTGTTTTAAATTAATTCTTTCACTGATGTTTACGATTATTAAACAGTGTAACAGGAAAATGTAGGAGCGTTTCAAAAACAAGGAATTTGTCATCGAGAAGGCAAGCCACCCAGAAGCGTAATATTACGCCGGGAATCCATAAAGAGTCTTCGCTGCTTACGACGAGACGAACGATGAACGGATCTCATGGAGCGAGCCATATAGGCATCCCGAAGCACAAAAAAGTTCGCCATAGAGTAGAGTATTGGATGACCCATCGTCGACCGGTCATGTGCCAGAGCGATCCATACAAGATATTTTATACGAAGTTACGATATTTTCCAAGCAGGCGACAGACGATGAACGATGGGAAATGGACCACCGTGAAGGGAAGGCTTGCAACGCTTATGGTGGTTCGTCATGTTTCAGGTATATTTTTTTGCTCATAAATACATGCAAAGATGTTCAGAGTATAATTAGACAGATAATTATGTAAATAAACAATGCATAAGATATTTGTTTAAGTATATCTTGAAATATCTACGAATCACGAACAAAACAGTACTGTAGAAATTAAATAAAAATAAATAGATATAATAACGAGTAAAATGATTGACGAGTTAAATAATTAATAATTTTTTAGCTCGATATCAATATAAAATTTAATAAAAATAGCATAATAATAATAATAATATTAAGAGGGTAAAGATAATAAAGATAATCAGATCAAAACAATTAATATTAATAAGTAGAGATTGTATGCTATAAGATTCTATAAAGTAAAGGAAATATGTGTGAGCTTGAGATATTATATATGTATATTATCTACAATTTTTATACATATTACTCGCTTAGACAAGAGCAGATGCGCTTAAAATCTTTGTTATTCTTGCCGACACATTTTATTCGCCGCTCGGGTAAACAGTATCAAACGTGGCAAAGATATAAAGGGCCGATACATAAATCCTGAAACTCTCCTTCTCGCCTTTCGTCGTAGAATGCGAGCCGACGGAGGTAATTATATCGCGCAAGGGCTCGAGTAGTTAGTCTCTCTAATTACATTTCCCGTTTTCTCGCGCGTGTTGCGGGAGCGCCCACTTTGAAATGAAATTACCACACATCGGAAGAGCGGTTTCCTCTTTTTTTTCTTCTTCTTCTTTCTTGCATTAAGGATGGAGGACGACACGTTGGTTCGTTTGCGGCCCTCCATTTCAAATTACGTTGCCACGCGCGCATTTGCCATTCACTCGTCGGTTATCCCTTTCGCGAGAATGATGACGACGGCGACGACGATGAGGACGACGTATTAACACGCTTACGTTTACAGACTTGAGACTCGAGAGCGGGACTTTGACACGTTGCATCTGCGGTTACCCAAGAATACCCCGTGGTGTGAGTATCGTGGAAATAGGCAGAGAACTTTACGTAGGTAGTACTCTTAATCCCTTCGCACGCTGCGCGAAGGGTGCGGAGACACACGTTCGGTAACGCGATTTCGAGTGGAGACCGGGATTTTAAATCCGCAACTTACCCATTCAAAGACACCCCCTCAAACTCCCGGCTCGTCCTTTTCCCCCCTTCTCCGCGTGTTTCATAATGTGGAGCTGAGCGTTTAAAGCTATGAGCGTCAAGGTTCTTCTCGTTTCCTATATGTTTGTTTAATTTATTTATTAATTAAGCTTTGAAATATATTTTCAATGGTCTATATATACGCAATTTCTAAGGGAGAAAAGGATTTTATAGAAAAGCAACATGTATATATATATATATATATACATATACATATATATATATATATATATTTCTTTCTTTATATATGTATATATAATTATATATAAATTATCATAAAGCGTTCACATGTACATGTACAGAATGCGTGTGTATTTGTATGCATATTTAATCCCTATTATATTATCCGCAAGAGTTCGAGGGTCATCTGTGCAGCGCAAGGCAGCACAAAAAAAAAAACGAACTATCGTATCTGTAATAAGGGACGGATTAATACCCCTCGAGAAGAGGGGTACACTCGATTTTAATCCTCCCTTATCCCACGCGTTCTCTACTCTTTCTCTCTCCTTCCCTCCCTCCCTCTTCTCCTCCACCCAACCCCCGGACAACAGTTCGTCCTTTTCACTCTTTTACGTCGCGACTCGGATCTTTTGTCATTCTCGACACGACAGTAGCCCACAACAGTAGCCGAAAGTCTTCATTGTGATTTCTCGCGCGACACATCCGCCCCCTCGTTCTCGCGCGATCCCTCTTCAGCTTTATGTGGGAAAACTCTGGACACAGTTTCTTGGATTTCTCGAAAGATCGAATAACGTTCTCCTCACAAGTCCGCTCTCGCGAGACAGGTGGCGAATACATACTTTGGCTTTTTGGCTACCCACGTCGTCTTCTCACAATAGCCCGCAACTCTCTTACATACCATCGCGAGTCTTTTGCACGCAATGGAACGAATAATGGAATGCAATCTCGGCCGTGTTAAGGATGCTGCGAGATTAAAGATGTGAAAAATGTAAAGAAACATATTTATTTTTTGTTTATTAACTACATTCATAACAATATTCTAACAATAATACAGGATTTAATAAATCATGAAACATAAATTGTTATAGTCTCTGTATGCATTTTTTACATATTCAAGTGGATGAGATGCAATTTTCAGGAAATAAGGGGAGAATATAATTTTTCTAATTTTTAATAATTTTTTTTCAAAAAATAAGACAGCGAGATTGCTCTTTAAACAATTCTCTATTATGTGTAACGATTTTATCACTAATTTGTGATGCACTAATTTCGGGATTCGCGATTTTCTAAAAGGCAACACGTTTACATAATTAAGAAAATGTCACAGTCATATTTTATTCATATACTTTTGAGTTCTTTTTCGATTGTATCGCGAGGTCGGAAACACTTTGTATAAACATAGAATCATTGCCGCAAGAATAACATTTAAATTATGATAATAATCACACAATTACGTCGTGGATCATGTCGTGAAATAATATGCTGAAAAAAGGGTCGAAGCAAGTCAAGTGATTTTAAATGAATTGAATGAACACATCGCTTTGGATAATAACATTTAAAATAAAAATCGGATACACGCGACACCGTATAATTTCTTTTTCGTCATTTCTATAACCTCAAATTCAAATTTTTAAAGATTATAAAAAAGAATATATCTAATGAAACAAAATAATATAAATGAAAAAAAAAAAAAAAAAAAAAAAAAAACGAAAAATTACCTTTTCGTTTCTACCCCAAGAGCGCCGTACCGTTCCGAGAGTACAACGTAGCGAAATTTCCATTAACTTGCCAAAGAACGGCACAAAATCAACTACACGGCCAACTACACGGGCTAATAGTATCCCGACATCGGCGCGTATATACCGCGGATGATCGATACGCGGCCCGGGAAAACGCGCGCGTTCCAGCATCCAGGGCCCTCGCATACCGTCCGTAGGGCAGCATCACGCAGAATGCCCCGTGGCATCTGGCCGAGAGTGCGAGCCGGGTATTGTGATTCGTGCATAGTTCGCATTTCGTCAGTACATTTTCGGACCTCCGGTTCTCTGACCAGGAACATGATTAGTGTTCGCACACTTGACCTGGCCGACCCATTGTGTCGGAGGGGTGAGAAACACCATTATAACGATACTACCGTGTACACATGGAGGTACCATTATTCGATCGTCCCCGGAATATACGCGTTCTCGAGCTTTATTACGGTTTTTCGACAACCCTCAAATAAATATGTATAAGTGTGTGTGAGATGTATGTAAATGTAAGATTTTTGGAAACGAATGTTGGGGATTGCGCGGAATTTATATAGAATATTTTAGGAAAAAGATCGTTACATATACATCTTGAGTTTCACATAAAGAGATCGGGAAGTACATAATTCGTAAAATTAAAAACGTTTGAGATTTTAGTCTCAAATATAGAATAACTTGTTCTGAAAAAAAATAAATATTTCTCGTCAAAAATAAAAAAAGCATCCTTTATTCTATAATGTAACAATTTTTGAAATTGTTTCCTAACAACTGTAAACTTAAAAACTGTCGGTAATAATTATTAATTTTTTACAAATATGGTTTACGTAAGAGTGTGAAAGATTCGATCGCGATGTAAGTAAAGAGAGAGTCGGCGCGTAAGCTCCAGAGACAAACGAGCCGAGGACGTTATCGGGATAATTTTCGCGGGGGCTCCCGGTAAACTGCCGAAATGATGGATCGAGCCGGGGGTGAAGCGAAGCGGGAGGAGATCGGTAATGTGTGAAATTTTTGAAAGCTACACGGTAAGCGCGATCTCTCGCTTGACCGTTCGTCGACACGGAGTGTGTTCAGATTAGGTGCACACGTTGCCTCGACAATTTATGGCATTCTGCGTTTCTCTTCGTGTCCTCTTCCGCTTCCTCCCTCCCCGCTTTTTCTCTCCCTTTCTCTGTCTCGCTCTCTCGATGCGTTTATCGCCCGTCGCACGTCTCATCTTCCCTTCCTCATCCGCCTCTCATCGCTCCCTCTTCGTCTGGCTACCGAAATCGCGTCAGCATTTAGCGAGCAGTATATTAGGCGAAATACAGGCGGATATCCTCTCACGGGCCATTACTGTTACCTTTGATCATCGCATGACCGGAGAGTGGTTAACGCTGCGTCATCAGAGCATGAATTTCTCTCTATCTGCCCGGTATAATTTACAATCCGCGCGGCTGCGGCCCTCTCGCCAGACCAGACTCGCTCGGACCCACTAGACAGGCCATCTCTCCCCCTTTCGTCCCTTCTCTTCGCTCTCTTATCATATCCGTAACTGTTTTCGCGAGCATCTTCGCTGAGCCCTTTATCATGACTTGGATAGTCAACGTATTCCCTTAGGAGTTATCATTGTCGATTCATCAATCGCGAACACATCGTAAGTGTTGTTTAACTCTGAAGGAAACCAGTGATGGATTATAAAGAGCAAAAAGGCTAAAAAATCTCAAAAAATATAAAGAGAGATATTTATTTACCGATTACAAACTTCTAAGAAATGGTTACAAGTTTATGACACACCGGGGCCTCAGGGACCAGTTAGATGATTTATCGATAAATAAAATTTTTCAAGTTAATAAAGTCTCCATAAGAATAAAATACTCTCTAGATTTTTTTTTGTAACAGATGCTATTGTACGCATTGTGTAAGAAAATACATAGATAAATCGTTGACTTTTCTTTGTAATAGGCAAATTTAAAGGCAAGTGGGCAAGTGGCGCGCGGTCGTTCGGGGTTGTTTCAGTAACCAGCCGAGAGCAGCCTGTTGCATG
Source organism: Lasius fuliginosus (assembly GCA_949152495.1). Classification (NCBI taxonomy): domain Eukaryota; kingdom Metazoa; phylum Arthropoda; class Insecta; order Hymenoptera; family Formicidae; genus Lasius; species Lasius fuliginosus. The sequence goes on from OX424447.1 coordinate 8,907,878, forward strand.
CTCGACATCGGGGTTGCTGACGTCACTTCCACCACCGTGTACACACCCGAACGTCGGCCTAGAGGGTTCGTTTCGATGCTAGGTGGGGAGATACCAAGCGAGCCAGGAGCGTTGATACTGGTGGGGGGACAGCGGGGGATGACGGGGGATGACGGGGGATAACGGGGGTAACACTCTCGGAGGGCGTGCTTGACAAAGGCGTGGTTACCGTGTCCCCACCCAACAATAAACAAGCGACTCTGACATTAATTTGTTTGTTTTGCCCTTCTCTCTACCTGGCCCTTTCTCGCCGCTTCGCCACTCTCTCGCTCTCTTTCCCTCTCCAGGTCTTCGTCCGTCGTGATCTCTTTTTCTACTCCCTTCGCCGAGTCTTTCGTCTTCTTGCTCTTACTTTCACCTTGTTTGGCTACCTGCTCGTCCAAGAACGTAAAGATGTTTTAAACAGGCTATGATACATTTAGAAAATTATTAGCAAACCACGAAGAATCAAGTGGTTAGACAATTTTTCGAAAAAAAATTTTACATTACTTGCTTGATATCTTGTTTAATTTGCAAGAAAATACTTTATATATATATATATATATAAAGTATTTTCTTGCAAATTAAACAAGATATCAAGCTTTTTTATACAGTTTCAGATATTATTATTATTATTATGATACACCTTTTATATTACTTGTTAAATTTTTTAGAAAATGTCGCGTAATGCTAGAGTATACAAATTATTCTAATTATAATTATACGTAAATTTTATATGAGAACCATATATGTAATGATATAAATACAGTAAATAATTCTTCTCTGGATAAATAACGTTATATGCATTTAGAATCAAGAATTGATAAAAATCAATTTTATTTTTATTCGCACTCTAGAATGCATTTTTTATTTATATATTTTACAGAACATTTCATTAACCGGTAATTTATTTTTATCAAAATTTCTTAATTGTGGTTTATTGTAATTTTGACTATGATAAACTTTCTCTCGCACAACGCCAAGGAAATGTCAGCGACGAAATAGGCAATATTAATATGATAGCAAAATTGTGCAAAATTCGATCGATTCTTCATTTAGCGAAGATGAACTCAAACTTCGAGAATGCAAATAGCGTTATCGCGACGGTGTGTTCGAGAACAGACAAGAGTCGGCAAATAATAACTTCTTTCGTTTCTTTGGTTTGTTGGCTCCATCATCGTATTGAGCTATGCTATTCTCGAGTTTACTCAAGTGGTGATGAAGAATCAACGGATAGAGAAGTTGATAACAGATTCGTTAAATGTATACTCGATAAAAATAGTTGTACGTCTGTGTGTTTGCTGGGGAGAACAATATCGATATCGATGGAGATTGCAAAGTTTAAATTTTAAGTTTGTTAACATTTAAATATAATGAACACGACAAAAATTAATAAAAATTTTAGCACAACTTTCACTAGAAATACAAAAAACAATAAAAGATTTAAAAAATTGTTGCATTTAGAAGATTAAAAGAAACGTTTATTTTATAGATAGAACAGCTTTGGAAAGATATTACAAATTTATTTGAGATGCAAAGATCCAAACCAAATGTAATGTTGATTACTGATGTTCTTCGAGTTTGAGTTTGCATTTTAATTTTCTAAATTAAATGATACTTATATAAGCAAATTAGTTTTTATATAGAGATACTATTCATCGATGATATTTTCTTGATTTTCAGACCTCTGATATCCCAGCTTGCAAGCACATTGCATAATTAATTCATTAAAATGCATTAGTTAATCAAAATAACTAGTCAGGAGTAGGTACGGCGGGAGAGGTGTAAACAAGGATAATTGTCTCACCTAACGTCATCGTATGCTTTTGTAGCGGGCCACCCTACGTATAAAATTGGTTGGAATCGATCTTAAGAGCTCTGCCCGAGTGCCGGAGGGATGCTCGGGGAACGACTTGACCTTGGCTGGATTCACGCGTAGCTGAGCTAACGCAAAATCGAAACGCGTTACTTCCACCGCGTGGATCTCCTAAAGCCGGGTTCACATCATGACCTGCAGCGGCGGCTCTCTCCGGATTCTGGGATACCCGTGAACGTGAATGCGCGCGCAAATCCGCATCCGGAATGTCTCAGTGTGCAGAAAGTCGTCCACAATTCTCGTAAGTACATCTTTATACAAACACAGATTAAATATAATGAGTAATTATATAACGAAGCGTGACACTCAATGAATAGAGATTATGTAAATACCAAGTTTATCAAGTATGATACATTTTATATTGTTTATCGAGAGTTTCAGCAGTTTAAATTAATTTTAAATTTAGTTTAACTTTCTGTGTCTTTATAGAAGATTGGGTAAAAATTGAGAGAAATTTTAAAAGTTTCATTGATGATGAAAATTAATAAAAGAGAGACCATAATAATATTTTAATATAAAAATCTTGTTTCTCTCATTTTGTTTTTATATAAAATTTATCTATTTATTAGTATCTCATTATCTTTGTGCAGAACTTACTGCTTTCATTAAAAAATCACATTTGGAATATGCCATTTGTATTTAGCGCTTATTTGTTTTCTTCAAGGTCTCTTTTTCAAAATTTATAAAAAGACTAATCACAATCAGGTATTTATAGAGAATGTACATACTTCGACTGCTGAATTTTTTCGAGCATCTGTTGAAACTTGTTTTCATTTCGCAACCGTTATCTTAACTTCAAGTTTTCGTGAAGTGCGAAGATAACTTGAGCAAACTTCTCTGACTTTCTTACGTCGCACCACAGTTGACCTTCGCAACTCGTTCAAATTTGTTTGATCGGATTCGTAATGACGTCTTATATGGCCGCGATCTCGTTTTAATTTATGCAACTTTTTAATTGATAACACATTTTTTTCGCAAAATCGGGAAACTTGTGGAAACGTGTGTATTTCAGCGACTATCCTTATTAGGAATGCTAATAGAACGAGTTCTTTTAAAGGATAACGCATTTCGCGAGTGATTTCATCGAATGGTGCGATGATCGATCGCTGCAAAATTTTCAACTATAATCGCCGTCTTTCTAAGACTCGAGACACAATAAGATATAAAAGTAAAATATAATAAGAAAGAAGAATATAGCTCGAAATATTAAATTTAAGGATGTAAAAATTTTATTATCACATTTCTTGATTTAATATTGCATATGTAAGTCATGCTGATAAGTGAAAAAGCTGAAATAAAATAAACAATATATCGATAGCGCAAATATTAAAAATATTTAAATATATTTCTTATATCTAATTTTTAGATAAAAAAAAATTATCTCCCATATCAAATGATGGATGTAAAATCACTTAATTTTAATTTTGTCACATTTGCTTCTTAAACGGTCTGTGCTTCCTATACAGTTATGTAACATTTACTACATTTTCTCAATTATAGAAGCACATTACTTTAACTTGCAACATAACAATGTTACAATGTTTTGATTTCATTTATGTTTGTCGGGACAATCTCTTCGATAAATCAATGTAAAATTATTTGCTCCACGTATATGCCTGCTTTCGTTCGAAAGCGAATATAAATCCAGATTTCCAAGTTGCCAAGATCGATACATCGCACCGCTTGATTTTCGTATTCATTGGAATTTCTTTGGAATTCATAGCGCTTTCAAAACCAGGACTATATCGTTTTTACGAGTATAAACGACTGGTGTCTTACCTCTTATCGCTTGAGTCTCTTGTCCTCTCGTCACGAGATATATACGTTCCGTGTGAAACGAGCTTGCGGACCCGTCGTTGACGCACCGCGTCGACAAGGGTAGATGCATCCACATCTATCCCTCGTTCCGTACCGTCCCGCGAGAAAGATTGTAGGGGCATACTATGCCGAGGTATACAGAGAGAGGGTGAATCACCCCCCGCGCGCGCGTATGACGTACTCTGGCGTGCATAACACCCACGGTCGGTCGGTCCACGCGTGACTAGATACCGCTTTGCACGCATAAGGGACACAAACGCCAATTATATTTTAATATCCCTCCGCGAGACGCGCCCCCGGAAGAGGAGCGATGCGAAATTCCGACGGCGTAATATATTCGCGCTTCTCTCGTTTCTCCGTCTCTGTCTCGTAAAAATTGTTGAAAGTTCGAAAAAATATTAAGAAGTTAGAAAAATCAGAAAAAAAAAACAAGAGAGAGAAACACCGAAAAATTCATTTTTTTTCTTCGTACACAATTTGTCGAAATTTTTTTTTTTTTTTTTAAGAATCCAGTAAAAAAACAATAAAAATTGAGAGTTAGAGGGATCAAGAAAAATAACGCGTGAATTCAAACTTCAATGGCGTGATGTTTGTAACTTTTTCTTTTTCTTTTGCAATTTGTCAAAATTCTTATTTTCTCAAAATTAATAAAAATTCAATAATTGTCGATTTGTCGAAATTCAGTAAATTTAAGATCAAGAACAAATCCAGAAAAGAACAGTGATGCTGAAAGGAGAGTTCCAATAACGAGCGGATGTGCCGCAGCGTCCTAGAAACTGAATTATTATATAATATGGATGTGATAAAACATAGATAGAAACAAAAAACATTTTAAACGTATGATTTTTTTAATTATATAAAACTTGCATTGAAGGAATTTTTTTTCAAAAACGTTGTACAAGAAATTTATACATACTGCCAACATGGGATTAAGTAACTCTTGTTATTTTAGAGGTTGATTCAAATATGCGTAAAGATAATACATAGGCTTATCTGTGTTTGCGAAAGTAGTCATGCAATCATAATTAGAAATGAGAAATGTGTGTGCCATAAATAAAATCATTTCATTCAAATCACATCATCGCTAGAACGTAAAATTATCAATTTATCAATATTCAATTTCAATTTTATTCGAGTTATCTAGACCTATTATAAGCATTTCTCGATCATTGGATGTAAAAGGTATTTCATGCTTAAATTTTTTACTATTATATTATCCGCGAATAGAAATGTTTCGTTTAAATCTGCATATCGATTTTTACACAAAGAGAAAAAATCATCCGTTTACTAATATATTTTATAGCGAGTTTTAAATATTTCATCGAAGAATTCGAACGCCCTGATTATACATATGGACCAGCATAATTATCAAGATTTTAATCAATCGATGTCGCAATTAATCGGGAGATATAGGAAGATAGAACAAGAGATAATTAAGAAATATCGGGGGATAAAAGGGGTGACTGACAAACAGCATCAACCTCGCGTAGTAGCGGTTCATCTCCATCTGACGCATCGCGCGTTACAGCGCGCACCCTTTTTCCCGTGCGGTGCAGTTGCGCGCACGTTGTCGCGCGTGCGCATTGCACGCACAGCACGCACCCTCCGCGATGTACCTTCCGCACGGTTGAGCATCTCCACCATTCAGAATCGATGATGTCACGAAGCGGAGCCGAGATCCCCACCGTCTGTCGAGGCGCGCACGTAGAAAGGGAAGCTGCGCTCGCCGCCATTGGTCCAAGCATCAAGTCGAACGTACCAACACGAGGCCGTGGCAGCGCGACCCAACGAGAGTCCGCGAGTCGGTGCGTGCCAGTCCGTGCGTGTGCTTTTACCTAATAATATTTCCACGGCCGAAGAGAGTTCCGCTCTCTCTCCTCTCTTCTCTTTCGTCCGATACACGCATCTCGCATCTCCCCCCTCTCTCTCTCTCTCTCTCTCTCTCTCTCTCTTCGCGTCTGCTACGTGTACGTATATACACCTCTCTCTCTCTCTCTCTCTCGCGCTCTCTCCCTCGTAGAGTTAGGCGTCCTCGCGTAGAAGACTTTTCGCGTCGCGACCACCCTCCACCGCCCCGATCTGACGGGGATTTCACGAAAGCGAGAGAGGAGAGGAATCACACGCTGCAGAGCAGCACGTGTGCTGCACTCGCGCGGATCGGCACAAGCGCGGTTGGTTATAATCATCGTTCTTTTCTTCGCACCGCGCCTATAGTCGGACGCGAAGTTGGCCTTCGGGAGACTGATCGGTAAATCCAAGAATAAATCCGAGAGGTTATTATACGCGCGCGATTAGCCGCGAAAGTGAGAGGGGTGGTTTCGCGAGCGAAGCGATTTGAACGTATAGAGAACGTATCGAGTCCCCGCGAGTCGAATCGAAGTGTTCGATCCGGCGCGAGAGTGACATAACCACAACTCGCGGGTCGCGCGGGAGACTGTGATTAGTATACGCGAGGTGCGACGAAAAGCGAGACCAGCCAAGGGATTCGCAGTGGTGCTTTTGCCGAACGAGAACGGACGGAGGGAGGACGGACACCGTCGGCCGTCGGCAGCTCTTGGTATGTAATCGTCCGCTCGATATTTTGATTGATTTCGCGATTGAAAAGCGCGTAAGTGAGGAAAAAGACGGAGTAGGTGGAAAAGATGGATTAAAATCTGTTTCGCGATATTTTCAATCTGTAGTCTTCGAAATCGTGAATTAGTTTTACGATTGTTGCATTTTCACTCTTCTGTATTATCGATTTGTTTGAATTCTAAGGCAATCAAAGTGGAAAAAATAAATGCCTTGTTTAGAATTGAATCTTCTCTCTTACATCTGTGTCATTCAGTTACATCGTTAAGTTGTACAACAATAGATGAAGACGAATCCTCATTTCTCAATCAATTACTGAATTCGAAAACTTCCAATGTTACGGAGATTGATTTTATTCTAATTTCTTTATTCTTAAAAGAGGTGCGTGTTTTCGCTTCTTATTTGGCTTAACTTCAGAGAAAGTCGATCGCGTAATTATCAATAAACATTTTTACTTTGCGTCGTATGAAATCTCATATAATTTTTAACTCGTTCGTTAACAAAAGGTTATGTAAACTCAATTTCAGCGAACTTGTATGAAAATGTTTAACTTTTGTCTTTCCATTCTTATATGAAAACGATTCTTTTTTCACATTTTATAATTTTTCAAGAATACTGTTGAGAAAATAATGTTTATGTGATGGTTGAACATATGATAACGTTTTTCATATAAAATATATATTTCAGATATAAAGTAACGTAGAAACTAATGACTTAATCAACACTATGAGAATAATTTATAGGATAAAAAGTATGTAGGTATATCGATTGCAGAAGTTTTATATTCTTCTCTCCGCAAATAATTAATTTAATGATAAGTAAAAATGCTCAGGTTTTAGTTTTATTGAGGCTTAACACTTTTCTTTACATTCAAAAATATATATTACAGCAACATTATTTATAATATTTTTTTTTCAAAATCAGTATCCTATACATATTGCTAAGAATGAAATAAATAGAAGACATGAATTATTACGATAATAAATTAATAAAAAAACGATAACAAGCAATTTATATATCATAAAAATATACAGGAGAATATTACGTATCAGAAATCATAAACATAATAAAACCCAACATTTTAATCGCGGTGGATTCTCTTTATTTGAGATACGACTGAGATAGAGAGTATTCAAAATATATTTTACTTCGACACATCCACTCACATCTTTAGATACGAGTACGCTCGACTAATTGAACATCGTGTGAACATTAATCGTTGCGATAATCACGCGCGCGCGCGCGCGAATTCCATTGATTCATCCTGCTAATTAACACATTATCATATGCAGATTTCATGCACATAGCGCATAATACGGCTTAAAGCATAGTACTCAACCCTCTCCTGCGAATTCGCTATACCGGAGACGAATGTGATTGAATAGCGCGTCTGTACATATATATCTCTCTCTTTAGCTTTCTCGCTCCCACACACTATTATCATGGTGTCTTTTCCTCTTTCTCTCTCTCTCTCTCTCTCTCTCTCTCTCTCTCTCTCTCTCTCTCTCTTTCTCTCTCTCTGTCTTTCTCTCTTTCTCTGTCAATCTGTTCCTTCGCATGTCTCCCACAGTCACAGTATTATGGTATAATTAGGCGATAGGCTTTATACGATTCGCCGTGTAAAATGCGATCGCGAATGAATAAGACCGTCTGAATGTCGAGCGTCACAAGTGTAGAAGCCCCCCGCAGTGATATCCGACGCGTATTGTGAACGCTCCTTTCGTGACGACGCATTATGCGTCGGTTCCTCCACTAATTTCTTTGCGGTAGCGATTCCTCTAATCAGGGCAAATGTACGGCAGCAATACGGCATTGCTCGTAAACAACGACAATCTATCTATAAACCACGTGTGTGAAATCTATCTATAAACCGCTGCCCCTTGACTAGTATTTTATGAGAATTCTGTGAGGAGTAAAAATTTCTATAAACAAATATGTCTTTCTATAATTTTAATTATTTTTTATTATATATAATTACAATTAAATTAAATTTACTCAAATTTTATATATACTGTTAAAATAATTTTATATAACAATGATATAAAGATATCTTTTCAAGCTACATTTGTAGAGAGTTTTTTCCACTTGTGTAAATTAATTTAAATTTGTTTGAAAAATGAGAGACAAAATTAATGAAGATATCAAAAAGTGATCATATAAATATAAATCTAAGAACAAATATTTAAAGATCCGAGGAATACCTTGATGTTCGAAAGATTTGAGAAGCTACACAGATAAACACGAAAGGCAATGCAATGAACGTAGAAAACTTTTTGAAAATCCGAAATAGAAAGCTCATAAATAATCCGAAATAGAATGCTCATAAGCAGATGTAAATTGTTACACAAAAGAGCGGAAAATTGCTAACTTCCTTGTAGTATAGGATGCAACTGCATTGAATTGAATTGTATTATGTTTCGAAGGAAGCCTTCCGTAAGATCTATAACCGTTTAACGCCTCGTTAACTGTTCATTATTAACGTGCCGTTAAACAGGAATAGATCCTATAAACGACGCGCGCGAATTAACGTTGATCAATGAAACGTCTTTCGACGGTCTACATCTGGAACGGATTGAAGCATTATGTATTGATCGATATCGAAGTAAAATGTAATGAAAAATGTTATTGATCATATTCTCTCCATCGTTATTATATGGCGATTAAACAATTTTTGTAAATTTTTCTGCAAAGTATAATTTTGTCGAGTATATACATTGTTACGGATTGTAAGATTTAAAAACATGAGAAAATAATATTCGCAAAACGATTGATAAAATATTATATTATTCTAAACATACTGAAAGATATAAAAATATCTTTCAATATTTTTTAAATATTACAGGAATAATTTGGCAAAGAAACAATTATATAAAAGATTAAGCAATATTTCTATAAGATTAGAGTTTGTCGTGATTATTTTATATAAATTCATGCATGTGTCGAAACTTCCATTATTACGCTGTTTTGTGAATATAATAAAATAGGGATGTGTTTTTATCAAAATAATAATGACGTAAATTCGTGGTTACATAACGTTTCGATTGTATACATATACATCAGATTTACCTAAGAGATAATATATAAAAACAACATTTACGTAAGATTTGCGATAAGAAAACGTTAAATATGTGTGTGTATAAATGTAAAAAAAGAAGCAACATAAAAGCAGATACTTCAAATCAAATTAATTAATTCCACACAAGCAGCGTACGTTACGTTAAAACGATTTATCTCTCAATCGTCCTCGATTACGCGAAACAGTCATTATCGCCGGATAATACGCGGCCTCTCATTCTTCACCGGCGTAATTAATAATTAATGCACAAACGCTTGTGTACGTGCTCATGAGACGAATGTAATCGCGGGCGGAAGTCACTTTATACGGTAGCGCGAGCGGTTAATGCCTGCGGGGGCTGTTGGACGTGTATTACAGGGGTGGATTTCGACGGTAGTCGCGGTAGCGACGGCGGTGTGTGCCATTAACAGTGTTTCGCCGGAAATGTAAAGCATAATGCGCCGGCAGCTCTCGTGGATATGGAGCCTATTACCATTCGCGTGTATAATGCTACCTTTCCCCGTCCCGTTGCGTCTCGCTGTATTGTGTTTGCGGTACGTTCAAGAAGTGTTCGAACTTGTCGCGCGATAACTATGAAGTATACTCCTCCGTGACGGCATCTCTCCGGATCCACGAGCGATGTGTGGTCGTGCTTACAAAAGTTTCGAGGAGATTTTTCAATGGAAGTTTTTCTTGCAAGATTTCTTTCCGTTTTTTTTTCTACTCTAAAAATAATACATCTTTAGCAATTTATACGAGTATTTCGCTGAACGACAGCAATCGAAGTGTTAATTCGCATCTTTAAATTTTAATTCACTTAAAAATTAGTTAAATAATTATGTTACGAAATTAAATAATTCTGTTGCCGCAAAATTAAATTGCGATATCAAAACATTATTTTTAATTAATTAAAAAAAATTTATTTGCGACTTAATTCTCAAAATATTTCAAAAATTAAGAGGATGATGGCATCTTGTCGAATGTTAGTTGAAAAAGAAATAAGTAAATGATAGAAGAGAAACATTAATTATTGTATTTTATTTTTGAGATTAAGTGATACATGTCTTACGTTGTTTTGTAATCATCTCAAAGATAAATTCAAGAAATGTTTTTGTATAATAAATAATTTTTCTCTTAATTCGGGATTTGATCTTGTCAAATTTAAATCATGTGTGACTAAAAAAAGGAAAAACGCGGAAACCTCTTGGAAAGCCGCTGTTCTGATGGCGATTCCACGCGAGGCAGAGTTTGAGTTCACTAAATCGACAGCTTGGCGTCTTGCAAACACAAGCGACGTGATCCTGTTTGCGCTCAGTCGGGCATAATCCGAGGTAATCCTCTTGCACAATATGCGAATGCGATGCGCTCCATCTTCCCTCTCTCTCTCTCTCTCTCTCTCTCTCTCTCTCTCTCTCTCTCTCTCTCTCTCTCTCTCTCTCTTTCTGTGCATATACATAAACGTGTACGTGCCTTTCGCGCTTCTCTCGTTGGGCTTTTTTCCCTTTTCCAGTTGTATCTCATCTCTTCGACCTCTTCTTCGTGCGAGAAAGCACTTCTCTGTGCTGTAGCGCAAAGAGCATCCTGGATAATGAAAGGGAAAAAGAGGGAAGTGTCTTGCAGACGCACTGCTTCGTGTTGAATCTCATTACGATAACTTGCGGAAGGGAATCATATTATAAATTATTACGTAACTTTGATTCGAATCAATGAGCCTTACGTAAACATTCTCGCGAGAGAGATGTCTTTGTTCTCTGAAATGCTTTCCTTTTGCTAGCACTCGTGAGAACGAGAAACATATTAGAATTTACATATTAACAAAATAAATATAAATATTTATGAATGAATATTGCTATTGTTGCGATAAAATATTATTACACAAATTAAATTGTGTTATCTCCAATATGCATCTGAATGAATCGTCATGAGATCTTATTTTAGCATCAGGTATCTCTTTTTATAGTTTCACACTTGATAATTTTTTCTCATTATGTGCTACGTTTATTTGGTTTCTATTTATTTATAATATACATATAAGATATTGATATTCAATACACATACGTTAAAGAAAGATTGATTCTGAATTAATTAAAGTATTCGTATATGAAGATTCCGAATGTTATTCTTAATTCTTAATATATTTTTTAAATTTTATTAGCGACAAAACTTGAATTTTACTTTTTAAATTTAACCTTTTTTTCACGGATTGCTTTTCTTGTTATATTGCTTTTCGTTCTACGTATTTGAATCTTATGGTACGATACAACTTGTACGCTTTCAGCTGACTAACTCTTTCCGACACCAATTATCGCGCTTAACTCCATTTTCATTCCCTCTACTACTGCGAGCTTTCGCTTCACCTTCTCTTTTTTGTCTGTGGTAGAGAAAGGTACACGGAGGGTGTTACGTTTGCAAGTAGTTCACATTTTCAACGAACACGAACCTCGATAATTAAGACACTTCATGTCATTAATGTTGCGACGCTCAAAACGATTACATGCAGTTCTCGCAGGGATGGTTTACGTTGTTGTATTTGGAATTGTAATATAAAAATTAACTCGCTGATACAGATTATTAACGCAATGAAAAAATAACTGTCAATGATGTAAATAAAATCAAATATTAAATAGTTAATATAAATATAGTATTATGCAATAGCTTATTTTGATAATATTTTCTATAATTTTTATATATACAAACGCTTCTATGTTATACATAAAATTTTATCAACAATTTATGTAATTTTGCCATGAAGAATTAAATTTTTGTTAAGATAAATTCCGTTTATTTAACTGTTTAACAAAGCTTAAGTCGTTGAATTTTTTTATTTTGCTGTTAAAGAACAATTGTAAATTTTTTAGCTTATAGCTTTTAGCTTATTAATTGAAATAATTATTTCAATTGTTATTTTTAACACAATTTTAATTATTTTTTTTTTCAAATATATATTGTCTATATATATACTTATTATCCTCGTGGAAAATAAAGTTTTAAATAATATTTTATATGAACGAGGTACACATTTAGACGATTATTTTCAATAATCCACATTTTAAATGCCCTTGCTACTAAAAGGATCACATCTCGTCTTGTTTCGGGTTCTATAAATTTATTCCTTTTTTTTTGTGCGCTTGGTATAACGCAAGGTTAAAGTATACCGGCTATAGATATACGTTGTGGTAGGATAGGAACCGCGCGTTTAGAGATAACACGGCGCGAAAAGAGATCGGTCGCGCTTATTTGCCCGCTCAAGGCGATCGTGACGACACACATGCGCCCGCGATATGCAAATGACGCAGATTTACACAGGTGCCGTGGATACGCACAGTTTTTGAGTATACGACGCCCAATTAAGGTACGACGTTTGTACGCGACGAGGCAGTTCGGGCGGATCGTCGAAACTACCAAGTATCTCTGGAACGAAGCGCGCAATTTTTTTTTATTAATTGCCTTATTAATTTCTTGAAATTCCGTTTCTTTATCAACGTCATACTCTGCGCGCATATTTCTCACTATTGTATCGTATCGTGAAGCTAGATCTTCCTTTCCTTTTTAGTGTTAATATTTATCACGCATCAAATGGTTAATGATTTAATCTTTCGATCGCGGGTAAGAGAGCGTTACTATTGGTGTGTAGGATATCGAAATTTTTTCATTTGACATTTTTTTAATGATGATTTATTAATTATGGATTTCAGTGAACGGAAGTGTTCAAAGGCCCGAAGATTCTGCCTTCGCAGCAGCTGGGCGCTGCGGTCGCTCCATGGCCGGGCGCCACCGGCCTCATAGCCTCCGTCACTGCTGACGACATGGCACACAAAGGTAAGATTATCTCACAAATATATGTAATTATACAATTTTTAATTAATGAATTTAAAAGTTCATTTCAAAAATTCATTTCAACATCGATCGGTCTGCGCGCCAGAAATCGTTTTACAAGTATATGAACGAAGATAATGGGCGTTATACAAAAGCGCACATAACTGTAGAACTTATTATAATTAATTATAATTAATTACGATATTAGGTTAATATGCTGAATAATTGAAATTAACGATAGATCATTCTAATTCAAACCAGTTGATTAATCTTTTTATGCAAAAGTGTTCATTTGATAAAATTATCTTGGCATGTGTGTATATTCATACACATACGTGTAAATAATTCCAACTATATCTAATCTTCAGCTTGTAGCTCTTAACTCTTAATTCTTTTAAAACTCTAAAATGGTAAGATAGATTAATGAAAAATTGTCGCTTATAATATAAGTTGAAACGATGATTAAACCTTATAGAGAATCAGATAAGCTTATAGCAAGATAAAAGTCCGAGTAAATCAGTATCTCAAAAAAGCTACGCGATAAGAAAATTATACAGTATACAGGTCTACAGTGATAGGCTAAAAGTGTATCGAAAGATTTCAGAATATCCCTTTTTATAATATTCGACCATACGTCATTTTTCAATCCGGTATTCCATTACGACAGCCTATCAGAAGAACGATTACAGTAAAACCTTTACGGGGAGCGGAACTCCGCCTGAGAAGCATAAAACTTAACGATTTCTAGCCGATGACTACGAAATGTCGATGGCGCATAACTACCACACGTGCGACGAATTCTCTTTCTGCGATTAGGTGGGCTTTGCATTAACGTTACTGATGCTTCGTGTATGTGAGTCGCGTACTTTTCTATTTAATTCAAGTTGATATAATTTTTTTCCGCTTTCTTTGTAATGCTTGCTATCTGTTTAATTCTAGATGCATAGAAAAAGCTTTCGGAAATTATTGAGAATTATTCCCATCATTTTTTTTTTTTATAAATCGTTCGTTAATCGTTCGAAGAATTTGCGGCCCTAATTTAAATGAGAAATTCTTGAAATCACTATTCAAAGAGTGTTAAAGCGCACTATGATGATGATGATTAATGATGATGGTTCTTGATATAATTCCGCTTGTAGCGGTTTTGCGCGCATTTTCCCTATTAATTCGCGGGACGCAGTCTCGATGAACGTAAACTATGTTCGGAGATATTACGGATAATTCGAATTCTAGCCCCGGACGAATCGAAACGTCCGAGAATCAAGAGGGAGGCGTTCGGTTGATGGCTAAGGCGTTTAACCCCATTAGTTCTGAATGGAAGTCTCCCTCCTTCTCTCTCTCTCTCTCTCTCTCTCTCTCTCTCTCTCTCTCTCTTTTCCTCTAACTTTCTGTCACTGGCGCTTCCTTCGCTCTCGCCTGCTCGAGCTCTCTTAACACAAGGGTCCGAAGAGGATGGGCAGACGACGTCTCAAGGCTTTCTAAAGCCGGCAACTTCTGCCTGAAACTGGCTGCTCACTTCACGTATTGATTTCCATTCTCTTACGCCTTCCAGCGCTCCTCGCCACGTCCTTCGAATCCTCGGTTCGTTCCTTCCGCGGGATCTTCCATACCTCCGCTGATCATAATTTCTGTCCTTTGACATCCTCTCGGTAGTCGTCATCGTATAATTTAACTAAAACGCCAGGCTAAAGAGAAGCCCTCAAACGCAGTATCTTTATCAGATAATTCGCATATTTCTTTCTATCTTTTTAATTCTATATTTTGTTATATTTGTCTCTTTCCGGATGTTGATGTCATGATATATAAATCTTTGAATATATTGAAGTATATGTGATAGAATATATTAAAATATTGACGATTCTCTCAATAGATGAACTTTTGTCTCAATAGAAATTAGAATTGCCAAATCATAATTTTTTTTTAAATTTTAATTAAACCTCTAACATTATTCCTTAAATCTTTCTCGGCAAACAGCGAGGAAATAAGCCATATTTAGTTTAGTTTTCGACTGCTTTAACTTGTTATTGCTCAAAATTTCAATAATTTAAAAGAATATTTTCAGCTTAAGTTAGTGACAAATTTTTATTGGCAAGTTTTCAAGAAAATAATTAAAACTCTTCTCCTGTCTTCCTAATTTTCGATGCTGTTTCCGCTATGTTATTATATTACCGAAAGAAGGATAACTGTAACATGCTTGCAAATAAGATATATATATGTAACTACAGAGACATTGGCTCGAAAATAATTTCCTTTCTTCCAAGATGTGTAACAAGCTGACACATATACAAACACAATTCGAATTTTCCTTGGCGTAAAGAATTCCCGCGAAGATTTTCAGCGCGAGCGGTAGCATGGATTAAATGCCGCAGCGCGCGACGGCGGAATTCACAAGTGAGGAAACGATCGGCGGAATTTGCAGGGTGCTCGAAAATCCACGAGTTATCTGACCGAGTGCAGCTCAGTGGGGTGTGTAGCGTTAAGTTGGCGTTAGCTCATCGAATCATCCCGAATAGAGCGACCGCCGTCGTGGCAGTGCCAAGAGACGAAGGCTTGTTTTGATCGATCGCACGTACAAATCGTATTTCCGACCTCGCCTCGCACAGGCGATGACAAATCCGTTCTTCCTTATTCTCCTGCGCGGAATCGCGCGCGAAAGGGCCACGAATTATTGCTCGTAGAAACTGTCTTGTCTTTCCTTCATGCCTGTTTTACGCCAAGCCGAAGTAACTCAAGTAACAAATTAGGTGCTTTCCTTTTCCATTATTTTTCGTTGAGAAAGGTGAGCGAGTAACTTATCATTTGTCTTGCCTTCTCATTTCATGTAATTACAGCGATTAACGTATAAATGTGTAAAATTGTTTTTCTGTAAAATTCACAGAGATTTTTATAGTAGTAAACTTTCAACGATAAAACAGTGTTTAACAATGAGATTATATAATATGTTTGTGTTATTATGGCAGTGTATAAAGCGGATGTTAATTAGTTTATTTATCTCGTAAAGTCATCAAAGCTGTGAGGTGTTAGTGATTAGAACTGCGTGGACAGAAAGCATTTTTATTACGCTAATTTGATTTTTCTCCGGGCATTAACATTAACGTTAAGCGGAAGAGTTATTTTTACTTTGTTGGAAATTATTACGTCAGTGAAAAATAATTCTTGGATATGTATGTTCTGAAAATAAATGGTTAAAAGCGGACTTGAATAATTTGTAAAAATATTATAGCTTTTATTGTATTACGAAATTGATCGCATTTAAATTGTATGTGTAACGATGTTACTTGATTTACAAAAATTGAATTTACTCTTTCACGCAAATGATACACGTTTCATTAATATGCATTATGTAATTCAAATCTAATCGCGAACTTAAGGATTTCTCTTGCGAATAAAAATAGAATAGAAACAAGCCTTCGTCATAATTTATAAACAAAGTAAAAACGTTCTACGGTTCTTTCTTTTTAGGGGTGATTATTCTATACATATTTATTGCATTAAAATTATTCGTGAAATATTTCTACATCGTTTTACTTCGTTTGTAGAGACAACTTTGCCGGATAAATCGTACATTCTTTATAAATTTTTCAGCCGCATATTTGCGGGTAACTTTTGCAGAATTGCAAAGCCGATCGACATTTCCGATGTGAAGTATCTACGAGATAGTATTTAACAAAGTTTTCACGACCGTTGGGAGGGTTAACGCTTCAAACGACGTTCTACAGCTTTCGAACTAACGATGGTCTCTTAACCGTAATTCCTGACGAGAGTTTCCAAAGTTTGGCAAATCGTCGCGTTTCCGCACATTTGTCCTGCTCCGTCGCGTAAAACGAGGAAGCGTACCTCGTAGTTGTCGCGAGTAATCGCGTGAGTAACTTAGCGACCACATTTTCGAAATAATGCTCGTAGTTGTTTTATATTTTCTTCTTATTTATCGCGGATAATATTTGCTCCTTTACGAACATGCAATGTATGTAAAAATAATTCAATTGACCAATCCAATAACTTCCTCAAGAAAGAAATTTGGATCATAAATAATATTTATTTAAATTATATGAAGACAACCAACAGAGTAATTAAAAAATTATTTTTCAAAGATTATAAAGATTTTATTACAATTTGACGCTATATATATACATGCGTTAAATATTTTTTTATCGTTTTGTGTATTAATATACACACGCTTTTTGTTCAACTTTATATTTTCCATATAAGTATTTATATGTTAATGGCCGATAAAATTTCTCTTCGTATATATCAGAGTATCGTACGAATTTCCATCGGAAAAACCATTCGGCAACTTTTCGCGCGGCAGGTGACAGGGGCGGTACGCCTTCTGAAGAAATCCGGAAGTTTGGCAAATCGTTCGACCTCCGCTTTACCGCGTGGAGTCGGCTGTCAGCACGACATTTTGCCGACGACGAATCAACCCCCCGTCGTGCAGGAGTTGCTCTTACGCATAAGGGACGACACGGCGAAGGGTAATGCACGGGAGTAGCGAAACAAGAATAAGATAGGATAGCGCCCAGCTCTTCTCTTCCTTCTCATTCTTTATCGATAAGTGCAAGAAGCGAGTCAAGATAGAAAAAGACAAAAAAGGAGGGCTAGGAAGTGAAGGAAGAGGAGGTGGTGGAGAAGGAGATGGGGGAGGTGGCGGCGGGTTCTCCTGAAGCATTGATCGTTTCTGAATTCCGAGTAGATGGCAACCCCCGGCGGTTCTTCACCCTCCGGCCTTTCTCCCTCGGAGTCTCGATATACGTACTCGTCTTTCGTATGTTGCTGCGGCGAAAGAGGAAGAGCAAAAATATGAAAACGTTAAGAAGACGGAGAGAGAGAGAGAGAGAGAGAGAGAGAGAGAGAGAGAGAGAGAGAGAGAGAAGAGCCACCCTCTTCAAAACGGTCCCCGTGTTCGTCCAAAACAGAAAACTCCTTCGCTTTTGATCCCGCTGCTTTCAAGCTTCGTCTACGAGCTTGCGCGGTTTTTATTCAATTAATTCAAGTAGTTCGTGTTCACGCGACAAACGATGTTTTTTATTCACTAGTTTTAGAAGAAAAACAATAATACTTTGCTTTTGTATAAAATTAATAATTTACGCCGGAGCTTTCTCAGAGCTGCGTTTCAATAAAGAGAATCCAAGATTCTATGAGATTATAGCAAAAAGTTGAGAGTGTTCAAATCGTCGAGAACGTCATAATCTTTATTCACTGCGCACACACAGTGAATCTAAAAAAAAAAAAAGATGTAATTTTATCTTATAATTTCCCATAAGAGGAAAAAAAATCGAAAAGTATCGAAACATTCTCGCAATAATTTTACGCATCCTCTGCACATCCTTTGCGGAAGCTATCTCGCAGTTACTCGCAAACGTTTTCATGCCTTTGCGGTCTCCTTCCCCCAGTATTTCCTGAAGTATCGAATACTCCCCTCCATCGCCATCATCATCGTCGTCGTCGTCGTTGTCGTCGTTTCCACTTGTGCGGCACCGCTGGAAAACGCTGAAGATACGCGTTATTTCAGGCGGACGAGAGGAGACGCCCTTCTCTTCCACCGTTTCTTCCTCCTGCAGTAACCGCCGTCGCCGGCGGCGGCTTTTACGGCTATCTATCGAAGCATTTCGTACGTGGACTGGATACATGGTGGATTTTCCGGGGTCCTTCGCTTGCGCCACCGCGTCGCGACTACGAATTCTTCGGAACCATCCCCGTTTACCGTTCCCTTCGCCAGGATGGACCGAGCTCGAAATGTGCTGGCCACCCGCTTCTGTTTGAAGAGGGAATTTCACAGTCGAATACGCCTGATGCAAGACGCACAGTTCCTGTCCGACTATCTTAGTTTTCACGGAGAAACTGCTCTTCGAAAAGGTGCCCGACAGTTACTTCCGGCAGCTAAGATGATCTTGAAGTTACATTGCGTTCGCATATTCGCGGAATTGAAGCACAACGGTTTAAAAATCTCAGATAGTAGTATCGTTTCATACAGTTTATCCTCTCACAATCAGAGTCCCGTGAGTCTCCCTCCCTCCCTTTCCGTCTTTGTTGAATAATTCTGGTATTTTTAAATCGTAAAACAGATTTTAAATCTCGTTTCTTCGCGTGTTCACAAATGTGGAGAGGTTCTCGCTCTTAATCTCGCGCTTATATTTATCTATTCTCCAATAGAAGAAAGTGCCACCGAGACGGCATTAAAGTCGGGAGCTCATTAACGCAACGAAAGAAAAGAACGAGCGGCCCGACGACCCTAGCCATTGTCACGACGTGAAGCTATTGCTATGGGAATTTCATGGATTCTCCGCGGCCGTCGCGAATAATGTCCCGATCGTTCCACTGATTTAACACTGCAGAGAAGTAAAGAGAAAGAGAGAGAGAGAGAGAGAGAGAGAGAGAGAGAGAGAGAGAGAGAGAGAGAGAGAGAGAGAGAGAGAGAGAGGGAGAGAGAGACAGAGGGAGGACAACGAAACGTTATTGGATATTCTCTCTAAACGGCGTGACTTGACCGCACTTTAGATTCTGCCACCAAGTTTTCGAGTCCTTTGTGAGACTATTTGTTTTGAACATTCTATGCTGCTGAAATTGTTACAAAAAGTTTGCGACAATCTTTCTTCGAGATTCAAATCACGGACACGTAGCTTAAAATAAGAGAAGTGTGTTTATCGCGTACATGAGCTTTATTGTAAATTTAGAACACGCACCATCGAAATTAAATTAATATGCTTGATTCTGACTGTCGCAATTATAAAATATACAATGAAATTTTTTAAACAAAATTTTTTTTTGATAATATTGAAAAAATACTTCATAAATATGAATACATAGATTTTTTAAATACCTTCATTTTCGGTGAAAAATTAATTTATCGCTGATTAATCTTTCAAAGTTTGCGCTTTAGATCTGTGACAAAGTAGATAAATAAAATACGTGATGATATCAAGAAAAATGCTCTCTGATGCCTCCGGCAGGATATCTCAAAGATATCTCAAGCCGTTAGAGATCCATTCGCATTACTCATCGTTCTTTTGCGCTCGCTCCCGTATGCATTATTCCATCCTAACTATATAGCCCCCTCCTGACGGGAAACAAAAAACTGTCATATAAACCCTCTCTCTCACGCTGATGCTGAGAGGGTGACGGCGAGAAAATGGAGACGGTGTGAAAAGCCACCGCGAGAGACGACGGCGACGACGACGTCGTCGCCGACATCGGCGGCGGACGTCGCTTTTGTCCGTCGATGAGCTTACGCGGGCATGACGTTAATCGACGAAACGAGCCTCGAAAGCGCTTGAGAGGGTAAACGCGGTTAAGCCAGCGTGTTGGAAATTCCTTCACGTCCTCAGATCTTCTCCTCGAATGTTACAGCGTAACTAATTCACTAATATGTCATAAATCGCGAGTCGCGCAAAAATCACGCGGACGTTCACATTGGACGCACTATATGTGCTTGTGCGATATGCTATAAAAAAAATTTTTAAAGTAATTAAAAAATCTTAAATTTAATAATCTGGAAGATTGGGAACAAACAAGTGGACAAAATTTCAAAGGCAACATTTTGTGTGATTTCTTATTTAATCGCCATGTAAAAAGGAAATTTTGATGCTGTGAAGACTACGTCATAGTGTGAACGTTCGCGAGTTTTAATTTAAAAGCGAACTCATCATGATTATTCGAATAAGCATGAAACTTGAATACGTATACGTTTATAATGGAAACATAGTTGTAGCGAAGGACCATACTTTTTTTTTATCGATGCAGTTTGGACGTTGTGCGTCGAGAATAAAGAAGTATATCACGCTAAATAAATATTTTGACAAATCACAACAGGGAAAAAGAGAGAGAAAGAGCGATAGTCCGGGCATACTATGGATGTACTATGGGTACACGAGCAACTGTCGACCTAATTTTCCCCTAAATGTTTCCGGAGATTACATCGGTTCGCTATTGTACGTGTCCTGCGTACGACGTCGTGATCTTTCAATGGAACTTTGTAAGCCTCTTGGAAAAACGGATACCCGATTTACATTGGTTTGCCGGTGTCGTGCGCGATTAGCGCAAACGATCTTATAATAATTTAATATATAATTTATATATATATTTATATATTAAATATATATATATATATATATATCGTTTAATATATCGTTCAATATATGTAATCGTTTTCTGACAGACACATTAAATGTGATATACAAGAAAAGCATTTCTCGTATATCGCAGAAAACTCGGCAGGATTAAAACATTGTTAACTCGACACGCACTTCCAGGATTGTTTATTTCTCTGCGGCAAAACTTTACGTCAGTCTGCGTGGGAGAGTCAGGAAACGTAATTTCCTTCCTCTGCGGTGCGCCGCGTCGAGGAAAACAAACGGACAAATGCATAAAATGAGGAAAAATCGTTAGTGAAACACGGCGCGTTTATCCGCCGAGCGATAATGACGTCGTTTGACGCGCTAGCAGCACTTTCATTTGATTTCTCCAAAGATTCGTTTCTGCATACGCTGTTAGCACATCAGCGACGAGTTTATTTTACCCTCCATCTTTCTTCTTGTCCCTTTCTTCGCCGTTTTTCGCGTTCCCCGTCATCCGTCTCTCGACGCTCTTAAACGTACTTTTGCGTATCACCGAAAAATCTTTCTCTCTCTCTCTCTCTCTTTCTTTTTTTTCCTCCGAAAAGGACTCGAGAGGTATGCCACTTCAGACTCTGAAGAACCTCGTCCTACCTTGCGCACAATAATAACGATTCCACCCGCACACCTGCTCCGGACCAATCTCCGAACATAGTCCGACCCACATTCTCATTTTCATAACAAGGCCAAATAAGCCGCACCTGCGATTCCCTCGTGCACTCTTCTTCATTCCTTTTCTGTATCGACATTTTTCGCATATTACGTATAGATTGTCATGGAAAATATGGAAGAATTATTGCTATCTCGAGAATATTTTCTCACGCCAGGCGCGCGATACCTACTATATAAATTTATATACCGTTTCTCTGCGGATATTAATGATGAAAGTTTCTTTATGACGGTGACAAAATCGACTATAAAAATGTAAAGGTATTTTTCCATTTCATTTAACAATATTCAGTAAACTCACTCTCTTTTACGAATATGCTAATAACGAAGATTTATAGAGTACAAACGCGTTTAATATTATTTCCAGCATTCAATATTTCTATATAAAGCATATTTTTTCACATCCGCTTATTTCTGCGAATATCAAGTATTTATGAAGATTTGTTTACCAGACATCGATGCGCGTTGAGTTTGGTTCGTGATTTAATAGAGTATTCGGTGTTTCATTTGCATCTCTCGGACGTAGATCCCCCGTGTTAGATGTAGATCGACGACGCTGCCGCATTATTCCCACAGCTGATCATTCCGATACGTAGATCTAATTATGTCACAATCCCCATGGGCATCGCACTCCCATGGGAACGAGCGGTGCGCGACCACAATGCCAACCAACCAGTCGATGTCTCATTGTGCACTTTGTACGATTGTACTGTAGTACGCCTCTGTTAAAGGGGCCCTCACGGGGCACCTTATTTCCTGGTGGCACATGCACGCCGACCCCCAGCCTACGTCTACATACGCTCCTCCGCCGGACCCTTCCCGCATTTTTCTGTAATAACCGTCGAAAAAACGGGGGGCTACCCGTAGACGACGCAGCGAGAATCTCCCTCGTACGCGCGATTAAGCTTACTCCCTTTTTTTTTTCTCTCTTTCCTCGTTCACAAATCGCGCGGATTACATGGCCGGAACACATGTTCCTCGATATTGTTGCCGCGATTTCGCTTATTTAACGGAAATAATGGCGACCGATGTCTCCGAGTTTCTTCAAATTTTCCGACCTTCTAGAGGATAATGCTGTGCTATAAGCAGGAATTAGTAGTGGTAAACGCAGGACAGAGAATTTGGACAAGAAATAAATTTTCATACAGGAATTCGCTTCGTCGTTGCATTTAATCTATATATATGTACATAGAAAAACATGAATTTGGTTCTTAGAAATAGAAATTCCGTTGAAAAAGAAGAAGCTTAAATTAAAACAGAGAAAATTAGTCAGTAAAACTAGTCAGAAAAACTTTTTATGAAAAGATTGATAAAATTATACAAAAGACTGTAATCTACATAATATATTTGTTCCTCACGTCATATAATTTTTTTATAATCAGAAATAAATATTGATTTATAAAAAAAAATTATACCACTCGTTAATATATCGGAGCCGCATATACTGAGAAGACTCTATATATTATACATAGATGATAGAAATATTTATCGTATTCCACTTCAATGTATTGTTCGAAAAATGAAAACGACGAGCAGGGGATTTCTTCTTTTACACCGCGAAAAGATTAAAAGTGCCACGTTTATCGCAGTTGATATTGAGATGCTGGGTATAATTCAGAGATGAACTATCTACCGGATACGCGCGTGAGGGTAGTTACGATAGTACCGGAATTGCCCGCGGACGCGAGCAGCCTGGACCTCATAGCGTACCATGTTGCTAGAGAGAAGCAGCGGCTCTCTGACAGACCCGTTGGCGCGGAATAACGCGTTTACGGGGCTCTTTGTCCAGTCCAGCTTTGGACCACGCCGGCCGTCTCGTGCGGCTGCAGCTACTGCCGCCGCCGTTGCCGCCGCACCGCGCCGATCCCCGATCTATTTCCCCGACCTTCCAGCATATAGTTGGCCTCCAGGTAATTGGATAATTCGACCCGGAAAGAGGAACTCCCTCCACTTGCCGGGAAGCGCTCACCTTTCCGGCGCAGAGCGGCGCGTTGACTCGCGCGCGTAATAGACGATTGCCGCGGGATCGTCGAGTAGTTGTTCGTATATTGACGCATTTACTCGATTCGTGTAATTAAAATCGAAACTTTTTTTTTTTATAAATCAATATTTACTTCTAATTAAAAAAATTATATATAGCTAGTATGGGTAAACTCTACGTCCGAATTTATTCCTACGTCCAAGATGATATGAAAATATTAATATGTTGTTTCGACGAACGGATTGATATAAAATAATTCTAGGATGAATGAGAAATATTTTATAATGATTGAGAATTCCGGGCTCGAATGTTGTACAATATAAGATAGATATGTTTGACGTTTTAATTATGTTTAGTTCAGTTAGCTAGCGGCGTTCTTCAATATTAACGAGCTTATACTCAGTTTGTATAATTGCGGTTGAAATTTAGAAAATGATAAAATTTTTTATAACGAAGAGGGAAGCTAAAAAAGCATTCATAAGTGTGTTATATACATTACATTTTTTATCTGATATCAAAATGAACTGAATTTATTAAATATTTTTAATTTCAAATAATTCGATCAATTATGTTTGGCAAAAGACTTTTAATTTACGATTTAGCTTTTAATTTACGAAAACATGACTGTTTCTGTTTTCTATTTTTTTATTATTATTTTTATTATTATTATATATTTATATTATCATTTATATTATTTATATTCTATTTCTTCTGTTTTTTATTTTTATCACTTTTTATAAAAAAAAAAACAGTAGTTTATTTATCTCGGAATTAGCAGAATTAATCGTTCTATCGATCATTATTATCTTAAAGCAAATTACACGCTCAATTTATTCGGTATCGACGAGCATTTAGCATTTTGCAAATAGACATCTACGACCAATCGCCAAGTCGAAATCTCATTAGTGTCTTAAGAATGTAGCTATATATGTACGTATATGCTAACTGTACAAATCGTCGACGAGATCCTTTAACCTGGAACAAGATCCCACATCTGTCTCCGGAGTCGATCTTTCCCTTTCGATACAAATCGGGGATGAATCGAGTTGTCAATGGACGGCCATTAATAACGCTAATAACTGTCGGGAGCACGTTTTCGGGGAAAAAAAGGTTGTACCGGCAATAGAAAGAGAGACGGAGAGACGAAAAAAAGTGAAGAGGGGAATAGAAGAGGAGTCGCTGCAGGTCAAAGCACGCGGCAGATTGGCTGCAAACAACGGCACAACAAATACTCGAGTCCTCATTGTGCGCCGCTTCTCCTCGCGCAGGACAGTGTCGTGTAGTTCGCGATAGCGGCTACGGGAAAGCGGTCCCGGCCGCACCTCGCTAAGGTATAAGGGTCCTCATTTTGAAAACATGTCCGCAACAATGAGGCCATTATGACGATCGTCGAGCCGGTCGCATTCATATATGATACCCTCTCTCGCTTCTGCTTCTTCTTCTTCTTCTTCTTCTTCTTCTGCTCTCTCGCGGTTTCTACCGTCTCTACCTGGACGGTCAGTTGTGCTATAGACTGACCCTCGTCATGTCGTCCATGGCGTCTCAATACGGCGGCCGACGATCGAGGGACGAGCAGAGGGGGTGGAGGGAAATCGGTGCGAGGGGGAGATTCTTCTATATCGTCGAGCGATTTCACCGACAAAATAGACTGCTGTCGTCCACGATGATGCACACGACTTTCCGCATTGTGCTAGCAGCTTTACGGCGAAAACGCGAGTAGTCAACTCCAGGTTGACTCGTCGACGCTCCACGGAGAAATCCCTGTATCGAGATTCCATAAATTAGTTCGAGAGCGTATCATTGACACCGTAAAATCCACAAAGGACTTCATCGTACATCCCTATATATTCTTTATTCACTTACTTTCTTGATACGTTTGTGAGTATATCTATGGAGCGATTGAAAGCTTTCTTCTACATTTTGAATCGAAGAATGAAAATCAAATATCAGTTAAGGAATATGTTACAAGAGATAATGTTACAGAAATAATGTTACAATGAGAAGACATTTAAAATTTTACATCTTTATACAAATTATCGTTTATTGAATTACAAAGAATTAATTTTAGAGAAGAGAAATAAGAGATGTTATCAAACAGTACAAATGCATGTTATTAAATAATCTAATTTCATTAGAGGTAAGAGAATTAGATTTACACGATTCCAAAGATTGCGATTGTGATAGTTTTTACAAACCTTTTCGAATCGGCGTGAAATGACACTTCGGCATGATCGGGATATTCCGTTTCTTCTTCATCCTCTTGAGCGATTACTGTGGCGAAACACCATGCCACTCGAGCCCAAGTGGGCATCCCTCGGCACCTATCTACCCGAAGTTGAGGAGCCTCAAATGGGTTCGAAGGGTGTCCCGTGCTTTCCTCCGTTCATTCATTCGCCGGAAACGCATCTTTGCGGTGGATGATTGAGACGCCCGATGCCCGACGGGCAACGCTCTAGGTAGGTGAACCGACTGCCGTCCGTAAGCGTTTGTCGCGGCACTTTAGCGGAGCGCCGTTACGAATACATGTATACGTACCTCACGATAGAGATTGCCGTTCTTGTTCTCAAGTCCGCAACTTCTGCGCAACTCGATACAAGGATGCACAATGACCCGCGACAATGGATACGACGGAGGAGCTTTCAGACCGGCGAATGGGGCTTTTCACGTCGTACAAAATTCGATCGATCTGTGTCATCGATATACAAATCGTTTCGCTAAATGGATGGGAGACTCAAATTTGACTCTTGAATTGTCGCGCTATATATCTCAAGTATTCTGTATTTGATTGAACTTGTCAGATTTAATAATGAAATTATATATAGAAATATGTATTTCTCTCTCTATATATATGTAGTAAACTTTATCTTTTATTTCTACAGACTTCAATCATGTTCAAAATCTTAATTAATTTTGCGTATATTTATTTTTATGATTTTAATGTAAAATATACATTCTTTTTTTTTTAATTTTTGAAGAATGTTTTACATAGAATTGTTCATTCTTCAAGGATTTTAAAATAAAGAAGGGTACTATGTAAAAATGGAAACTAGCGTTTATAAGATGCAGAAAAAGCGAAATAGAGCGCAATGATCCATTTGAGAGAGTCAAAAGAGAATCAAAACAGAATACTTTTTATCCTAGTATATGAGAAATCGGGATGCGCGCGGAGCAAGTCTCGCGTAGAGGAAGCCGGCAACCTCCGGCGAGCCGCTGCTGCTCGTCGTAATTGATTACGTCACGACGGCGAGAGGAGGACCACCCCGGAGAACAAGAAGGGAAAAGAGAGGTGGATATATAAGTCGGACGGGGAGGAAGAAGTCGGACGGATGATGAATGTGCTGTCTGAGCCGTCGCGTCAGCGAGGCTCTGTTGCCCGTTTGTAAACGAGCTTCTCATTTTTTTTTTCCACGGTTCTTTACTCGCTGCCAAAAGTATCAAACTGTCTGCGTACATCCGAAAACACTTTGCTCGTCGATCCTCGATTAGCGTTCGCTGATCACTTGCCATTAGACTTTCCCAAATTGTGTGCTTTTTATTCGTGTATAGCATAAAGTAAGCATAAAAGAAATAAATTGTAGGATTAATAGAACTGATTAGAAATTATATAGATTGTAGAGCTACGAAAGCATTGTCGCATCTTTCTTTATATGTATATGACAGCGACATACATCCATGTCATGCATAAAAAATTATATTTCGTACACGTGGAACACGATATTATTTTTTATCTGGAATAATGCGCAATAGTATTATTCCTAGATAAGTGTATCGCAGCTGCGGCAATGACAACATTAGTATACTCTTTTGATCATTAACAAGATAGTTCGAACTAGTACGTATATTAATACTGACTAAACATATCAAAGAAAGAACGAAAGAACGAAAGAAGAGCCGATTTCTTTGCATGTAATGCAAAGAAAAAACATTATTTTTAGACTACGCTCATTCGGAATAATGCATTTGTACAAGGTTTTATCACAGCCAGTTGCGCTAACACGGGATAAGAAAGTTTGCCTTGGATAACTATTGGAAATACATTATTACGTCGACAGATGAGAAGCTATCTTCTATAAGAAACAGCGTATTATATATTATAATGAGTTTGTATCCCACGGTATATCTACGCTGCGTTTGTTAGCAGCACAGAGTAAACGTGTCCTTGATCCAATTACAATGTCACATAGATTTCATACGTATATCGTGTATTAAAACAAAGCAGTGCGCAATTCCAAGGCAGTTAACTCTCGCTTCCGTCTAATTATGTTAGACATGTGCGATGGCTATGTGCAAATATCGCTTACGTGTTTCAACAAATATAATGATGAAAAAAACAAACTTCAACGATTCTTTATGTTTATGTGCTGCAATTCTTCAAAGCGGTATTTTATACGCTAATTTATTTTTTTGCCTTTTCTGTTTGTAAAAGAATCTCTCTAATTTGATATTTTAAGCATACTAAACAAAAATCTGACTTATAAAAATCATTGCTTTTAAAATAGTCTATTCTTTAAAATATATATATGTCATTTCTTTTCTTAATATCTCGTAATTTTGATTATTACGTATGAATGTCGATATATAGAAAAAATAATAATAATATAAAACAAAATACCAGAGAGAGAGTTATGATGTACGCGGTCACAATGATTTTTTAGAGATTCGCAGAGAGACGGTGATGGACATTCGGAAAAATTCCGCGCGTGTTCGATGATGCATCATGATATGGGAAAGGGTATTGGGGTGAGAAAGCGAGAAAGGATCAAGGGACGGCTAATGAAGTCCTAATAAACGGCGCCGAGGCTCAGGCTGGCGGCGACACCCTTTTCGGCTTGATATTTAATACAAACGTTCAACAATATCAAAACACGTCCTCTGGGTCCGAATGCCCACTCGAACGCACCCCTTGGTCGCGCGCGCGGTTAATGTTAATACTGGCTGCCTTGAAGGCGCAGTATCGCGCACCCCCTTGCGTTGTTGTACCGACTCTAATACAAACGTATATCCCTAGAATCCGCGTTGGGTCCACGACGAAGAGCTAACTATAATTCCCCGATGCTCTCTCGTGCTCGAACACAATGGCCAGGCGAGCGATGCAAGGGGGAGAGAAGGAGAGAGAAGGAGAGACAGGGAAAGAGAGAGAGAAACTAGCCCTCTCTCTAAAGACGCGCCAGTTATTTGCGCGAGTTATTATCGCTCGTTAAGAACCGGCATTCGAAGCGCGTTTAACAATTTGCTCGCATTCGTCCTCCTTTTCAGACTCCATTTGTTTCTTTAATTTACTGCTCTGCTTTTTGCCCGCCGATCTGCGAGTTCTGCGCGGTATTATCGGCAGATTTCTCCGGGCGAGAATTTCCGCTTCCGTTGCTTCTGTATCTCTTGTGCCTCTTCTTTATAGATTTTTATAAAGAAACAAGTGGCGAGACTTATTAAAACATAGACACGTTAATTCGTGAATTATGACGCGCGGTAGTCATTTACACCTATGTATGTACACGTGGGGTAGCCTTCCCCCTTTCTCTCTCTCTCTCTCTCTCTCTTTCTTTTTCTCTTTCGAGAACGAGGGAGTCCCATTCACGATGGGACATACACGCGAGAAATGGCTCGCGATTCTCGCGCCAGGCCCATTTTCGAAAGTCAATCGACCGTGAGCCCCCTTTTCGTCGATCGCGCGCGCTCGTAAATCTCCCTTATAACCCTCCGGGTTTATGTCAGTCGACGCGATGCGACGCGCCGAATTAGCGTTAACAGGATATTTTTGACAACCAACGTTGCTTTTTTTCCTAACGGACCTTATGAGCGATAGCTGTGTATGAAAACTATGTATACATACATGTCCGCACTAACATACTTCATTCTACTTGGTGATAGTTTCCAATCGATGTTTCAATGCAAGCTGAGGATTTAATCTTTTCGTATTGCTATATCTGTTACTAGATTTAGCAGATATAGAAATCTAGTCCTTTGCAGTGATAATTATTAAGTAACTATCTGTGTAATGTGTGGTTACATTATAATCTATATAATAATTAAAAATCTGAGATTATCTCATATCCTCATTTATGGGACATTATTTTTAAATTATTTAATTGATATTAACTGACAAGAGAAAAAAATATATTTTTTAGAAATATCATAATGTTACATGCAAGAAACTCAGAATTTTAATTCTTTCTATTTATTTCTTATGATCATATAAAACTAATCATTTTTCTGATAGCTAATTATCAGTAATTAGTTCTTCTCTATTGATATATTTATTATATGTATGCAGAAAATCAGGGTATTATCAATCTTTTTACTAGATTCAACATAAATCTTTTTCATGCAATCTCTTTATATGTACATTATTTTTAAAAATGGGAATATTATCTATGTTGTATATAATGATACTTACTTATTTCTTACCTTATTTCTAAATTTTACCTATTTCTTGAAAACGATAGGATCTCTACCCCAGAAAAATTAGGGCGTGGCACTCCACTCTAGGTGTCACCTTCGGATGCAGCTTTTGCGCACGGTGGTGACGGGAATATAAAATATCTGTGCGAGGGAACGCTTCTCTCTCTCTCTTTTTCTCTCTGCCTCCCTCTTTCCTCCCTGGCGTTTCTCTCGAGTGTCCCAAGACGGCGGCGTGTGTGCCTGCCTTGTCACCGGCACAATGAGTCGAAGATTATCTACGATGGGATTCGCTGACATTACGACGCTCGCGACCAACCCCCTGTGCTCGTCCTCCGCCACTCCGTCGTCCCCTTTCGTCGAGCGCGAAAAGAAAGAAAGAAAGAAAGAACCCGCCGTGGTCTTCTTCTCTCCTCTCGGGTTTGAGCTTCTGAACGGGAGGAGAGAAAATACATGATCTACGGCGACAGCGGTATTGTTCGTCGAAACGCGAAAAAGTCACCAGAGGCGGTGGAGCATTTGAACTTTTCACACCCCTTATGCGAACATTCGACGCGGGAGGGGTTCGAGAGGAGAGAATAATTCGGAGAAATATGATTTTTCTTGTCGGCGTAATTTTTTATTGATTCGATCTGTTGGTGTGTCTAATTCTAAAAAAAAAAAAAAAAAAAAACTATTTAAAAGTAAGCGTGCACGAAATATATGCGTCTTTCAACGTCTCATTCGCAGGACACAGCGGGGTGAACCAGCTGGGTGGTGTCTTCGTCGGCGGCCGGCCACTTCCGGACTCGACGCGGCAAAAGATCGTCGAGCTCGCACATTCGGGTGCGCGACCGTGCGACATCTCCAGGATATTGCAGGTCAGCAACGGTTGCGTCTCGAAGATCCTCGGCAGGTTGGTTGCAGTATTGCTTATTCCGTTTCGAGACGCATTCTTCGCGGGTCAAATCATTATACACCTATCGATTCAAATTGTCGAATTGTAGACACTTATTTCATAGTTAAAAAAAAATATATATTTGTGACTATATATTTATTGTTTTACATTATAGTATATAATGAATATGTAATTTTTATAAATTTTAAAAAGTAAAAGAACATCGCAGAATTATAATGGAATTCAAACTGGTTAAGAGGGAGATATAAGTAGGTTATTCAAACACTTTTATGTTATACATAGCCATTGCGTCATAAAAGGCGCAATCAAGGTATATTGTTCAATAATGGCTTTGCCCCCGCATTATGCAGCTCGATCCAAATTTAAACCGTAATATGACGGGCTGTATGCTTAGGATAATGTCCTATTATTGATGCTGACTTCAGAATTTTTTCTTGAATTCCTACCGTATTGTACCGCAAATTATTATTGTTGTAGGTACTATGAGACCGGATCTATAAGGCCCAGAGCCATCGGCGGTAGCAAACCGCGTGTGGCAACGGCGGAGGTCGTCAACAAGATCTCGCTCTACAAAAGTGAGTGCCCGTCGATCTTTGCGTGGGAGATTCGAGATCGCTTGCTGCAGGAGGGCGTGTGCACGAACGACAACATCCCGAGCGTAAGTACAGCCTACAATATGTTCAAAGAATTTTCTTGCTTTCGCTTATATATTAAACAAAAGATTGATAAAAATTATCTTCATCACAATTTACTGTATCACTATCATTATTATGGTCAGTAGATAGAAGTAGGTAACAAACTAAACTAGTTGAAAATATTTACCTGACACAGTAAACAAATAGATCTATAGTCAATGTAATAATGATTGAAAGAGAGTAAATATATATGGATAATTTGTCTTATCTATGAGAAAAAAGATACGTTCCATCAATCGCGAATACGTAATGGAACTATTCATAAAAATTCGCAAAAACTCGATTTATTTAAGATTATTCTACATCATTCAAAGTTTCGCTGTTTTATTAAATCTGCTACAAAAGGCTGCCGTAGCAGATTTTTCTACTAGACCATAAAATACAAACGTAAAAATAAAAACGTATTATTTCCTTTAAGAAGCAATGCAAATATAAACAAATAATGAGGAGTCGCGCCTCATAAAAAATCTTTGTTAATTTATAATTAAAGCTCTCGCGCGCTGATCGATTACACAGCTCGACAGAAGTTTTCCGCGGAAGAATCGGTGTCGCGGCGGCGGCGACAATACAAAGCGCGTCGCAAAACAGCCGTAATGGAGCCTGACTTTCGGCGGGCGGGTGGAGGTTGTAAACGCGCAGGCGTATTGTCAACGGGGGTTTTGTCTCTACTCACACAAAACAGGACCGCATTTACATAGATAGCGCGAGTCGTACGCAGGACAAGGAGGGAGGGGGTTGAAGGCGAGAGATGGAAATCAGTTTTCCGTGGGGTGGCGACCGGTTGTACAGAGGATGTTTATGCGAGCTGATGGACTCTCGGGCGACGTGTGCAAACTCCACCCTCTCGTCGCGGCGCGCGGCTGATGTTGTTAACACGAGGCGGTTAATCGCGCAAACGGATGACGGACGATTTGGCGTTAACCGGTTCCGCCCCGACGAGTCCCCTGTTTCCCCCAACGCGAATCATTCTTCCCATCTCGCAATCGCGACATTCCATGGGATTCCGATAGGGAGTCTCGTTTAAAATGTCACTATCGCAACATATTAACATTACAATTTTTTTTTTTTTCTTTTATATACATTACTTCGCAAATATATAGCTGCTAATTTTCATCAGGAGAATAATGAAAAGTAAAGAGGAAGAAAGAGAGTGAAGAAAACTATTTCCTATTCGCATCTCTGGAATTTAAATCGTAAGGACTGGATGATTTTTCATAACTCAAAAGATATCCGGAGAAGCGGAATTGTCTGCATATCTTTATTAAGAATGAATAAATGCAAAATTAGAAGTTGAAGTGCAAATTGAATTTGAAATACATATATATGATGGTTAGTAGAGCGCATATGTTTAACGCTGAGAAGCGTCCGCCGAAAAGGAACGTAATACCGATTCCCGTAGAGAATCAATTAAGAGATTGCTCGAGGACGGTCGACGCGCAGATCAAAAGAAAATTCTCTGACGTCTTCCTTTTTTATTTTTCTTTTTTTCCGACCTGCGGAGAGAGAGAGAGAGAGAGAGAGGGGGGGGAACCCTCCCCCCCTCGTCCCCCTCAACCCCGCGATACGTTCGGTGTTCACGACGACGGGGTTGGTTCCTCCCCGTATACGGCGGTACCGCCGTTGCCATGGATATTTGCATGCGTCCAATAAACGGTGGCTAAGGGGCTCTCGACTCGCTTAGGGTAAAAAGCGAAAGAGGGTCGCTAAATTCTACCCTCCCCCTCCCCCCACATTGCCCTACGCCGTTCTTCCTTGTTTCTGTATGCGTCGCCGTCTCCTTCGTTCTACTCGTCTTCCCTTGCCGAAGCTGGCTGGCTGGCTGGCTGGCTGGCTCGCTCCCTTCCTCCCTTCGCGTCTTCGTAACAACGCCGAGGTGTACGCGAGCCACCCTCGTGAAGAGGCCACGGGTGAAAGTCGCAGCGAGGTCGGAGGAGGGAAAGGATGACGGTAGAACCGAGAGAGCATTCTTATCGATGTGAGAAAAAAAAGTGTCAAAGGCCTTACCCGTGAAAGAAAGCCGACGAGAGTTCATCTTCGCGGCTTTTTGTGCACAGCCCTCGCCTCCTCCGTCGTCACGACAAATTTTAGCATCCGCGTCCAGGAAAATAGCCTGAAGCTATTGAAACGATCCGTTTGAAGCAATTCGCAAAAATTGCGATAGTTTCTGACAGCTACGAGAATAGATTTTCCCTTCGTAGCCGTTATCGAAATAGTATATCAGTGAGAAAAGTAGAGGAAATTAAATGAGTTATTTATATATTGAATTTTTCTATGATTTCTATGATTCTTAATTCTTGATGTATTTCATTCCGTAACCTGGTAAAAAATGGCACTTTAGAATGATACATTTCGTGTCAATGTAATCCATTCGAAATCGTAACTTTTCGGCTATTTAGGTATATCGTCGGTAAAAGGAGAATTAAAAGAAAAACGGTAGAAAAAACGCTGAAGTTTAAGCACAAGTATGTTACGGCGAGTCGTCAAAGGCGTGACTTTTAAGCATTTTAAGCGGTAACGAGGCGCCGACACAAACAGCGACGTTACAGAATTTCGCGTTTTAACAAATTACAGGAGAGCTTGCGGATTCCGCGGAGCGCGCCTCCGGGGCGTTGGAGGATCAAAGCCGGCGCGTAATCCCGGCCGCGTTTGAGGATCTTGCGAGCGCTTCTGAACTTGTTGTGGGCAAGATTAACGTTTCTTTAATGGTCCGTGTAATATTCCATTACGTACAGTTCGCTCGAGAATTATTGCGCCGGGGCGAAACGAGGCGTCGAACGAATCGAGAGCTAAAACGCGAAGCGATCGAACGGCCAAAAGGAATTTCAGTCTCACATTCAGTGAAGTCTTCGGATATTACATCGTCTCTTCCGTAATTCCGAGAATATGGATTAACATCACATATCTCGGCAAAATTGGTACAGCGAAACATCGTTGAATAAAATTCAAAGACTTCATTTTGTCTGAATGGTTGTAGAAGTTAATTTTGTGCTGATTTATCATAATTTTCGGAAAGTTTATGTTTTTTCCTGACAGATAAATGTATGTTTGTCTTCGAGAAAAGCGATATACATACATTTAATATACATACATTTTACATTATTTGCTGTACTTTCTTAGCAAAGCAGTTCTTCTGAAGCTATCTTCAGAGAAAAATTTAAAAAAAATTATTATGTTGTCTTTGAATTTTTATCGCACAATCGTATAATATATCGCAAAATATCGCGGGAGTGCATAGAATTTTTACAAACGTGACATCCGTCGCCACATTCGGAAACTTCTGAGCAGAATTCGTTTCTTAAACCAAAGTATTCGGAAATCTTTCGACTTTCCTCTGAGTGGGAGCGAGATAATTCGCGAACGGGATTGATTCGAAAACGTTTCTACTCATTTTCTCTGATTCGTTTGTACGTGTCCGTCGATGTGCGGTCATGTGTGCGTGTGGTAGACGACAGAAGACCTCAGTTCGAAGAGAAGGAGGGGGGGAAAAAAGAAAGAGGAAGGACGAGAGGAGGTACGCGAACGGAACGAAGGAACGTATTCCAGGCGAGCCGTGGTGATTGGGGGAAATTTCATTATTCTCAGACATTACCCCCGTTATTGTAATGCCATCAAATTGGATACGCTTCGTACACCTTGTGGAACGGGTGGAATATCTCGGGCTCTTTCCTCTTTTGCCGACTCTTTCTCTCTTCTATCTTCTTCCGCTTTTTTTGCGTGAACGTCGGAATGAAGCTCATCCTGTTGCGGACTTCTTCATCTTGTTCTAACAATATATTCTATATGTATATCTTGTTCGATTTGGCTAAAGAAAATCGGACGATACATTTTTTTGTGTGTTTCAAACTTTTTGTTTGCGCACGGTTCTCTGTCGATTATTGCGACAGAACATTTTTATAAAAGTATGAATTGCCAATGTATCTCTGAACAAAAGATTTTCTTACGTGTGGACGTTGATACGATTTTTGTTAAGCATCTTTAAGAATCTCGTTTCATCGTTTATGTTGAAGAAACGTGGCTACAATTAATCCGTTATTTATCACAAAGAAATTTCTTATTATGATAAGCATTACAGCCTCTCTCAACTTGCATTACATACAAGTTGGCTGTTATGATTCTTTCTATTTTTCAACCAAAAGCACAATTTAATTTAATTTTTTACCTGTTACAGTCATTATTTAAATCCAATATAATAAGAAGAAATTTTCATAGAAATTTACTCGACGACACTTAATTCAATTATTCTCAATCTTTTCGACATTTTGAGGAAATGTTGCAACAACCAGATTAAGTAAAATTGTGCGAGAGCAACAGTTTTGTGTAGAACGGGCGCCCGATCGCATTCATCCTCTTTCGCGAGAAAGTTGAACGCGCGCGGAATTGTCGAATCGAGCCAATGGCTCGACAAACCAGTAAAGCCCGCAGGACGCGGAGACGGATTCGAAATGTCCTGCGGAGCTCCCGCTATCCGTTTCGTCGTGGAATACCGTTTCGGTCCCTACCGGATTTGAATCTGGCACCCGGCGTGGCGGACGCGTTATTGGTTTACTCGCACCACTGGCTCCGGGATGCCGACAGCGGTTCTCATTCGAGAACGAGGAAGAATTGCCTGTGAATCGTGTGTGAATCGGTCATTCGAGAGACGACGTGAATTCTTTTTTCAGTCATCGCTGATAATTCTGCGAGAGAGAAAAAAATTTGAGAGCTAAATGTTTCTTTCACAGCTTGTCTATTTAGATATTTATCATATTTTTGAAGATTCTTTTTCATATTTTTTGTCGAACTTTTTTTATATATTTCTTGAAAATTTCAATACCACATTATTATAATATTATATAGTTAATGATAAATTATCGATAATATTACAGAGGAAGCTGAAGTCATTAGAATTGTTTGTCATTGTCTATTAGAATTGTAGTAAATTTGCAAGTCACACTTTTGAGAGATCAAAGGGGCGTTTTTTCTTACAAAACTTATTGATATAGAACAACTAAGAGCGTCACTGCGAAACGAGATTACATTCGTTGACCAGAAAGGTCATGCGCGTCCATTCCAAGGGCTGACGTTGACATCTCGCTCCCATCGAGTATCTCCATATTATATCGCGCGCATCTTTCTTACAACATAAGAATACATCGATATTTTGCTAAATTGCCTGCTTACAATCAGATTGCTGTAATTCATTGAATTGATTATTTTACACTTATAATTTTTGAAAGTCGTGCTATTGGTACGGAGTTTAAAAACGTAAGTCGCGTGAGAACGACTTTGTCGCGGTGGCAAATCGATATATATAACAACAAATATACACCAATAAAATCAGTTTTTAATTGACAGTCGTGTTTTCTGATATTTTGAAGAATATAATGTAAAACATATAAAGTCACATATAAAAATATCATTCTATTTAAAGACAATATATTCATACTTTATTAGCAGCGTGCGTGGCTCTTGTTGCTTCTCGTACAATTTGAATTCTCGAGCTTACAGCGATTTTGCGAAGTCATCCGCGATTCAATTTATCTGGCGTCTATTTTTGCAAAAGTGAGCCTCGATTGACAACATTCGTCATCCGCGGAGAACCCGCTGTCAAGCGAGAGGAGCGCCGCTGCGCCGACGAGATTACATTTGTCGAGGTGGCCAGCACCGTCGTTCCGGCTGGTTCCAGGCAGTCCGATCCCGCACGGAGGTGAAGGGAAGGAGGGAAAGGGTTGGATGTCAATGCCGCACCGTCGCCGCCGCCGTCGCCCAACCCTTTTAGTACGCGAAATCGCGCGATATACAGGCCGCCAGGCGGCCAGCCGGCCGCTTCCATTCCCCTGTTGCAAGGGTGGAAAATCACGGGTACCACGACAGAATCGGAATGGGAGGAGGCGAGCAGGGTTTCCCGAGCGATGGCTGTGCGCTGTCCCTGTAATTAATAGTCGCCCACCGCCGACGGACGGTTCCGAGATTCGACTATACACGCTGTATCCGCGTGTCGGAGCGAATCGGACAATTGTTTAAGCGAGTGGCCATCTCTCTGCCGACATCTCCATCTATTCAAAGAATAGCACGCCCTTGATCGCGCGTATCGTTTCCGACATAATATCGCGATAATAATTTCGCAAATAAAATAATCTCGCGTAAGTGATCGATTGATCGACATTATCAAACGTTATGAGTAAAAGAGAAAAAAAATATATTTGAGAGAATTTTCTAATATCTTATTATTTATCAAAGAAATTGAATTATTATAAATTCTCGTTACCGCATTCATCCTATTTCGTTACGAAGAGCCAATTGCGAGCATAGGAAATTAATTCCGCAACCCGCTCTACCGACACCGACGCGCGACGGGTGATTAAAAGAAAGGTCTTGCAGCTCGCGCGAGGAAGAAAAAGACTTTAGCGGCGAGAAGGATTCGTTCTCGGTAAGAGGAGGAACGCGGAAGGGTAGTGGGCATCGAGAAAGAACGGAGAACGGTTGAGGATGGAAAGAGGGGCGAGAGGGAAAAGAAGGAGTGCCCGAGGGATCGAGGGGAAGAGAGTGGAAGTTAGCGGCGGCTCGGTGAGAAATACATAATGCAGTAGCCGGACGTCTCCGACACCCCCTAACTCACCCTTCTCCGGGGCGAAGAAGAGGGTTGCTGCTGCTGCTGCTGCCGCTGCCGCGAGAAAGAGAGCACGAGAGAGTATGTAGAGGAGAGGTTGGCCACGGCGACGATGGTGTTGGTGATGGTGTAGGTGAAGGAGAAGGAAGAGGACGGGAGGCCGAGGGGGTTGGTAGCGCGCGCGCGAGTGTACGAAGGGGGTGCATTGATTTACGCAGCCGGGGCAAGACGAGGGTGTCTCCAAGGCGGACGTGCAGGGGCCAACAATTCACTCGCCTCGGGTTCCAGGAACCATCCATTACTTTGGTTCTTCCACCGCCACCTCCCCCCCCCCCCTCTAGAGCTGTCTCTCCCGGCATTGTTGCGGTTACTTACCGCGTCCATCGAGAACGTAGCTATTGTCACGACGAAGTCGCGTGGCTCGCCGGTCTCTGCTAAACGCCGTTCGTGTCTTCGCGTGTGACGTCACGGTGACATTGATTCGAGAAGAATTAGATCTCGTGACTTGCGATGAGAATCATTTTTCCTTTCTTGTTTGTTAACATAAATCGAATTAAAAGGGCAGTCGATATGTCTCGAACATTGAATATTTAATTGCGCTATTTAGATTATGCAATTCGCGCTAAAGAAAGTCATAGAAAAAAATCTCTCAAACTTCAAGAATCGAAACTGATTTCGTATATAAAAGTTTATGCACAGATTGATTTTTCTGATGAATAAAAAGTAATAGGCAGATTAAATTCATATTAGTTCTGATAAAGTGCAGCAGATGCATGCAGTTTGCTGAGAAATATAAGTATGTCGATTTAGGAGAGAGCAAGGGAGAGAGATCTGTGTCAGTTTTGACATTCTCCTACTTCAATTTTTAATATCGTAAGGAATTTTAAATATAATATTCTCAAATCTTGTTGTAAATTTATCTCAGCACTCTCTACTCTTCACTTTTTCCATTTCGTTATTTTACATAGGTATTATTATATCCAGAATATTTCTAGGTATAAATTATTAACAAAAAAAAATCATACAATTTTTTTGAGAATTAACAATTTTTTTATCATGAAACGAAACAAGTTCTTTAATTATTTACGATTTTATTGAGTAATACTATTACACTAATCACGCGTTATATACATATAATATTCAATAATAATATAAATAATTAGAAGACTTGTTTGAATGGAGGGCAATCGATCGAGGATATTCTATTCTCGATGACAGGCGATCAAGAAATATGTACGAGTGAAAAAAGCGAATTTCTCTTCGATAGAAAGAGAGGGGGAGGAGGAGGGGATAGCTCTCTCTGTCGAAGTGGTTAACGTCATTTTAACCGCTGACTGCTCTCGCAACCCTATCCGCGTTCCGGCGTCGCTGTTCGAGTTTATCCACCGTGCACCGACTGTCCCGTCCAATCAGGTCATCGTCATCGTCATTGTCGTTGCTGATCCGCGTGAACCATGCTCGCATACGTGAACTGTACGGATGTGCGGCTGAAGAATATCGACTTTCAGCCTTCCCAGCCTCGATTGTCCTCTCGGCCGACGATTATCGGACGTTGGAATCTCTCTCCACGGCCGAGTCCCTTTTTTTTTTCAAAACTGGTACGCGTTCCTCCTCGTCAAGCCTTGCCTTTTTTTTTCTATCCTCGACAATCTCGATGTTCCCGCGAGAAAGAGAGAGATTATTAGATTCCTTCGTCGTTCTCTTCATCGTTCTTTCGCATCGTCGTGCTTCTCTTTACGCCGTGCTTCCCAAATATGACCGGCCATTCGATCGATCATTCTCGGTTTCGC
Source organism: Lasius fuliginosus (assembly GCA_949152495.1). NCBI lineage: Eukaryota > Metazoa > Arthropoda > Insecta > Hymenoptera > Formicidae > Lasius > Lasius fuliginosus. The sequence goes on from OX424447.1 coordinate 8,948,161, forward strand.
GTTGATCGTCAAACTCGTGCGGATAATTCGGGACCAGTTCTTCGATCGGTACTGGTACATGTAACCGATTCGTTAAGCGTTCGCGAAAAATGGAGTCTATAATATCCGCTTCCTTCTCAAGAAACATTCGATTCGTCGATCGCAACACGAATTGCAAAAGTCGAAAGGAACCGCTTAATCATCGAGATACCGAATAGAAAATCGTTAAAAATCCAGACACACATACATCTATCTTCATTTATTAGTTTTGCGTTAAAAATTGCTCATCGGCGCCGGGGTACGCGTGGCAGGTTCGTTAAACGTTGGCAAAATGGGACACGTGGCAACCTCCGCGCAAAGCTGAAGCATCCTCCTCCCCTTTCTCCCGGTCCGCTTCAGTAATCATCTTCCTCCGGTCGTGGATCGTCGCAAGAATCCGAAGGAGCCGGGGGGGGGAGGGGGTTACTGCTGGTAGCTCTCGCTCGAGAGCAGGCAATAACGGTGCGACGCGTGGCGATCCACGCCACCCCCGTGCTATCCGAGGGAACCCCCGGCGCGCTGCTAAATACCGAATGTGCCCCTCTCGGACGACGAGCGCCACCGACGGCGGTGACTCGCCACCCCTTCTTCACCGTCTACGAGGTAGATCCCTTATATCGGTGAGAGCGCTACCCTCGGCCGTTCCAGATTAAAAGCTGTGATTATACGTGGCATCAGACACCCTTCCTCCCTGCCCTCCTCCTCTGTCTCTCTGACTCTCTTACTCCGTACTTCTTTCTCCCCCTTCTTCTGTCCTTTTTCCGCCGCCGCTGTTGTATTTTGAAATCGCCTCTACTCGCCACCCTATGCCTCCTTCTCTTTCTCTCCCGTCTGTATTTCACTCTCCCCGTGGCTCTTTCTGTTTAAATTGCGAATACCGCGCGTTCCTCTCGACTTCTATTTAAATGTAATTTGTATCTTGCTCGCGCGCGCGACCATTCGACTCCTCTCGTCCCTGAATCTCTCTTGTTCCTCTCGCTATCCATGCGCACGCGACTAAACACATGTGTTCGGGCGATAAGTCTTTTTTTCATATATTCTGTTGTAATTTATATCAAATAAGACACACCCAATTAATATTCGTAATTTTTATCGTGCCGTAATAGCCGTAATTTTTATCATATAACCACACACAATGGCAATACATTTTTCTTGTATAATAATACCTACTTTTATTATACATAATAATTATAATTTTCATAATAAGTACCTACAATCTTTTTACCACATCATAATTATGATCTTTAAAATAATTCTGAGATTCATGGACCACTCTTAAAAAAATCATTGAAAATAGAAAAGCGTGTTTAAAAATCTTATAATCACTTCAATATCTAGTTGAAACATCAATCTAATACACTTTTTATTTACATATCCAGGTAAATTTTTTTATCAGTATGAAGTAGAAAAAAGGAAGAAATTATATATATATCTGTTTTTAAATATAATTTTCTACCCAAAAATAATTTTAGAGAGAAGGGACTAAAAATGTGAATAAAAGTGGACCAAAAATTTTAACAAAATTTTAAATAATTTAATTGTAAATAATTACTCTAACAATCTTAATTTTTATCATATGTATTTTTAGTTAATTTTCTATCCATTTCATAATATTTCTTATCTTACACCAACGTTTCATTATTCTCCTCTTTTTCTCCATTTTTTCTCTCTCTCTCTCTCTCTTCGTACCGATAATATTCCACACTACCAGGATACGATCCACGACGTGGGGCTAGGACCGCACTAAGTTTCTTGGTGGTCCGTGCGATAAATCAAACCGACTATGATAACTCCTGGAATAATGGCTCGCGAGATAACGATACACCGGGTGGAATCGTCTCCGTCGTCTGGAATTGGCTCGGATACTTTCGCGCCTCGTTCGCACGTTATGCTATTCCACTGTGTCTCAAACTTTTGATTTAAGAGTAATAATAATTGCATCTTTCGTCGTTAATTAAAAATTTTAACTTGAACTATTTTACTTACTATCAGTAATTATCGTTGACTGCAATTTTTTCGTGGAAAAAGGAGCTTTTAATCTCAAATGTCGTCTATCTTTTTATTTCATCTTATTTATTACTTTACGGAAACTTTACGAAAATTTGAAAATTGTTCGAAAAGAATTTAATATGAGTTATTATATACATGTGTAGTGTATTTTATCAATTTCCAAATTTTCGTCAAGTTTCCGTAAAGTAATAGATAAGATGAAATAAAAAGATAGACGACATCGAAAATTACGATCCTCATGGCTGCCGTATTTGTAATCGAGAGGACATACATGCTGATCTGTTATTTGTCCCAGTGAGCGAAGGTGCGACATGAATATTTCGAGTTATCAGATCGAATTAACTGGGGTCCCGCTAACGCACGGCTGTCACAGACGCGCATAATAGAGACGTCAGCCTCTACGATCGCCTCTCTAGCAGTTTTTTTTTTTTTTTCGTCTCCAATCTGATCCCAGCAGAATTTCCCACGCGACCCAGGACGGTGACTCTTTGTACGACAACGCGTTGCGCTATATTGCGAAGGGTGCAGAATTTATACTAGAAATCCCCGTATCGGACGGGGGCCGCGTGGCGCGTCTGTTACTGCACTTTTTCGGATCTCTGAATTGGTTACGATCGTAATTGCGAGAATAATCGCCGAGAAATTGCACGCCTTTCTTTGCCGCATCGTTATCGTTGTACCCCGATCGTCATGGTATCGAATCCAATAGAGAAGAAGGAGGATTTTAAAGCTTACTTCTTTAGCCTCGTGACAGTTTCCGTACATATATTTTATTTTAATATTTATTATAATTTACTATACCAGAGTTTATTATTATAGTTCTCAATATTTAAAGACTTTAATTATATCAGAATTTATATTAAGAATGTTCTTCTTATTTTTTGACACAGATTGTAGGCACCTGTAAAAAATTAGTGAACAATTCGACTTATATAAAAATCTTATTTAAAACCGTAACCACAATACAGAGAGAAAGAGATACACGCAACGCGTATGATACTGTCATTATTGCTCGAAGCCCATGATTTCGAGGCTCGTGCGAGAGGTCGTCACGTCCACCTCTATTCTCTCGATCGACACAGGGGTGGCTTAATGACAGGTTATGGCATTTTGCTCACTTTCGACCCGTGCATACGTTATACGAGCGCGGTTCCTGTGCGAGCAGGATGTCGCCAGGCAGCACGTGCCGAAGTATCCTCGCATCTCCACAGCTTCCCGCTCCAAACACGCGCGCGGGAAGCGCGGAGATATAATATGCGAGTAATGTAAGTCCCGATTAACGCGCCGTGTCAATGGAGAGATCATAGATTTCATAGCACTGCCCGTCTCCATCTCGTTAAAATCCGATTATCACGGCTTTAATTCATCGCGATACTCTTCTCCGTAAAATTACATCATGCTGGTATTTGAAAATACGCGAAGGGAAACGACGTGATTTAATTTGTATTATTATACAAAGAATTATACGTAAAATTATTAATATTTCTCGCCAAAAAGCATCTTTTATTTTTGAAGATAATGACGTGAGAAATAATAAAATTATGAAATTGTTTTTTTGAACCTATCCTTTATCATCGTTATTACGTAACTTTTAATACAAGTAAAGATTCTACTAAATTATATTACATTTTATTACTTTTCACGTCATTATCTTCAAAATTAGAAATGTTCTTGTATTTTGGCGAGAAATATAATTTTCTTTGTTATCCAGAAACGAAGGGGGTTTGTATTCCTCCTTGAGTATTTAACACTAACACATCTGCAAACTGCTTTTGTATCTCCTCCGAGTGTGCTCCCTGACTTTTGAATAAGTTTTATGAAGTGCTGCTGATTACGCGTGTCGAATCGCCCGGCTATTATTTCCAGGATGTTTTCGCGATAATAAAGCCGTGCTATATGGCGGGCTCGTTCGGACCCCCAGGATAACGGAAGTAGTCTGAATGGAGAGGAAAAGAGAAAGTCGTGGCACCCTCGTGTTCTCTCCTTTCGCTCTCTTCACGGTTAACACCCTCGTCTCATACATACATATGAACGAGCCGTGGCAGGAAATACGCGACTACCGCGAATAAGCACTCGTAAAAATTGCAGCCGCACTCTCTGCGCGCAGAGTCCCAACGCGTTAAAAGATAATACACGCACTATTACGTGTGTAGGCTATACACCGTCCGTATAATATCTTACGATGGTGATTAAAAATCTTTCTTTTTGCCCGCGCGTTCGACGAGCAACATTATGAAAATCAAATTTTACGAACCATTTTTCCGGATTAAAAAAAAAAGTTTAAATAAAAAAAAGATTTATATTTAAACAGAAGACTGATATGAATTAAATTTTTTTACTAAATTTGCGTCCGTATAAAGAATCACGTATATATCCTGAAAGAAGTATTAATGATGTATAATAGATGCACACACACACAATTGTACAAATTTTATAACTCTTTTATAACTCTTTTATAGATCGTTAAAACGCGCGGTTTCCTCGAAACATCATGCTGGTTTTCGCGAAAAAAAAAATTTCCCGTCGGACAACTATCTCGCGGTGATGTCACGTGAGAGCAATATTATGACGTCTCTATCCAGCACCCTCTTTAAGAGATCGGCCACCCTCGAGCTTTTCACGCTTCATGCTAATTTCATCGATCCAATGCCGGCTTCTTCCTCTCGCGTCGCGTTTTAAGCCCTCGCCGCGTGTCCGCCTTTGTGCGCGCGGCGCGCACAAGGATGAAGGATAATATCTACGTTCCTTTTATACACTATTCGCGTATCACATCGCCAGGCTGTATAACCGTGCAAAAATGTGTCGAGAATCCTATTGTCAGCGATGAGCCAATAAAACACACGAGTCCTCGCCCGCGTGTCTTTCATTATCTATCCCATCTTAATGCCAGTGTTTAGATGATTACACACTGAATTAATTTTCGCTAATAAATAACTCTCGAAGGGATACATTTATATCAAATTTTTATATTCTTTTAAATTAAACCACGTTTGAATTTCAGACCAACAGTCTGCTTTTATTGGCGAGTTCTCCACGTTTCATAAAAGTCAGCTCTAAAATCAAACAATCTGTCATTAAAATTTAATTCAGAAGTAGGGTAGTTTTTACATTATGCGTCTAGAAGAACCTTTCCAGATCTTCGAGATCGGTCCAGGAAGGAAGTATCTCGAAGTTTCGCAAGTGCTTGCCTGGCTCGCCACAAAAGCGGATCCATTGTGGCATCGATTTTCACAACGCACAACGATCTTCACGAATAATAACGGGGGTGACATACGTCGTAAATATATCGCAACGGTTGAGAAGCAACCAGCACGATATTTGCGGTTGACGTCAATCAAAAAACGGTCAAACAGTCCGGACACTCGATGTCACGTGAGGCGCCGATTGTCCCTTGACAGGCAGCCGTCGCTCGTCGGGTTTCTGGCTTTGTCGCCAAGTGCTTTCTTTGTGCGCGACAACGACTTTTCATTGTGGATCGATTTTAACATCGGCCAACTTTACAAGCGCGGCTCGGAATCATCGAAGAACCGGCTCACCTAATCGAAAAGATTGCCCAATAAATTTTTCCACGCTCCGATAAGAACGCATAGTAAAAGTACAATTTTGATATCAAGCTTAACATATCATCGAAATTAAAATACCGGCGTAAAATTGAAAAATAAAACTTTTTGTTTTCCCACTTTATATGATATTCTTTCTAAAATATTCATCGCGTTTATTGAAAAAAATATAGTCACATTTACCAATAATTTTTACCAATAATTTCAGATTGAAAGGATACGTCATCGCATAGAAACTCATACAACTTTGTGAAAGAATCAGTCATATAATGTGAAATATACGTATAACAATAATTTAAGCTCACGGAAATTTATAATTAGATGGAATGTAATCCCGTTTTCGCTCTCGGTTCGTCATCTACCGGTCATCTATTCGGATCCTCTCTTACATCACGGAGATTGTTAATTTACTGACGGAAGGCATTTGAATCTTCGGAGGATCGAGGAGACAGGATGTTTTGGACATCAGACGTGGATGTCGGAGACAAGACGAGGGGAGAGTGCCGGTGACGTCTCTTTCGCGTCAGCGGCGAAGAGACACGACGAGATCGTGCGGTTGTGGTCGTGATGGTGGCCGTCGTGGGCGCCGAGGGGGATGACGCTCTTGCTCCTGCTCTGGTGGTGGGTCCGAGATGTCAGCTCGTTTCAATGCCGTGGAACCCTGACACCGGGTCTAACAAACCCCAGGGAACGAATATCTCCTATGACCGATCCGGTGTTCTGTCACCGGTATTCGCTGGCGTCCGCCTTTCTCGTCTTGCCTTCTAATCCGACGCGTGCAATAAAACATAATCGAGATGCAATGGATAATTGTAAAAAAATTTCTTTATACGCGACTTTTTAATAATCTCTTACCTTAGTTTTGATAATAAATTAATGACTGATTTTATCTCTGTGAAGTGCCCTTAGCATTCTATTCTTAGATTTTTTTATAATTGGTAAAGTTTGTTTTAAGAATTCTATAAAAAAATTCTTGATATCTTTCAAAAAAGATTTTATTAAGTATAAAACAAACAGGAATTCACAAAATATAGGACACTAATTTTACGTCTTTGAAAATTGTTGAAAAACTGGAATTGATTTGAGTCATAATATTTTTCAATGAATATATTTCTCGAGAAGCTATTCTCTTTCTTAGAACTTTAAAAAAAATTTAACTTATGGGAACTTAAAAAATTTCCATCTAAGAGCTGAAAAATTACTAAAATTCCTTTCAATATACATCTGAAAATCTAGAGCTTTTTGAAGAAAAGCTTTTGTCAGATCTTCACCAATTGTATCTAAATTTGGAAAACGGAATTTAGAGTTCGTTTTGCTTTAATAAAAATGTCGGGTCTCTAATATAACTTAGGAAGTAGAAAAAAATATATTTGAGACTTATAAAAAAATCAGTCATTAAAATTATATTGGGTAATACTCTGTATAACAATTTGTTACTTTTATCTTTTGGCTACAAATATTGTTTCCAAAAAATTATATCCTTACATCCACTTTAGAGTGAATTTTCTATCGAAAGAACTTTTGTGAATCCATTAAATCTCGATACTTTTAACGATGCGAAAGGGGTTCGAATTGAAAAGTTTGACATTTTACTACGCTCTTAATACGGCGTCAATTGCCACGACGTGCGTAGCGTAATACAAGAATGCAAGGGAATAAATTGCAAAACTATCGGTAGCAGGAGGACGTACCGTTTAGTTTCGTGAGAATTCTTTTACGACTTTGTCAGGATTTATACGAGCTGTAAGTGACAGAAGCGACGAAGGCAACCTGCAGAAGAAGACAAATAAAAGATACGAAAATAAAAAGAGCGACTCCGTCATAAAGGACATCGTAAATTTTCCGTAGATATTTCATCGCTCCCGTAATCGCATATACACGCGCAAAATAGTTAGATTGCCTATATATTATGCAATAAACAAAACAAAAACAGATTTTTAACTTTATTTTCGTGTCACGCAAGTACGAATTCAATTTAAAATTATATCTATGAGCAAAAATGAAATATCATAAGAGTTATGTGTAATGGAAAACATTTATTTAAAAAATGATAGGGAGAAGTCTATAGTAAAAAATCTCTAATAAATATATAGGTATACACATTTTTTATTTTGCACTTTCAGTTAGGGACTGAAGCAGAAACACACAATGTGTGATATGTCGTTTTCGGTATCTTTACTCGCGATATACGTGCAATGCGAAATTTGTTCTCTCGGAAATTTCCCGTTCAAGTTCTCATATAGCAGGAGTCGAACACGATAGACTGTGGCGTTATCGCGCTTAAGAGCGATCGCGAGTTTCGGTATACGCGAATATACGCGCGTAAACTCGCATGTCGCGAATGCGTGAGTGCGTACTTACGTCGGCAGAAGCCAAGTCCCCTTGGAGTGGCGCGGAGACGGATATAATTGAAGGCGGAGGTAATTAACTCCCTCGTGCAGAGCGCGCCGCGTCGGCAGCCGCTCACCGCATCGTTTTAATTACCGCTCTCGTCGCATTTCATCGGGCAGAAGCGCCTCCACGCCTCTCCCTCTCCCTCCCAGGGAGAGAATCTTCATCATATTCTCCGCACATTTCGTGTTTATAATAAATCTGATATATCGCAAAGGTAGAAAGAGAAAGAGAGAGATGTGCGGAATATGCACTCGATAATCCTCCAAAGGTGTTCCTTAAAAAAAATAAATCTTTTTTTGCGATATTTTCTTGCCATTTAAAACTTTCGGATGAGAGAGAAAGAGAAAGTAATTTAGCTGAACCAAAGAGATGCAATTAGAATGAAAAGCAATAAAACTTCGTATAAGGAAGCCAGAAAAAAAAATGTAAGATTGATTAAATTTAGGTATATTAGATAGATGTGCTTTCTGTTAAAATCTCGTTAATGCTTCCAGAGATTCTTTGACTCATTGTAAGTCGAAGATGAAAATATCCAAATGTCGATACTTTGTACTATCAATGACTAAAAATAAATTGCTATGACAATTAAGCAGTAGAACACAAGTAGAATCTTATTTTTCACTTTAGCTTCGATGAAACTGATTTTAACAGGATTTTAGTTTTAAAGTGTTTACCTTCATTTTCTGCATAGCGGTGTCACTTGGTAATTTTACTGTTTGCATTAATAATAGATATACAAGATCTTAATTTGTTTTTATTTCTTTGTATTCATTGGCGCAATGAAAATTATACTGCGTGTGCCCCCTTTTTCGCAAGAAGCATCTCAAAATACATGATACATGAATGAGTTAGTTAAGCGCACAGAGTGTAACGGCTGCACGTTCATTTAATTATGCCGGAGTGTATGGTTAACCTGTTTTATACATCGGTAAATATATTCGGGTTCCAGGTGTCCTCGATCAACAGGGTACTGAGAAATCTGGCCGCGCAGAAGGAGCAGAGGCAGCAGCAACAGCAACAGCAAGGGGTGGGCGCCGTGGGGGTTGGCGTCGGTGCCGGGAGTCCGGCGGAGAGTGTTTACGATAAACTCAGGCTATTAAACGGACAAACCACCGGCTGGCCACGTCCCAATCCCTGGTAAAACTAAAATTCAAATATACTCAGTGCTTGATATAACAGAATTGCGTAGAATATATATTCTACGACATGCAATTCAAGCAACAAAAAAGTTTTCACATTCTTTTCTTTTCTAATCCGTCATATACCGCTCTCTATAGCATATATGTATGTATATTAGTTATAGTATAGTAATATGTTAAAATAATCTTTTACAATGTTAATCTGACGTCTTTCGAAATTGTGACGTAATTGTTCAGCATAAAAAAACTGTGGGAAATAATTATTTTCTTTTTTAAGTTAAAAAATATGTTTTTACTGAACATATATAATCGAAGGCAAGAAATATTCTTTAATTTGTTTCTAATTTTTTATTTAATCTTTAACTCTAAAGAGAAGGTATTATAGACAATCAATATAATAACCAAAAAAATTATATATATATTAAGATTGCACTGAGAAGACTTTGCAATAAAGCGGAACAAAATTTTAAGATTATCTCTCATTTAATTTAAATTTTTAAGGTTTCTTCTATAAGATGCGCGTGAATTTTTTCTTTTTATGGTACAAAATTAATTCTCATAATATAATTGTACTTGTCATATATACGTTTGCTAAGAGCAAATTATTATTTTAGGTATCCGTCGAGTGCGGGAAGCCCTTTTTCGTCGATACAATCTAGTTTGAGTCCGAGCCATTGTTCATCTCTGCCACCAGATCCAGCGGACATATTGCACGCGAAAAAAGGTAAGTCTACATCTTCATAATTATCACATTTTTTTCAATGAGCACTGGCTCTCTCTCTCTCTCTCTCTCTCTCTCTCTCTCGATCGTTTAATGACCCTGTTATTACGAAGAAACGAGAGTTAGATCTTCAATAGTATTACGGTTTGTTAAAGGCATTCCATATTTTTAGACAAGGTTATTATAGGGGAAGATTTCGCATACGACGAAAGTCTTCGACAATTGTTGGCGCACAGTATTTCGGTGTTTACTGCGTTAAAGCGTTAGCGTGAAACGCAAATACGCGTGTGGCGTAGTGGCCACAGGCGGCAGACGGGACGGGAGCGTTTTAATTAATTAATCTGTCGGACCAAACGATACTAATATCAATGTAATTCCGTCGGTGGGTCCCGTGGTTTGCCGCACACGTGTGTGTGCAACGCTTTTCCGGTAATAATTTTCCGGTAACGTTTAAGCCCGGTCTTCGAAGCGTAGAGGAACAGAGAAACGCGGAGCGAAACACACACAGAGAGAGAGAGAGAGAGAGAGAGAGAGAGAGAGAGAGAGAGAGAGAGAGAGAGAGAAAGAGAAAGAGAGAGAAAGAGAGAAACATATAGGGGTTGAGTAGGCTGGGGTTGGCGGGGGGTTGCGCAGAAACGTGGTTGCAGTCGACCGACCAACCCACGCAAAACTACTCCACCTCCGACATCGTATTCCCCTTTTCTCCCTCCCTCCCCTCCTCCTCCCCCTTCCTCCCCCAACTCACCGTCGCACCGCGTTCTCTTTACCGGCACATCAAACGCGTGCGATTTCTTTCTCCGCATTTTTCCGTCGCCACCGTCTCGACACGGGGTGCGTCAGACGCAACGGAAAACAGCCTCTCTAATTTTTTATTTATCGCGACCCTCATTCCGCAGGTCTTATCGCGAGAGATTCGCGATACCGTTTGCTCTTGCATAAATATGGAAAAAATAATGCTCGGCGAAGCTTGATGAAGTGACATGTGATTGAGGATATTTTTGCAACATCTAAGATTTTTTTCGTAACATAATTGCATGATTGTGTAATACCTACATTTTATTCCTTAAGCAAAGTTTGGTTCTTTGAACCAAACTTAAATGATAAACATTATTAAAACAAATAAGATCTTTCTCATTTTGAAATGATAATGATGAAGAATTCTCGAAATATTGAACGATTTACATGCTAATAACATAAAAATTCTTTTGAAAAAAGTAAATTAGAAATTGCGGGGCTATATACATTTGATATAAATTAGCAGGCCATATATGAATCAATAACATATTTTGCTATTGACCACAAATACGCATTGTTATATTATAGAACTGATTATTACGATTATATTAACATCATGATTGGGAGAAAACAACCTCTTTTATGAATTATTACAAATATTAATAATACATAAAATATTATATAAAATTTCTCTCGCATAAAAATACGTATTTTCACAAGATTTTTGCGATGGCAGCGCATATATATATATATATATTATTTTGTATTATTCCTATCTTGTTAAAGGGGAGGGAAAGGAGATATACAATCAAATATGGTAACTGTTGCGAGCGTTCAACCGCATGCGGGCCCCGCGGGCCGGATTATCGATACGTTGCTGCGGGGATGGCACCGTTTATAGGATAACCCGTGTCAGAAGGGTTGTTTCATCCCCATCCTCGTCCTGCCGCCGAAATTTCTCTCTTTCTCTCTTTCTCTCCTTGAGCGTCTCTATCTCGTCCGCGCGTATCCTCCCTAAGTATCTCGACTGTTGTCGATGTATCGGTCCAAACGGAAGACCCAACGACGCCCCCGGCCAATCACGCAACAACCACCCTTCTACCTCCCCCATCCTCTCCCTGTTCCTAGGAAAAGCAAAGCGAAAGCAGATTACGGCGCAATCATCGCGCGAGCTGCAGGCGCCGCCTGTCTCCCCTCGATAAGGGGGGGAGATTTTTCGATCTGGCTTGCTTCATATAGCGCATCTTAATATTCTCTAACTCTACGTTAACTCTACGTTAGATTCAGACTCTCAGGACTTTTATTTTTCATTGAAAATTTTGTGCAATGTAAAACTGTGTATTTCTTTTTCAAAACTCTTCTCTATCGAACAGAATTAAATTTTTTTTTAATAATAACCATTTTTGAAATGATAAAAAAAACACGATTCTAGACAATGTAATTCTAAATGCTTAACGAATATCTACATAGTTACGATAAGAAAAATAATGTGAAATAATTTGCAACGAATATTAAAATCAAGTCTTCATTGCCGCATCCTTCCAAGCATTCTCTTACGTATATGCGCTCCTCAAAGGGAGTTATTTAAATCTTCAGCGGTTCTCACGGTTCTCTCGATAACGTCGATACCTTTGTATCGAGGAGGGGTGAGAACGTCGCGTTTATCGCACTTTCTTCGTGCTTTCTATAAAGAGTTCGCGATAAAGAGCTCGGCAAAGATACACACAGATGTATTTTCCCCTTTTTTTATATTTTTATACTTTTGTCATTGATCGCAAAGAACACCGATACTTTCATTTTCTCCTTAACGCGAGTTACGGAAAATAGATCAGTGGAACAAATTTTCCTTAGAACGATTATAATACCTTGGGTAAAAAACTGTAGTTACCTTGAAGATAATTCTGTCGCTCTTTTTTGCAAACTCTTTTTAAAACACATTATTTAATTTCCAATAGTTATAAAAACTATTACATTATGACAATAGAATTCTTTGTTTTTGCTTCATTTGTAGAAATTTTCAAAAAATATTCTTATACAAAAATAAGTTGTAATTGAATTTAATTAGAATAATTTAACTTGGCGAGTTTGCTCGTAATGTACTTTTTTGCGAAGTATCGAAACATCTTTACATCATAATATCTCTAATGATAGATTGTATTGTTTCTCAATGCTATTCTCGATATCATCGAATGATTGAATGAACGAGATTAGTACACCGTTATATGTAGTTTTCAAGACATTATACGTAAAAAAACATCTCCCGAAATACGACCGGTTATATCATCGTATAATTGTCGTCGTGTCGTTGACGTCACTGGGTTGTCTGGTGAGACTGATCTACAATGCATCCCGGGGTTGCATTGTACCGGGTTGTGCGAGACGAGACGGAGTAGAGGCATGTGGAAGAATTTCACTAGAGGGTGACGAGAACGGAATAGGGGGGGGGGGGTGGAGGAAACAGAGAGACAGAGAGAAAGAGAGAAAGGGAAAGAGACAGATAGAGAAAGAATCGAAAAAAGATAGGAGACCAGCGAAACAAAGAGAGAAAGGAAGAGATAGGAGAGAGCGCGGGAAGAGTTTCCATCGTGATCGAAACGAAAAGGGTTCGGGTCGTTGCAGCATTGTTTTTTCACCTTCGGATCCCGAACGGACGTTACTGCGGAGGAAACATGCGCGCGCCGGATCTCAAACACATTTCTACGATTTCAATATCGCTGACATATGCGCTTGTATGCGACAACGCATATGCGAGTTATTGACGATGTACATACATGAACGCATTTTTTTTTGCTGCTAATGTGCTATTTTCGTCGCTATTTTCATGCTATCTCACGGTCAATCTTCAGTCTGTATGCTAAATTATTTTTCAGTCATGTGTAACTGAAATTTATGCAAAACAGGAAGAATTCAATCAGAGCATATGTATTGAGTGAGGGAATTTTTCGTTAATTTCACCATCGTCGATTAATTAATCTTCTTTTTCTAATTTCTTAGCTTCTTGGATCTATTTCCGATTATAATTTTGGTTCTATCTCTAATTTCAAAATAAATCAGAGAGAATCGAATCAGACTAACGTTATAGACGAGCTTTAAACGAGAATGATTGCTTCTGGATTTGATGGCACCTCGCGCATTCAATCTCTCCACGAATGTCGGATTATAATGCACTTTTATCACTGTCTAAGCTCTTGTCGTCGTACTCGCGGGTTTAAGTCTCCCTTGCGAGTCCCTTCTTCCGTTGGTTTTCTCGTTTGCTCATCGAAAGCGCACGTATATTTATATATAGAGCCTTCTGCGGCGTATTCGCTGATCTCCGGTCGAGGTAAAACAATATAATGGAACTGCCTGCTGCGTCCGCTACTACTACAGAATCGAGGGTGCACCGAGGGCATTATTGTCGACCTTCTTTATCTCGCGAACCCAATCTCTCGCTCTCCATCCGTCATCGCTTTTTCGCTTTACCTCTCTCGCGGCCTCCTTCGCTTTTCTCTCACAAATTTTCTCCCGGTAAAGGTAGATACATACCGCCGCAATGGTACGCGACAGCTTTTATCACCGACCGGCATAATGCGGCCTCTGCTCGTCTTCGTTCTGTTTGTTGTCTTTTTGTTATTGTCACTGTCATTCTTCCGTTGCTTCTTCCAGTTTTCTCAGAGCTCTGCGCCAATGCGATTTTTTTATTTTCTGATTCATTTTAACGGTGCGAGCTCTTCTAAAAACTGTATTAATTATCTAAACTTTCAAATACGTGCATTTGAAATCTTATACATTAGATCAAAATGAACAGTTATTATCTACGACAAATAAGTATGTGCAAAAAAAAAACTGAATCTTACTGTCATAATTATTAATGATAAGTAAATTTTGCCAAGTAAAAGTACAAATTGAAAAATTAGAGTAGAAAAAGTTTTAAAATTACCTAGTAAATACTACTGTTGTTTAGTTTAAAGAACTAGGATATAAATTAAACGCTGTATAAATTTGCAAATTTTCATGTTAAAATTGTTGCCTATTCTAAAAGTGCCATTCTAAAGAAATCTTTCAAGAGTGGAGTAACGTCGACGGATTCCACGCAATAAAAGCTGCATTTAACATGGCATGCTATCACGTATCCCGTCATTGCTCTCCCGACTTGACCGCGAACCGATTCTTCTGACTTCTGGCGGGAAATCGCTTCTCGATCGAGAATCCTCAAACCCTGCTGCATTTTTACGATCGAGTTTGAAATTCGATATAGACCGAGATTTCACGATGCGCCACACCACAATCCGGATATATCGTGTCATAGATGCACGTTGCCCCGGTCTATTTCAGGACTCTAGTACTCGATATCGCACAACCCCCGTACACGACAGAGCACGGCAGAGCATTACGTGGGTGACGTAAACAGGAATATTTACGAGGCTGTCTCTCTCTCTCTCTCTCTCTCTCTCTCTCTCTCTCTCTCTCTCTCTCTCTCTCTCTCTCTCTCTCTCTCTCTCTCTCTTCTTGGTAGTTTGTGTGTGTGTGTGTACTTATGTGTATTGGTGCGCATTGATGCAGCGACGGTGCACGACGAGAGAGAAACTCTATGCATTGGATTCGCAGGTCAGTGGGTTGTCGCGTCGCGTTCCATCGCGCCGCGTCGCCTCGCCTCGCCTCGCTACGCGTCACTCGAGCCCGATGTCACCGCGGCTCGATTTATCGCGTCCGTCAATCTGCGAAGGCTGACCTCTCGTCGAGTCTCGGGTTACCTATCTACCTACCCACCTACCTACCTATCTATCTATCTATCTATCTATCTATCCATCTGCCGCGCCGATCGGTAGGCGCGCGTACCAACGCGTCCGTTCCCTTTGTCTTCCGCTTTATTTCCCTGCGAGAGAGGCTTGTGCGAGAGTCACGCACGCTCTGATAGAAACCGTGACGATCAGTCGTTATTATACGTTACGGGTACACAAGAAGAAAGAAAGATATCCTGATTGCACTCCGCGCACACCTTCCTCTTTCTACGAACCTTTCGACGAATTTAAAATTCTTATTCTTTCCCCCAGTTTTTTTATCGTGAGATTCATTCTCTTTAATTCTCATTCGTTAAATGTAATCATAAGTCTGAGATTCAATTTTATTTATTTCTAGTTTGCGTAAGATTCTAATATGAAATACCTAGATTCTCTTTTCTGGTTTACAAGTCATAGCTACTTGCGCCGACAATTAAGAATTAACTTAAAAATAAGTATATCACAGTTTTTTCTTTAAAATATTATAAAATATGAATATATTCGAAAATATGTAATAAAAAATACCCAAAGAAATGTGTGAATGATTTTTCGGTTAGATTCAATTAATCACATTTTTTAATCGGCGTTTCTCGTTCGTACACACGACCTTAATTTACGCAAATCTTTATTTATATGGTATTGTGCAATACATGGTAAGCTGCCAGGAATGAATTTGCTTAAACGACGGAATGAACCATAAATTAACGCGGCGTGACGTTTAGATTCCGCTGACTAAAGGTGTGTCGATTAATAATGTACAGCGGCTGTCTATCTCTGTTCCCTTCTCTCTTACTCCCTTCTCTCTCTCTCTCTCTCTCTCTCTCTCTCTCTCTCTCTCTCATGCCGGTTGCGCAAATTTCCGTTGAGATTTGCGTATCGAAAACAATACGCTGATCCTCTCCCTTCTATCGCGTTCGAGATACTATTCGGAGGTAATCCCCAGGATCGAATCGTCATAATCCTCTTTGTGCCCGATATTTCACTGTGCAAAATCGTCGGCGCGATATCGACTTCACCGCACTCGCAGCGATACTAGAAATTTCGGCTGTCAATTCACATGTTGGGCCGAAATTGCGCGAAATTTTGCGGTAGAATGTCGTTTTAGACAAAAAAAGAAAAACAAACTTGTCACGCGTGCAAATGCATTTTTTTTCATGCATGCATCGAAGAGAGAATTAACTTTCCGCAAATTTATAACTTTTGTGGAAAAATTTATCGATGTTGCATTCTGTAGAGCGAAATTACTAATTAAAACACATACAAAGTAGTTAAGCGATAATAGACGTTTGATAATTAAAACGATTCCTTTCTCTTTTGTCGCGCGCGAAAACTGAAATATCTTTTTCCTTTATTTTGGATTTAATTCTAAACACCGTTTCCTTCCATAATATTTAAAGTTTAAAAATATTTCGGTAGATAAATATTTGCTGTTAAGATTCTGTTGAATCCAAATCCACTTAATATTAAATATAGGGAAATATATTGGCAAAAAGCTCCTTTTTAAATTAAAACTAGCAACTGAAAAATTATTGTAACATTCAGGACTGAAAAATTATTTTTAGCACAAGAACAGTATCGCTCTGTTCATCAAATTGCGTTTATTAACGAACACCCTATATATGGTGCACTAACCACACGTATCAAGGGAGAGGTGGAGAAAGCGAGGAAAAGGGCAATTGCGGGCGGGGGTGAGCGGAGGGGGTTGTGTACCCCCTTCGGTTTTGTAATTCCTACGTGTGTTGCGCGCAAATCATTCCGCTCGGACCGTTCGCGGTCTCGCCATTACGGACTTTCGACCGCACGCGGAAACCGCGATCGAGGAGAAATTCTTTCGCGAGCGAACCAGTTCGCAAAACACATGTAACGGAATCTGGAGATGAAATTCCTACGCGGCGAGCGCGAGCGGATGAACGCGCGTTGCGACGACCGACATCGCGAATTCTACGCTTCCGCTCCGATAAAATCTACGACTATTTCCTATTTTACGTCAAAATTCTCACAACGTCGATTTTTTGTCATTCTTACTGTGCTATTCTTAATAAATAAGATGTGTAGAGAAGGATGATTAAGTAACTCTCTCTCTCTCTCTCTCTCTCTCTCTCTCTCTCTCTCTCTCTCTCTCTCTCTCTCTCTCTCTCTCTCTCTCTCTAAGGCGGATATAATAAAATCTAAGTAAGATGTATAATAATATGGAGAAGTACACAATAGAGAACAAAATTTCGATTTTTTTTTTTAAATGTTAAATGAAATTGGAACTTGCGGAAGAATCGGTAATCTAGAATATACAAGCACAGTCTTATAAAAGATACATGTTTGACGCACACTTTTTGTTGTTGCATAATAATATCTTTCGTGGCAGCGATTGATTGCGTATACCTGTACGATTGTGTGAATCCTTATCTTTATTCCTCCCTTGTATCTTTATATTCCATCATTTATCGGCGTATTCCTTAACGGAAGGTTAACGGAGGGTTAACGGGGTAAGTTCCCTCTTACTTCCTCTCTCCCTTCCCTCTTTAACTCCGCTCAACCTTGCGAGCATCCGTCAACTCGCCGTCGTCTATCGGGAGGGTGGTAACGCGTGAGAGAGTGACAAAGTGGAATAAGAACGATAAGGGCGATAGTGGTACTCGATCTATCGATTTTAACCCTAAGGTGCCGCGCTTACGTCGACGCACCTCTTTTTTTTTATAGATTTCCAATGAGTCGTAAGAGACTGAATAAAGAGGCGCTAATTGCGGACGCGTTTTTCTCCCCCACGTGTCGCTTCGACTTCGTAGGCCTCAACATCCGACAACCCGTCGGGAGAGAGAGAGAACGGGGGGGGGGAGGGAGAGGGCCGGGGTGGGAAGGGGGGACGTCTGAGAGGGTGACAAAGTGTCTCAGCAGCCGCGAAGAGAGGGCGGACGGCGAGGCAGCAGGATCTCTTTCTCCTCACACGCTATTTCCTTCGACCCCTCGACGAGACACGCGGGTAGGGTTGACTGATCTGCCTCGTAATGCCAATCGATATACACAGTACACACAGCGAGAACCCACCCCCCGGTGTGACACGTCGACCGACGCTCTTTTAGGCAACGTTCACACGAACGAATACCTTAGTCGCCCCGTGTCGATGTGTCTGCGAGGGATGAGGAAAGGCTGGGGAAAGAGCTGAACTCACGTACGTGACGAGTGTATGAATAATGTCGAGATACGCGCGACGTATGTGTGCCTGCGTATGTAAGATTCCTTTTACACGAATCTAAATCTTGCCAAAACATTCGCAAAATTTCATCGTTGATTCTAGAAATAGTTTTATGGAGACCAAGTAAAAAAAAAAAAAGAAAATTGTATTATTTGGATGACGATTATATGTATCTACTTACATATATCTGATGTGCAGTTGCTGTCTATGAAAGTACAGCAAATTGAACCGCAGGTGCGTTTTTTATATGACAAGCCAGATATGAAGCTGAATAGGATTCTGTGTGAATCTTATCGCCAATTATATATTTTTTTCCCTTTCTGCTATAGACCGTGTAAAATAGGTTTAAGAAGCAAAGAAATATATGTATATAGGAGAGAAATATATAAGGGAGGGAGAACCGAGTCTAAACTCCGCGTTTTCCCAGATTAGATGGATAGGCATGAGAGATGAGAGACAGGTTTTGAGCCAAACCACGCCACGTTCCCGTTTTCTAAGAGAGACACTCCATATAAGAATCCAACCTACGGTAAACGCGTCTGCAGAATTCGTTACAAGTCCCTCAGAATCGAGAGATTCGTTCGGCAGTTTTATCACGTCCCTCGCAATCTATCGAAATTTGATGTGAAGATGCATTCGACTTATCGAGCGATGAAAGGATAGCACTAAACTTACTAAAGATATATGTTCGTTAAGATACATCAAGATTTGTGAAAATCTGTTGAGAATGCTGCAAGAGCACTCAGTTTATCAGATATGATATTTTAAGAGGGATAAAGAATTAAAAAATTTGAAAATATAGCAATATATAAATAGAGAATTTTTATACAACAGATTTGTGTTAAAATGTTATTTGATACAAGTAGCATTTCATTATAATTGTTGTCAAGTTGAATTAGATTAATTGGATTAATTCAATAAGCAAATAAAAAGTCTCATCTCATCGCGATATGAATAATAATTTTTCAAATTTTCACTAAAGGGAGAGAAAAAGAGATTCGATTCGAATATGTGATTAAAATGATATTTAATAAGTATAAAATTATAAAAATAAGAAAAATATGTGTTGACGTATGGTCATACATATTCGATGAACAATGAGTTACGTAAGATTGCAGCTCGCCGATCAATCACCCATAGTATTGCATAATGTTTCAGCATTGCGCACTCACGCTTATTGCACGCTATCCGTCGATTGAATTATGCTCCTCGTGCGTGCGGAATTTCATATGATTTTATTTCGCGATCGACCTAATACGAGCCGTTTGACAGTACAGCGATATAAGTCACTTTTTTCATTTCAGAAAGAAAAATGTTCCTTAAAGAGAGTTCTTTTTTTTTTTTTAATTCATATACTTTATCATAGCAGTTTCATCATTGTTTTATAAAAAGAAATTATTCTAAAACATTTTTCTCATTCCATAAAATAATTGTATAAAATTATAAAGTATAAAATTGTGAATATTGTGGTATAAAAGTTAGCATAAAATTAATTTTTATACAAATTTTATAGATTTATATTCTTATTTTTTCAATCAATGATATCTTTTGTGTATTGATATATGCAGTCTGCTCTGCATGAAACATCACCGCAACAACAATGACTATAGACACCGTATTCCCCTTCCTTCCTTGAATTCCTATTAATTCGGCGATATTAATCAAAGAGCGACTTCTCTCTCGTCATAGCGTGCTTCATTGTTTTCGGTACTCCCTTCCCGGTTCAATATCGACATGCCCTGTGACGCAATGCGTTTATTCGACATCGCTACGCGCACATATATCCACACACACACACACACATACGTACGAGTCTGTACGCGATATATGCAGCTCGTGAAAATTGCGAGGGATACGTTGACATACAAGGAAGAAGGATCACAAAGGCCGACGACGTCGTCGTTGCGATCGAGCGAAAGCAGGTGCCGACTTCGAAAGAGCCGAAAAGAGTTCGACGTGCTTGTCGACGGGGGATCTCCAATCACCGTCGATGGTAGTGCATATAGTGCGTGTAGAATGCATACGCACAGCCACGCAGTATTTTCCTCTCCTCTCCTCTTCTCTTGTTTTTCCATTTTTTATTGTTGTCTCTGCGACCTTCTGCGCCGCTTGGGGTCGCGCGGAGAATCCTCGAGCGAAGAGAGAAGCTTAAAGAGCGAAGGGCAATGTAAATTTACAGACGGAGCGAGCGCGAAATGTTTAAGAATAAATAACATAAAGTGTGAGACAATTGTTTGCATCCACATGAAAATATTTCACATTTAAAAAAAACAACCAAATAGTCATGCGGACTGGTCTCTATACTTCTAATCTCAAGAACTTATATACGTACGACTATTTTCTTCAATATTAATATTTCAAAATTTTTTTGTTTCTCATAACATTGAGAGAAAAACAGAAGCGAAATTTTTTTTTATATGAGAGAACTGTCAAACCTTAATACATTGTAGTGCTATATTATATGGTGTGCAAATATTTGATCGCCATCCAAGCTAACTATTTTGAACCATGCACGAAACGCTCGTATTTCTTCCCTCCCGAGAGTCCTGAGAACCTGAAGAAGGACATCAGCTTGGCCGCGTTCCCACAAGCACCACGGGAGCCTCCCGCTATTTTCTTAATCCGGCTCTGTATAAACAAGCGGGCGGTCCGCGGTGTGTGTCCACGCTCACACATGCGAAAATACACGCGAATCACCACCATCTCCCTCCATAATCACGCAAGTCGCGAGAAAGCTACCCCCGTAGACGTGTAATCGACGTCTGCCACCATTACAGAACCAGATGTCACCGCTGTGTGATTCTCAGCGTCTTTTCTTATAGCTACCCTACCCTCTTCCCTCGTGGTTTCTCCCTCTTTGTTCTTGTTCCTTCTCCAATTCATTTTTATTAACGTCTCTCTGCCCCCCATCTTTTCCATCGCGACTCTCTCCTCAGGTGCTCCGAAATTATAATCGTCTCTCACAGTCGATTCGACCTTCCTGGAACCTTTGTTCCTCGCCGATCACAGTCGAGACCAATCGCCGAAATCGCACCGCGAACGAGTTGCCGTCATGTAGAATAGAAACATTTTTTTTTGCTAAAAAGTTATCATAAAATTATTGAATTATAGCGCGTGTGAAAAAGAAATTATCCATTTACGTCTATATATAAATTTATTTTTTATTTATTTACTCCTGTATAAGTATTACTTATACTTTATATACTGATTTGTTTTATAAAAATTATTATATAATAATAGTACACATATATACATATATATATATATTAATTATGTCAATGGACCAAATATGATACTACAACATTTTTTCTTTTCCCAATAACATATAATTGATAGTTGTCATAAAGTTTTAAAAATATGATAATTCATTCATTTGATTAAGTTCTTTGCAAAGATTGTTACGGTGAAATTAATGATACCTTGAATGAGATACAAGCGACGTGCAAAACTTCCGATAGAAATATGCGCATTACGTTCCCAGATATTATGAAAGTTAATCTTCTTTCCTTCATCGATGCTTCATGTTGCGCGTGGAACAAGATTACTGAAAGAAATCGCGAAATATTATCTAGTCGATATGAGGCTTATAAAAAGCTCATTTATACAACGTTGTAATTGAGTAGTGAAAAAATTATGGAAGTAGATTTATTTCGATACCGCACACAAGCCGAAGGATTATCTAGGATTTTTTTTTTTTAGAAATTCGAGCATTATTCGGAAAAAAATTGAACATAGTGAAAAAATTACGTTTAATAATCAAAATGTAAATTGCAAAAAAATATATTTATTTTGTCTTATATAGAAATTTATCCGATATTTCGATATTTTTGTGTTACGGATTTTTCTTTTTCCAATTAATAATTGCTCTTAAAATATCATCGGGTGATACTGGGACATTGTACAATCGAAAGAGATTTCTTCAGTAAAAATCTTCTTAGCTAAGGATTAAAAGCTACGAGAAAAATTCGCGGATACTCGTCCCGAGTCTAAATTGTCATGGAAAGACGAATTGTCGAGCGAGAGGAAGGAGAGGAAAGAGAATAAGAGGGGTTGCAGAAAAAAGGAATGGCACACGGCGCGGTACAACTTCCCGAAAAATTAATATCCCGTGGAAAGGAGGGTGCACCGGCTGGTTGGCTCTCGCGGACGCTTCCATGCTCGACAGGATGCAGAGGAGCGAGAAAACGACGGATGGCGATGGTGCGAGGAGCGGCAAATGGGAAGCTGGAAGAAACTTTGTTTTCCAAAAGCGATTTCTCCCGCTCTTCGGCGGAGAGGTGATCCGGTGGTCGAAGGAGGCGCGCAAAGGTATTAGACGCATCTCTTGCGAGCCAAGTTCCCGACGTAGAAACTCGTCCGAGAACGAGATCGCCGTCGCGTTCCCAAGCACGGAAACGGCTCGACCGATCAGCGGAATTTAATTGGGCCTGACCGCTTGACCGGATTAATTAGTCGGCCGATTGCGCCTATCGACGAAATCTCGGCGAGGATGTTTGTGCTTCTTCGGGCTATTTACCCCAAGCTGCCGGAGGGTATCCCTTTGTTCGGCCCGACGATGGTCCGGCTAAATTCTTAAGAGCGGTTTGTGTTGCCGGTGAACCTTAATTAAAAGTTTCCGCTAACTCGGCAGGCATAATTATGCCTAATATGAGATTTCTTGGCGAAGGTTGGAGCTGCAAATTAGAGTTACAATTTTCATTGTTTTCAAGATATTACGCTAATCTTTTTTTTTTTTTTTTTATTTAATAGAGTTGCTGGTCAAAAGGCGTATGATTTGTACGAGTTTGCCACGCAATTTATCTCGCGATAAATTTGATTTTTTTATTTTACATATTTTTTATACATCATATTTTTTACATATATTTTTTATATATATTTTATATATATTTTACATACATATTTTTACATATCTTTTAAAATATTTGAATTTAGTATAAATAATATAAGATATATCATATCGTAGTTACAAAAGGAAATTGTTGCGAATTTGCAAGATTGCAGAATTAGATCTCCTATTTCAAGTCAAATCACAACCTATCCCTCGAAACGATCGCGTAAACATTCTACTGGGATTTTCGTTTTCCTTCAAAACGCTATGGACCACTGGCAAAGAACATTCAAGACGCGCATTGGTCGTTGTAGTAAAGAGGAAAGAATAAGGAGAGATAACGGAGTGCGCCGAAAAGAGGGGAGGAAAAGTGTTTGTGTGTGTATGTGTGTGTGTGTGTGTGTGTGGGTTGGAACGCTCGCTGTAGAATTTTGGGAGAATTCTGACGGGGGATTGGTCGTGTCGGGAGTGAACTTATGAAATGCCCAACCCTGTTGCCGGTTGCCGGTTGCGCCGAGCGAGATATTAAATTTCTGGAATTTTGCGGTTAGGCATGTCTACATGCCGACGGATCTCTCTCTTTCTCTCTCTCTCTCTCCTTGTCTCTCGCATCAATACATCTACACTCACGATCGCATGAAGAAATTTGTTTAATTTCGCTGCAAAATAGCGGGTCTCGGTTGAAACAATTTTCGCACATAAAGATTCTTGTAGGATTATCAGTTATCGATTATTTAATCTCTTTGCGATATCTCTACGATTTTTTCAGGGGAATTTTCTAGCATAAAAAAAAACACAATTAAATAAATAATAACCAATGTATATAACGTAATCTTGACGAGAAATGATCCTACGATCACAGAGTTAAAGCGACATGAAAACACAATAGAAAACTTCGTTAGAGCATCAGCTTTATTACGTCGTCAGTTTAGTCTAATTGCGAGTACATTTAACAATCTATACAACATGTACAATGCAATGTACAAGGGTCATGATGTCGTAGCGTTGAGCTTGGGAAAACCGGTTCACTGAAAGGTGAGGAGGAATCTGGAGTCGCCATTGGCTGCTGGCGTTTGATAGTTTGTCGTGTAGGTGGTGTAGGAGTTGCTCAGAGGGTTGGTCAGTGGCACCACGCTCGAGGGGTTGTCGTACTGGTATTGCACCTGCGCGGCCACAGGCTCGATCTCGAGTTTCTGCGGCCTGGCGTCCGCAGGTGCGATCTCGGCGGTGATCGGGGCGACCTGGGCGACTGACACTTGCAAGCCGCCCGGCACGATCTGCAGCTTCTGCAAGGGCGCGTACGCGTAGATCGGTCCGCGAAGAGGTTCCACGTTCTCGGCGCGGATTTTGGCGAAGTACTTCATGGCCTCGACGTTTTGACGGCTAATGTATCGCACGCGTTGAAGACGGCCGTCGGGAAGGGCCACGTAGTACTCTCCGGATTGCTGAGGCTGCTTCTCGTCCACGTCCTCGTCCTCGAGCTCGTTCACCGCGTTCACGGGCTCGGACTGAGAAAATAATGTTTTATTTTGTACGTAATTGTTTACCTTTATATATCACACCAGTCGCTGATCATCGGTGACCGATATTACCTTGCATGCTCTAATTAAAAGAAAAGAGAGGAAAGAGTGTAAAGAGTATTTAATTGTGTTTATGAAAATATATTGATAGAATATATTGATAGAAGTCAAGACGGAGAGAAAGAGAGAGAGAGAGGGGGGGAGGGGGGAATATCTAATCATGAGAGAAACGCATATGCAAAAATTCAATATTAACTATTTTCTGTAATGTTAACATCATTTGTAATTATAGGTTCTCTAGCAAGGTTTTCTAAAATTTTTTGCTGCCAAGTATGTTAAAAAATTTATCATAAAAGTAGCGCAGAAAAGGTTTGGTGCAAAGTCCCAGTATAAATTATTTGCTAAAGAATTTTTCAAACTATACACACGTTGCAAATAAAGGGAGCGACTCCATTGACAGATATTTTTCGGTGAAAGAGAGATTTCTCGAGGTTCTTTTTCAATATCCCGCCAAACAGAAGGCGACGTAGGCTCGCAGACGACCTCGAATCACGGATGAATGCATTATGGGTTGTGTCACGCCAGTCTTCGAATTTGATACGGGCACACACGTGCTTGAGACTCGCGATCGAAAGTAAACGACGCCTCGAATACTAATGTCGTTAGGATAAGCGGGAGAAACGACGAGAACGAGCGAGCGTCAAAGATTGAAAAAGAGGAGAGCCTCTCAGTGCGATTTAAATTCTGCAGAACCGTCTTCGTTCTTATGTAGGCTCACATGCCAACGGCGATGCTTCAGCGCATTCTCTTTCCGAAACAAGATGATAAATCTATGTTACGTAAAGTCGGAGAACGCGCACGTTTTTGGCATCTGGAACTTTCCGCGCTAAAGCTTCGAAATTTTTTCTGCGACTTTTTTCCGTAAAAATATCTAATTATTGTTAAAGTTGTGACTAATTAATCTACTACACACGTGTGGATTCTGTGTAAAGACACAGAAAAATTTGGTAGAAATTTTCTTAAAAATTTCGTTTAACATATTTAACGATTAAAATATTCGGCTACATTCTCTGATTGAGGAAATATTTCATATATCGATAAATCGCGACGTCGAGTGTCACACTTTCTTTCAATTCCTTTTTTGATAAGTTTAAAATCTCTTTACGACAAAAATTTAGTTGGAAGTCGACTTTCCTCGTATCATTTCGAGTTTCATAATACTTTAATCAATCAAGACTCGCAAAATATTATTAATGCCTTACTCACCTCGGATTCAGTGATGCCTTGAACGGTGGACACCTCTTCCTCTTCGGTGGTGTTAGGCGTCTCCGTCGTCGTGGATTCTTCCGGTATTCCGTATTCTCGCCGGGGATCCCCGGATTGTTGCTCAGGCGCACTTGGTCCTCCGTATTGTTTCTGAGGCACATCCGGCGTTCCGTACTGTTGGCGAGGTGCACTTGGTGCTTCATATTGTTTCCGAGACGCGTCCGGCGCTCCATATTGCTGCTGAGGCGCATTCGGCGCTCCGTATTGCTGTTGAGATTGTTTTTGAGGAAGATTAAAGGCTGGTCCCGCTGGTTTCCAGCCGGAAGCGGGATAAGGCGCGGGCTCCTCCTGCTGCCGAGCGAAGTAGTACTGTTGCTGATATTGCTGACGATATCTCGGCGGCTCGGCAAAGACCACGACAGCCAAAAGGACGACGCTGATGAATACCTATTTTCGAAGATCAAATCAATCGGCTGAATATTATTGCGATAAACTAATCGGCATTATCTGCAAACAACGTCAATCGCAAATTTTTCACCGCTATAAAAGCTAATTTTCTATCAATCGGATAAAATATCTGATACAGTAAATCGATGACTACCTTCATCTTTATACGATGGTTGACTGTGGTTGTGTTGACGAGCTGACTGAACTCCGATGCCCGTCGCTGGTGGATTATATACACCCGTGTCCCGTGTTCTGCATATCTAAGAAGGATACGCGCCCAGGGTAGCGCGGCGCGTTCGCTGGTCGACAAATGACATTGGCCTCTTAAAAGACTGATGAATCCTCGATCATTGTTGGCTCATCATCCGGTCGCTCACGCGCGTTCACCTTCGTCTTTGTCGGCGAGCGGGCGTCTTTTTCAACAAAAGCGGCGTTCCTCAATGCTCGATGTACGGCCGACTTCTTCGTCTTCCACAGCTTCGAACTTCGCCTTTCGTGCTTCTTCGCGCATTGTGTTTGTTCCGGTCGTACAAATCGCACGAAAGAAATCGCGCTTCTGTCCTATCGACGATTAAATGTAGAAAAGATTCGACGCGTATATGCTTGCACTCGCTACACTTTTCCACATGTCACGGTGAAACGTATGCAGATGCATTTTATGAAGTATTTTAATAATGCATTTTTTGAATCTTTTCTATGCAATGTTACTGCAAAATTTAAAACATTACATAAACGTTTTATCTCGAAAAAAAGCATAAGTCACATATATTTTATAAGTAAGACAAAATATATTAAAATTCTATTAGAATAAAATTTAATCGAAATTAATTAAGGATGAGAGATTTGTTATTATTCGTGTTATATTATCATGAATATCTCGAGACATTTTTATTCAGCTAGACTCATTATAATTTACAATGAGCATATACGTTCACCAAAATACGTTCATTATCACCATCAGGCATCGTATAGAAATGCTCCAATTTTGCATAATCATTTGAATTTTAAGAAAAACGTCCTCGACTCATCTAATCCATCATCGACGTTCTCATCAGCCGTGACCGATGATCGGATTAGTTAACATATTTTACGGGTCGGAGCAAGACCGCGTTATGCGACGATTACGTCGATGTAATTTTAACTCCGACCGTGCGGCTCGTCATGCGTGGCATGCGTGTCGTACGTGTCGCCCATTCCACGCATGGATTTCGCCGGCGCGGCGCGTGACGATGATTCGCGCTAATCAATTCACCAGCGTACCCGATCTGACCAGCATCCGAGGAATGGAATCGCCCAGGGTCGCTCGATCGATCGATCGCGACAATACTTTGGAATTTATAATGACCGATACCTCTCTGTTTCTCTCTCTCTCTCTCTCTCTCTCTCTCTCTCTCTCTCTCTCTCTCTCTCTCTCTCTCTCTCTCTCTCTCTCTCTCTCTCTCTCTCTCTCTCTCTCTCTCTCTCTCACCTCGAGAGATACGTGTAAAACGCTCTCTGGTCTCTGATCGGCGTTCACGTCGTCCGTATGAAAGGAGACTTTTAATCGAGGCTATACGTCAAACTTTTGGCGGAAAAATTTAGTAACTCTGTGATAGCACGTTCTAAGAATTAGCATTGTGCGTGGTCCAGGATACAATATTAAATAATTTGTGCAATCTTATAAGATCTTATATCACACTCCAAATGTTTAGTAAGCACGAGCAAAACAATGAAGTTCCATTCCTGAATTAGTAAATCTTTTAAAAGAATATGAAGTTTATTCCTTAAACTTTTTTAAGCAATATCATTCAATCTTATGTATTTTTTTTTTTAATTAATTCTTTTGAAATTATAAAATTATTTAATTTGTAAAAAATATAGTTCTCGGATCCTTTCCAAGTATACGTATCGCATATGATCTGGTTCTGAGAGATTGCTTTTAAATCCTTCTCCGCGCAAAATAGGGCTCTAACAAGATGTACTATTCCGAACATTGCTCTCCATCGACGCAATACTCTAAAAACTCGTCGGTCTGTGCCCTTCGCGCGAGTCCGATGTAGAAGACGGTGGAAAAAGAGCTCGATTTCGCGACTACGGAAATCGGGGAAACTCTCTTCAACGCGACGCGAAATAACGCGGCGGTACTGCACAGGGGTTGACGGGGACCGCGAGGGTACACGAGGGGGGAGCCGATCACGGTGCTAGTCGCGCCGGGCCGAGAACGGCAAAGGAGAGAGGGACGGCACGACGGCGGCGGTGGAAGGGTGGGCCCGGGCAAAGCAAATTATTCACACTCAAACGACTCCATTTCAATATCGGGCCGAAGCCCAGGGACAAAAGAAGGGCGAGATGCCTGTCTCCCTCCTGCTTTCGCTTTGCGCCGCGCTGCTGCTGCTGCTACCGCTGCTACTCTGGTGCCTCTGTCTGCAGCCTGCAGGCTTAACTCTCTTTTCCTCTCTTTTCCTCTCTCGCTCTGCACCCTCTCCCCTATATCGTGACCTTCTTCTCTCTCTCTCTCTCTCTCACTCTCTCTCTCTTTCTCATTGTTTTCGCTATACCCGACATTTTCTATTCTTGCTCTATCATCTAACCCTGGTGGCATGTCAGCCTGGCAGTGGAAAACATCGGGAAATATCGTGGAATCGCGACATCTCGACTTTTCACGCGAGAGACTGTCGAAAGCTTTGATTCTGCTTTCCATATATTCGGCAACACATTATTAAAGCTCTAATAGCAAACTCTATTATATATTATTTTATATAAAAAAAAATATATATATATATTGTAAGATATTATGTATTTTTATATTTATCTTTTTTCCACTTGTCTGAAAAATTGCACGATTTTCTGATATGCATCTGCAAGAAATCAAATATATTCTTATCAAAGTATAATTATAATAGAGAGACCTCCCCCCCCCCCCCCATAGATCATAGAACAATAATATCCTATAAATTTTATTCTGTTCTTTTATTATGTTTATGTACGTCATTAAAATTTTCATTTCTTTATTCGTATGCGGTTATCTCGCTTTAAGACTTAAAGTATTATAAAATTATTTATAGCTGATATTACTAGTGAATGCAATGGGCACTTTTTAATCGTAGAAGATTCGATAATAAGTGCGTATCTCGCATTATTCGTTAGACAAACTCGCAGACTCTACCGAAGAATTTACCGGAGGGATCACCAGTGCATAAATCCGTATTCTTAAGAGGGGCCGAAACGGAAGTGGAAAGTCGGGACTTCGGCCGGCGCGAGTAAAATGGAAAACAACAAGAGTTTAGGGGAGAGAGACAGACTGAGAGACGATGAGGCGCATAGGTTTGAGTCTCGTAATTGAATATATTTAAGCGCGGGAGGAACGTTTGTGCGGATTCTCGGCTTACAAGAACCCCATGGCGAGGTAACGTCTGCGAGTAAACTGGATTAATCGTCTATGAAGGGAGAGACCGTAACCCCGCCGCATTCGTTTGCAATCAGATCCCTCCAGGGAACGCGAAACAACACCGCTTGTGTTGCGCGCCGCCTTGTTTCCACTGCAATTTTATATCGATCACCCGCAAGGAGATAGGGAGAGATCATCGGGTTGGAGGCGCGTGCTAAAATGCTCTACATTTAAAATAAATTAGTAACATTTTATATATTAAGAAATATTACGGCAAAAGAGAAAGAGACAGAGAGGGAGAGAGAGAGAGGGGGGCATGCAATGTGATCTTACCCTCGTATATAGCATAAGTTCATTAACATTCTTTCTCAAATTTGTAAAATTATAATTATATGATATATTGAGATTTCGTAATAACTCTAGAGAAAATAAAATGCATAAATTTTAAAATAAATATTATTAATTTATAAGTTAACAAATACAATGCTGCACGTAGTATAATAAAATTAAAAGAGATTATCGGCGTTCCATTATCGAAAATTAATAATTTTTTTTATCTATAATAATCTAAGAATTAAAATATATTGAATAAACATACGATTAAATGTTTGTATAATGGAATATTTATTTATCATTCCACAGTGAATATTAAATATTCCTTGTAGGGCAAAAACTGTAAAATTTATTCTGTGAATAGAGAGGGATGCATTGGCACAAAAACCAGAACATTGTCCTCGAAAAAGATCAATTTCATGGTCTCTTGCGGTGCATAAGTTTTGCTCTCTCATCTATAAAGAGAAACTAAACCCATGAAACACGAGCGAGATTTCTCATGAAACCGCTATAAAAGATATTACGTAAATCAGACACGATGTTTGCATCGACTTAAAATGACTCACATCGACTTACAAAGTGTCTATTTGATATCCATAATGCGCCTCCGAAGAAATAAATTAGCCCATCTGCATGCAACGTTTTATCCGGATAATTACGCATTCGAAGGACTCGTAAACTAACTCAACGAGGCTTTTATCATTTGCAGTAATTTATCAATAATCTATCTAAACTCGTTTAATTGCACTGGCCATATTAGTATGTATATTATTCATCCATGTATATTATTAATTCTATATTATCTCTATTGCAATCCTTTTCTAGTCATGCGAGTTCATTCATCCGAGCTTAAATGATTGTTTAGGATCCTAAAGAGATACAAACAATTTAAAATTAAATTTTGAAGAAGGGTAGTTATAAATATAGTACAAAATAATATCTAAAGATCATCGAACGTCGTTTATATTACGTCTTACAATGGTTCTTTGAAGTCTGAAATTCTTCACCGATATCCACCGAGATCCGTCGGCGAGAAACCATCGCTCGTTGCGGGATTTTACTTCGTCAGTAGCACCCTTGGGACGTGCCACGGGGATGCGTGCAAACTGTTTGGCTACCAGTTGCGCGCTCCCAGAAGGCTCGTTTTGCAAGTCGTAAACGAATTAAGGCCTTCGTGCCGCTGTGTGCCGCATTCAGTCATCGGGGAAGAGTTTCGAAACCGCTTTTGATTTACATTCCGGTCGCCCGTCGTGCACGATTTGTGGCATCGACGCCGAGATCGCTCGCGATCACGTCGATTAACAATGAGCTTCAAGTCTGAATCCTCGTTAACTGGATTAAATATACTTTGCTCGTTTCTTTCTCGTAAATTTTTCGATAGCGTGTGAGAAAACAATTAGATTTACGTATTATCCGGACAGTAGCAGTTGGTTTGAAAAATCAATACTCATTACAATTACTACGGCAAGGATTTTAAAATCAAAAGACGTTCAAAAGTAACTAAATGGAAATTAGAATTATTATAAGATAATTATTGGAATAATTATTGGAATTATTATAATTATTTTAAGATATTTTAAAACTGATTTTAAAATACTTTTAACTGCATTAAATGTCAAATTGACATGTTAACCATATCTGTATATGATAAGCCGAGTATATACTGATTATATTATATATTATCGTATTTTTCATTAAAATTCACAGACTCATCTAGCAAGAGTAAAAATGCGACATCGGATTAACAATATTGATTATTCAAAAACACATCCAATCATCCTGAATGGATTGACGCGTGCTTGCGATAGGTTTCCGAACTGTTAATATTGTCAATAACGAGAAGACATCTTTGACATCGTCGAATTAACACGAAATGCGTAAAATCGTCAGTCAATGTTTGCCGATTTAACCAACTGTGCATAGAAGCTGAAGTTTGCTCGACGCATTTAGCGCACCTCGAAGTTCAACCCTTCGCTCGTTTAATCGCCCTCTATCACGGTACTTCCGTCGTTATATCGTCGATAAAAGAACGTGTCCTGCACGTGCCCTGTTAAGCTTCGATGCTAAAATAGAAGCTCTTTACGTAGAACAGATGTTTTTCGTCAAAAGAGTATATTTTCTTTTTTTTATTTATTTATTTTTGACAATTTTAAATTAAAAATACTCCCTCTATAATCTCTTATATTATAAGCTTAGATCTACTTAAAAACTTAATCTTTACCTTATAGAAATATTTATGGATCACATATATTGAAAGAAATTTAAGTAATTTAAGTAAATTAGATAAATTCTCTCCTTTATGACAGTTCGATCTATCAATGTAAAAAAAATTTTTTAATATGTACAAATTAATAGCAAGAGAATTTCTTATATTAGTACATATTACTAATAACAGACATTTCATTAAACATTTAGGCGCAAATAATATTTCTTATTAATTCTTAAAGAAAAGCCTTACTTTTCGTCCGATTAGAATCCTCGCAAACCAATGCGCGAACTTGCGAATAACTATCAATCGTGGTGTTCCGAGATTCGTGGAGAAAAGCTTCGTGAAAATCCGGATGAGAGGAAGTGCGACGCGCCGCGCGTAAACGGAGCTTAACCGCATCGCGTAGCGGAAGAGGAAGGAGGGAGAGGAAGAGAGCGGGCGCGCGTTGCGAGATCGGAAGATGGGTGGAGGGTGTAGAGAGAAATCTCGAGGCGAAACTTGCAAAAGTACATCGCGGCTCAAGAGGCCGGAAGTAATCACGTGAATTCCGCGCGCCGCGAGATCCGCGTTATCGCCGAGCGATTTCACGGCGTTTAGTGGCTGGCGACCGTTGTTCCGCGTGACGCGCGTCGAATTAAGAAAAAAAAAAAAGCAAAAAAGAATTAAGAAAGAATTAGCTTGCCCCGCTGTAACAGTCCTGAGAAATATGCAGCGAGACGACTAGATCTGAAATATCTTTTCGCATGATTTGACGTACCTGCAAAATTTTTAGTCGCGCCTATTTTTCGGATAGAAAGATTCTTTTGGGGCATCTGTCTTCTTCTTTAGTGAAAATTCGATTGAGCAAGTTTGTATGACAGGTCTGAAGGCGTAATATGGAAAGTTTTTTTTATTGCTTATAATTTAACATCTGTTGATGCTTCGACATTTTTGTTAAAAGAAACGAACTCCAAATTGTTTTCTGAAAAATCTCGAATGTAGATGCGAATTTGTATATCATATTTTATATCTCATTGGTTTTTTTTTTTACACAATTTTTTACAAGAAGCATTAAATACAAGTCTTTGTAAAGACAATTTCACAAAGTCATTAGTGAAATGGGAGTACGATTTAACATACCTATTTTAACAAAATATTTACAATTTGACTTATATGTATGAAGGGAATATTTAATTAAATTATACATAAAAGGATTTTTGTCTTACTAGATGAAAAAAAAAAGAAAAGAAAGAAAAAATAGAACACACAGAAAATCGAAATATTTGATACAAAAAAATTTGGCAGGAAGAGATCCCGAAAAGGAGAGATATGATGGTAACTGCTGTAAACGGGGAGAATGTTACAAATGAATCGCGCAATAATCCCCATAGCCGACCCTCCCTCCGTCTCTCGCTTTTCATCCGCCTTCCTCTCGTTCTCTCTGTAGGAGCTGCTTATGTATTCCGGTGTACGGCTGGTTGCACCGCCGCTAATGGAGTTTCCAATATTTTCCTTTCTGCATCGCCCGCCCTCTCCTCTTTGCCTGGTTTTACGCGCTTCCCCTGTCTTTCTCTCTCGTCAGTCTTTCCCGGCGTCTGTCCGCTCGCTTGATCGATTCTCGAACTTCTTCCCGCCTTTCGCTTGTCTCCCTTAACGTTTGTCCGACATCACCCCGTTAGCTCGTGAAGCCTGCCTCGATGTTGTTTAACCCTTTGATACACTTTCGAGGTCAAAATCAGCCGGCTCGTATAATTCTATCGTAGCACGTACATCTCTTTAGAGATGTTAGCTTATTAAGAGCTTTATGTCATTGTAAGACTCCAATTTACTTTTTCACATTTTATGCGATTTATACGAAATATCATCCACAATGTATCATATTTTAAATATTACATTACAATCAGTTGACAAACTCTAATTCATCATTAGTGCCATACAACTCTCACTGATTTTATATAAATATCCTGCGTAAAACTCGTCAAAATATCGTCATTTATGCAACTGATTCGTGAAAATATAGCATTAGATATATAATATCATTAAAGAGATACCATCTTATATCATTATATTAATCAAGGTGTTGGATAATCGTGTGGAAATGTTGTAACGCGTACTGTTGCAACCCCTTCGCGTATCACGTATCACTGGCTACTGGTATCTATATCTTTACGCGCGTACTAACAGTTTCGTTGTAGGCTCGGCACAACCAGAGCACGGTCCATATTCTACCGCTTAGCCTTTAATCCAGCCCGGGGTCGACACCTCGTTTCTTTCCAGCCATTTAACACGGCTGGAAAGCGCCCGCTATACACCGGAACTCGTTCACCGTTGTTCCCCGCGCGTCATCGACGAGCCGGTGAATGTATTAACTCTTATGAATACAATTTTACACAACGCGGCGGAGAGATCGTCACGGTCCTATATCGAATTATTCAAACGTCGTTAATCATTCAGCATCGGCTGAGTAAGTTGGACGAAGGAGGAAGATCACCTGTACTGCTCAATTTAACTTGGAATGTCGCATTAATTTTCGATCGCAGTTTATCACCACGGGATCCATTATAATCCCATGGCGCTTTCCCATTCCCATCGCGTGGCTGTAATCATTATTTCTCAATTGACAAATATATAAGTCGATATGTAAGTGTGTGTCTTAAATTTTGTAATATTATAGTGGTGACATGGAAAAGTTACGCTCCAAGTTACAACTTTTACTCGACAGCATTTAGAAATCAGATCCGCTGTAATTCTGACTCTAATAAGGTATAATCGAGATAGATATAATGTATAATTCTATAAAACGTCTATAGAAAAATGTTTTATCAGTTTCAATAATGTAAACAAACGGATAACATAGATAATTCGCAGGGTTACATTTTTTTTACAAAAATCGAATCACGCCTCGACGTGTCGATTCATTATTCCTATCTTCTTCCCTATGAATAATGTAATTTCATTGTCATGCAACATTTAGCGTACCAGTTGGAAAATAGTCTCTAATCCACGAGATACATTTTCGGCGGATTCACGTTGGAAAGTTCGGCGCGCGTCGCATATTCGGCATTAAGGGACGGGAAATCCAATAAATTTGTACATAGGATTAGGCACTAGGTCGGAGCGGATTATACCTCTTACTCCTATCCGCTGTTGAGCGATACGATACGCAATTTCGTAGCAAGAGGGAGAAAGAGAAAGAGAGAGAGAGAGAGAGAGAGCCCTCTTTTGCCCCTTTGCAGTGCCTCTACATCGTCCGGAAATGATCCTTCGCAGATCTTTCAAAATTTGTTACGGTAAAATCAGTCGCATATTTCGAGTTTTATTGGATTTCCGTATTAATAAATTCCGTTTCGCTACGCTCTAATTATAATTAAGCTGAAATATTTTGGAATATTAATATATGGAATATTAATTTTCCAAGTTAATAATTTTAACGCGATATGTAAATATAAAAGAAAATCATTTTATTACCTTTTATTATACATTTTTTTTTTCACTTTATACTGGAATTAAAATATTTCAGTTGAGTTAAGGTATTAATATACAATGTATGATCAACCGAGCACAATCATATGTTGAAATTTTCTCTTTATATTATAGTCTTTTGTTTAGTTCAAGTATCGTTGCTTGCATTCCGTGGTATTCTGATAAGTGCATGGATTGTCGGATTGTTACACGTTATATTTCTATGCTATACTTTATCCGCGTCTTCCTACCATTCCCGCCCCCTTTGCGCCATTTTTACGACATCTGGATGGCCGTTGCTAACGCATCATGGCCGGCCATTGTCACCGACTGGCTTTTCTAGTCGGGTTAAAAACGATAATCGTCATCCCGAGGGGTGCGAGGTGTCACACCGAAACGGGTGGTGCCCCGATCTGTTGTCTTCTGCCTTCGCGTACATCGCACACCTATGGCATCGCGCACATATAGCGAGGGGAAGCGCTACTCTCTATCGAGGAGGGTAGGAACGCTAATAAAAATGCACGAAAAAAGGGCGGCCGCGGTCTGCATTACGCGTTATTAGCTGGCCCCCTAATAATAATGGCCGTCAGACTTTCCGTACCGACGTTGACTCTTATTCGTCTGAATGAACATCGCGCGCGCGCGTTATAACATCTGTATCATCGCTGCCATTCTCATGCCATTCGACGCGGAATGCATCTGGTCTTCTACCCGAGGCTTCCCTCCCTCCATGAGTCCCTCCGATCTCGTATGTTTAGCTCTAGCAGCCGTAAAATGTCGTTTACAAACTCGACGTTTTAGTCAAAGTGTCGGGATTGTCGTCTTTCATACGAAACTAGTTTGAGGGATTGTGAGATAAAGAAAGATCTGTGGTTTGTAATCTTATTAATCTCTTGAGGACTTGTGTATCTTTGCGTTAAGAAATTAAAAGCAGTTAAAGAGAAATATATAATAAATTTTTTAATTCGCATTATGTAAAAATATATTATAACATTATTTTATTAAATTTTTTATCTATTCAATATTTAAATAGTTGGAAAAGAGATTTTTTTTTATTCTTAACTCAGCATCAATTAATTATTTTAAACTCATTTTAAGCTCATAATAGAATTTGGAACAGAAAGCGTTAAAAAATCAGAATGCACATACATATATATAAAATACATATCAGAATACACAGAATATATATCAAAATTACATACGTATATAATCAAAATACGTGAGAGGGTGGGGGCACACAGTTATATATTTATAAATAAAATTCTCTGTTCTGAATTTTCGCAAATTTAAAGCCTTTTAAAATGGGCTTTATTAGCAAGCAAATTCAAAATGTAATTTAAGAACGGATGAATGTATAATGATAGAACGCGTGTGTATATGTGTGTGCATGTGTGTAACGTTGTATTCACGCGTATGCCGATCATTCATTGCGGTACCTCGAGAGCTCGATCTCTCGTCTCGCACGAGCCGCAAAACGTTTCTCTTCCCAGACGAAAGCCGGAGCCGCGTTAATCACGCCTCGACGAAGCTCGCGGTCTGAAAGTTGGCCACTTCGCGCTTGCCACTTTGCGTTCGCCACTGTGTTCGTCATCCAAGAGGACTGAAGGAGGGAACGTGCCTCTCGGTCTCTCTCGACAGTGAGAATCGATTGCGTGGCTCGCACGAGCGGACCACGTGCCGTTTACCCTATGCGTAAAGTTTCACCTCGTAAGTGTAGCATTGTTTCCTTCGATCATCGAGTTGCAACCTCGTGACGCATGAATTTGAATGGTCCACGTCGTGTGGACCAGTAGAAGAGGAAGAGGAGAAGAGGAAAGGGAAGTAGATCGGAAGCGCCTAGGGTCCTCCCTTGTCGAGTGTTTTTCTTTCCTCTCTCTTTTTACTTTTTATTTCTCATTCGAATGACTTCTCGTGGTCGAGTTAGGAGGGCACGTGGGTAACAGAAACTTTCGAGAGAAAGAGAGAGTTTCTCGCCATTCTCTCTTCTTTCTCTCGTGTTGCGGCTCAAATCGTTTCTCCCTCCGAGATGGAGATCCTTTGTTTCTTCGCTCTTGTTATTCTTACTGGCTGTGCTCGATGATCCCTTTCCCGGGCCGATCGCGCGACGATTGAAAGTAAACTACCGATACGAACCGTCACAATGCAAGCTCGTCGCAATAGGCATTGTCGCGGCCGCGCACGTTCGCGCACAATACCGCTCTTTCGACGCAGTCTTTAAAGCGTTTAGCTAAGTGCACCACCAACTCCATTATCGACGTTAATAAACGTCCCTTCTCTCGTGCTCTCGTCGTACGTACACTCGACTCTACGGCCCGAAGACGCGACGCGTTTTAACGACTGCAAATGATCAGAGTTCCGCGTTTGTGATTTATAAAAAAAAAGAACTGACGCTATTGTTTCACATAACGGGAAACCGTTTTCTGGATTTTCTAAAAAAGAAGCAACACCTTTCTAGAAAATAAGATTTAGAATAAATTTGAGATAAAATGAACAATTTGTTATGTTTTTACTCTCTAGGCTCTCTCTGATATACTTTACTCGGAGAGGAATAATTATCAGAAAAAAAAGCGTAGAGCAAATATTTATATAATTTTTAAATTATAATGAACACGTAATTAAAATTAAAAATGTAATTACTGATAAAATACGCTGCAAAAAATTCACTGTCTTTTAAATCGTTTAAAAGGTTGATTATTTTTATTCCGATTCGTGAAAACTGCTGTATATTTTAGTCCAGATTAAATAAAGGTGTAAATACAAGAGTATACAAAACACATTACCAAAAATGTTGCGTGTAAAATATTGAAAAAATATTGAATGCACGCAACAACGTTAGTAGTTAAACCACGAACGTAGTTCCGCCATCACGCTCGAACGCACGGCACAGCCCCGGTTGGTGGATAATTCGTTGAAGGAAGATGAGAATGATCTGGTTGGGGCCAGAAACGAAGGGAGACAGGGAGACAGGGAGACAGGGAGAAACGAGAAACTGCCTGGGTGACGTGGATTCCCCTCCATGGGCAAAATGGTCCCGCGTTTAGCTCCTGCCTTCCGAACGTTCTTTAGCGTGGAGATTTGTACCTTGGGAAGATATATATATGTACATACATATGCTACTTTATGCGATAGACAAAAAAATATATATATATCTTAATTTTTTTCGTTTATCACATAAAGCATAAATATATTTGATGCTGTGACATTTTTAGCATCTTTGAAGTTCGGTTCTTTTAATTAAAACACACAACAGAATGATTTGGGGCAATAATTTATATATGAACGTATCGAAAAAAAGAGGGGAAAATGGCCAAATTGAAAAAAAAAGATATAAATTGTCGATCAAATTTATATATCCTCTGCAATGTGTGAATGTCTTCTTTACAAAATAATTTTATGAGTTAATCGATCCTTTTCTCGATTTGAAAATTTTATTATACAGAGTTAAGATATTAATAGGAACTCACTAGTATTATGTAAAATATTACTCAATTTAATAGAATAATTTTTATTTAAATATAACGTCATTAATTTTATTTTCCGCTAAATCCTTCAAATATTACGTTTAGAAAAAAATCGCTCCGAACAATTATTGTGTGACATGTTAAAAAAGTTCACTAATAATTTAATCACGATATATTATCACTGGGGATCGTTCAATATGTTTGAAATATTATGAAAACGACGTACAAATTTTTGGCTGCCGGTTTACCTCGTTCAATTCACCCCAACTTATACTTGCTCCGACGGCAAATCTCTTCCCCTTAAATGCTCGACGCTCGCGTCGAGTTCCGCATCGCTGTTAAACTCGCGAGCACACCGCGTAGAAACGATGAGCAGCAGCGCGATGTTAAAGACGAGATCCAGCAACCGCGAAGGCCCAAAGTTGCTCCTCGAGTTCCGGAAGGAAGGTTCGGAAGGGCGAGAGGAGAAAGGAAATGGGGGGGGGGAAAGAGGGGAAGGAGGATAAGGCGGTTTTAATTACCGCTTAAGACACCCTCGTAACGTTTACCCCGCGCCGTAGATACTGAC
The DNA here is from genome assembly GCA_949152495.1 of Lasius fuliginosus. Lineage (NCBI taxonomy): Eukaryota > Metazoa > Arthropoda > Insecta > Hymenoptera > Formicidae > Lasius > Lasius fuliginosus. The sequence goes on from OX424447.1 coordinate 8,988,125, forward strand.
GGAGGGCCGCCCCTAAAGATATCGTTTGCAGTACACGGTTACGAAGGAGCAACCCGAGGCTGGTGGATGAGGAAAAGGACATAGGAGGGGGATGGAAAAGGGAACGGGGACCGGAGAACTTGTACGCCAACGTCGCACTCGATTCTCCTCAACACGCGGGGGAGGAAGTTCGAGGCAGCCAACCCTACCGAGCCGCGAGAACTTTGCCGCTACTAGCGTGGCCGTCTGCCAGCTTCCTCGAGCGAATCACGTGGGGGAGGGAACGAAAGGGTGAGCCGGGATGTATCCTGGATTTTGCCGTTTATACGACGATTATTACAGACGTTTCCGTTATCCCCGAGTTCCGCCGGCGCTTGGTGTAATCTGACGTCATACATGAAAAATGTGACATACTATCTCTCGGCAATATCTACACTGATCTCAACGATAACAGCTATTTCTGATATCTGCGATTTCTTACTTGTTTAACATTATACCTTTCATCCCGCAGAATAATAATGTATCGAGAAACTAAGGCCATTCATATCGTATAAATTGAATATTATTTATCCTCACCGAAATATCTTTTGACGTAATTCCTTATCGCCAAACGATATAATGATTATATGTAAAATGTAAAAGTTAAGAAATTTAAAGGCTCTCAATATAAATTCAGATAGTAAGAGCCAAACGCGGATAATAGTGCATCGGTTTCAAAGAAAATTAATTTTTCGTTCAAACTTATTCGTTGTGCACAGGGCACATATTTTTCTTGGTTTGATACCAAGACTTACAAATTAAATCTCAATTCGAGATATTAATATTAATTTAATATTAATAAACCCCTCTGACCCCCCTAAAGAAGCGCGTAGGCGAGAAAAATATCAGGGCAAAGTCGCTGAATCGGGAATCGAATCCGAGTCTTTCGCTGCCGGGCGACTCTTACCACTGAATAAGTAGTAAGCTCAATGATAAGAGCAGTCGCCCGGCAAGCGAAAGACTCGGATTTGATTCCCGATTTAGCGACTTCGCCCCGATATTTTTCTTGCTTCTTTAGGGGGGTCAGAGGGGTTTATTAATATTAAATTAATATCTCGAATTGAGATTTTTTGCACAACAAATAAGTTTCAACGAAAAATTAATTTTCTTTGAAACCGACGCACTACCATCCGCGTTTGGCTCTTACTAGCCGTTTGATATTTGAATTTATATAAAATATAAAAAATAGAATCTACTAGACATTCAGTGGTGGACATATTTTAAATAGAAATCTTTGAAAACATGTAGTGTATTTCACATTTAAATAAAACATTATTTGAAACTAAATTTTCAAATAAATAATAAGATAATGTAAATACACAGATATATAAGAAATATCTATTTGAAATGCGACGATTGAATTATTAATTGAAATAACAGTTCTAATAGAAATATCAGAAATTCTTATTCGAAATAGTATTTCGAAAAAATTAAATTTTCGAGCTTTTGCACAGATTATTTCAAATAAAATTGTTTCTTATATTGTTTTAAATCTGATGTCAAATGTTATGTAATAAGGAAATATGATAAAACAGACTATTTCCTATCTATCTCTGAATGCAATGAAGCCTGATACAGTTGAATCAACAGAGAATTAAAAAATTGTGATTTCTTATCACTAATTACAGTGATATATAAGATTATGTAGAACACAAAACTCTTAATTACAAAGAATATATAATTAAGTCTCAATAACGGCGACAAGTCGCGTGTCACATCGAGCCAGATTCTGACTCGAGCCTCTCCAACGGTGAGAGGAGGTAGTCGCGAAATGACAGTGGCGTATCTCATGGGGTGGGAAGGGGTGGCCGGCGACCGGTGGTCGGGACGCCCGTCGTCTTATCAGGCACCCTGTAGCCTCATCCCCCGCGCGTTCTCCTTCATCGTCCTCCTCTCGCTCTATCCTGTGTCTCCGCACCGTTTCCCTCATCGTCGTCGAAGCAAACCCGGTGACGCCTCGACGCGCTCACCCAGAAACCGACGATAAGGTTCACCCGGCGACGCCTGCCTATACCGCTCGTGTTCCTTCACATACGCGCGGCGTCCACATGCACACACACACATATATACACGAATAGGCACACATACAAAGACGCGAGCGTATATAACGCATGTAGCTATTGATATAAGAAAATCAGAGTGAGAGAAGGAGGAAGGGATGGGAGGGGGGAGAGTAAGCGAAACCCCAAATCGTGTGCCACGTTATCACATATCCTGACATCGATAATACATCGCCGATTTCCTCCGCCGTTACAACCAGGAGCGATTCCTGAAAAGCTTAACTTGCTCGCAAGTGGATTTAGAAAAGATAGTCTTCATCGAACTTTTAACAAAAATCATTATCAAAATGTGTAATTTTCTTGGATTAATGGATTTTAATTTCAATAAAAATTTCTTTGAACTTGAAATGAATTTTTCCTATTCAAATTATGGTCAAGATTCATCAATGATTGCAGTTTTGTAAAATATATTCGATATTATATATTATAGTAAATAAACTTTGATTTTTTTTAAGTTTTGGAAATATAAAATTTACATTCAATCTATTCATAGATGTATACCGTAGACATGTGTATCAGAAAGTTTATAATAAATCATAATTCTTATAAAAATTAAATGTGACGTTTGACGACTCAGATTAAAGCTTGATAAATCAAAGACATATAAAGGAAATATTTAATACATTAATTTAAAACTCTGTTGCATGTATTCTCCAAAAACTCTTGAATGTATTTGGATCGTCTTGACAAAATTTTTAAAAAATTGACCCGTGAAAGGATTAAATCAATAATAGAATTCTATCATCTAATTGTATTTATTATCTAAAAGAAAGTTAATTCGCAAGAAATTCTTTTAATACGAAAACTATTCGTATTATATTCAATTCATGCCATATTTAATTCATATATAAAACGAAGGAAGAAGTTGCTCGTAATAGCTCTTCGTGCGACAGACGTTGATAACGGTTCGCGATACGTTTTATCATTACAGTGACCGAGCTCGAGGGTGGCGCGCATTCGGACGAGACGAACAGCGGGGGTGACAACAGCAACGCCGGCAGCGTTTCGGGCGGCGGCGACGACGATCAGGCGCGTCTTCGCCTGAAGAGGAAGCTGCAGAGGAACCGCACGAGCTTCAGCAACGAGCAAATCGACGCGCTCGAGAAGGAATTCGAGAGAACGCACTATCCGGATGTGTTCGCCAGGGAAAGACTCGCCGGCAAGATCGGCCTACCGGAGGCGCGAATACAGGTGACTATTCGGCGCAACGTGACGTTGCACACCCTTGGCCGAATACTTGCACAAGGACAAGTAGAATAAGCGAGACCGTTAAATAAATAATTTTCCAGCACGATATTTTCCTTTAAAGAATTAGCAGTTATCGTGAGAGAATATTCAACAGCGGGTATCCGCTTAATATATTATTGAAAAATAACAATTATAAATTTTATCAGCAGATTATTTTTCGTGTTTCATTATATTTATGTCAAGATCTCAATTATCACATTTGATCTTAAGTCAGGCTACTCATTGTTCATGAATTATAAGACGTGGTGAATTTTTATATCCTTCATTGATAATTATGCAACATATATTCCTCGGTATACTTGTTATATGAAAGTTTGCTATGCTTTTTAATTCTTGAATATATTGACTTAATATTTGTGTGGCTGAGAACAATGGTTGGCAGTTTCAGAAGGAAAACGGTGTACCTTGTATAGCGGTATTTCTATAATTATAACTTCATCTCAATGTTTTTATCATTTGTATCAAAAGCAGTCTTATATACAGTCTTGTACACATATACAGGTCTCTATTATTTTATTACAAACACCAAGATTGATGATCATAAAAATCATGAAATCATCAATGAAAAAAATAAAACTTAAAAATTTAACATAGATTCTCGATGCTATAATTCGTAATAGATCTTCGCAAGGAGTTAACGCGTTAATGAGCCGTTTCGTCCACGATTGTCAACCGATACGAAAGTTATCCGTAGCCTAGCGATTGACCTGTATCTTCGTCTGTCTTCTCGTTCACTAACTCAGGTCTGGTTTTCGAATCGGCGGGCCAAGTGGCGGCGCGAGGAGAAATTACGCACGCAACGGAGGGATAATCCGCCACCGCAGCAGCAGCAGCAGCAGCAGCAGCAGCAGCAACAGCAGCAGCAACAGCAACACACTGCCGGCGTTAGTCTGGTGGGTGCTGGTCACCCGACGCCGCCGCCACCCTCGGGGATACTCGGAGGCCAGCCACCACCGCAGGCGCCACCCTCGCCCCCCAGAATACACCACGGATTCGCGCCCACCGCCGTATATCCCGGAATACCCAGCATGCCTGACTCATACAGGTGAGAGTGAAAAAGTTTTCATCGAGACTAAGCTATCCGAAATGGGGATCTTAAACCGATGATTAGCTCTGCGATACAATGTCATCCAGCAATGGACACATTTCAAATATGCGCAGATTAAAAAAATCATCATTTAAATAGCGTGTGTTTCGATTAAATAAAAAAATTCAAACATTTATTTTTTCTCTACTATAATCAAATATATTTATATCGTTTATTGCGACATAATAAAATTTTTTCTAAAGATTTAATTTACGTTTTGAATTCTCAAAATACTTAATAGCGATACTATTTCGATAAAGTGATATCGAAATATGCTAAGAAGAGCTTTTATAATAGAAGAGGAAACGAGATCCCGATTGTGTTGATATACCGCGTCAATTTTTTTTTTTTTTTTTTTTTTTTTTTGCATTACAGCCCAATGACGTCGATGCCGAGCTTCACGATGTCGGGTGCCAGTCAGCAGAATCAGCACACGACGAGCAGCATGTCCTCGCTGTCCACCGGGGGTGGTATGAGTCCGATGGGCATGACTGTGGGCATGACTGTCGGACCGAGTCCGGGCGCGTGTCTCCAACAACGGGACAACGGCTACTCGTGCGGGGTCGCGAGACCACCGAGCTACGAGCCCCTACATCTGGGTTACGGCGCCAGGCCCACTTGCAGCCCCACGCAGCCCTATCACGCGGCGGGCCTCAATCAGTACAATCAGAACGCCAGCTCGACCGGTGAGTGTCTACCGCACTCACTGCATTCGCTGCTTGCACTCTAGCCGATGGACTACTACTACGGCTACCATGGATAACACGCTATCGAGCCAGCCGGTAATGGATTATACACGCTTCTGTCTTCCCCTGCCTCTTTCGGTGCCCCCTCAAAGTATCCCCGCTCGCGCGCGATCGAACGATCTCGTGAGAAATTTCCCCATCTCATTATATCAGTAAATGCGATCAAGCTTTACGGGATATCCCGTAAAGCTACTCGCCTGCATCGCCTACATTAGCCGCCTGAGCGCTTCTTATTTCTAGTTAATGGATTGTAGGTGTTAGTAGAGTGTTGTTCAATTTATGTTGGCAGAGCAAAACGCGTTGTACGTAAATTAACGTGTCTTAAAAACAGATTATTTTTATCATAAAAAAAATACAATAATGTATGTATTTTTATACTGTCATTGCTATCACCCTGTGGCCTGATTTTGTGTGTTATTATATATCTCTTAATAATGATGAGATGATAAAATAATATTTTGACGGATACACATATGTAGATAGAACAATACACACATAATACACAGCATCTCGAATAATAATAATAAATCAAAATGTTCATAGAAATACTCTAGTTACTGTTGTTCTTCTTTTTTATCTCTCATCATTATTAACATTTATTAATGACTTCATATATTATGTGTTAAATCTCAGCTATGAAATTACATAGAAATTTTTATCGAGAGAACTAGCATTAGCAAGAGAATTTGCACATAATTTCTTTGCATGTAAAATATATTGTATGTCTAGGAAATTATCAGAATGTCACACGGATTCTCTTACAGGTCTAATATCGCCTGGCGTGAGTGTGCCGATCGCGGTACCAGGTCAACCGGCACCCGACATGGCGGCACAATATTGGTCACCGAGGCTGCAGTGACCGTGGTGGTCGTCGACGTCGACCTCGTCTCCGTAGACTTGAGCTTCTTCGTCTATCTAGTTTACGTTACCGTAAAAAAAAAAAAAACGACACACGGTTACGCGTGATCGTAGCGCGAAGTCTCCGCACGTTATGATGTTGATTGTTTGTGCGTGCGACTCTGTCTCGTAGCAAAAATCGAAGTGAGCTATCACACCCGTGCGTTTCGTTTTAAAGCCAAAGCTCTTCATGGAAACGAGTTTGATTTGTCCGTGTTCGCGTCCACTGTTTCCGTTTCTGTAAGGCAAGTATGCGTCATGAACATCATTTCACACACAGAAACTTTTCCTGAAGAAATAACATTGTCCGTGAATTCGCTGATATTTACTTGGGTGAGAAAATCATCCGAGACACAAAAGAATCCGTTCTATCTATTCGATGAAGATGAGGAACTAAATTTTTTAACTAAATGATTCTCTGATCGAATCGGTTTGTGTATTGATGATAAATCGGTGTATAGTAATTGTATAATTGCAATATTACAAATGTGACATGCCGAATTGGGTTGCAATAGGCGGATCAATCAATTTCTGTGTACAATGGTGTGAATCTTATTCATCGTTAAAATTAAATTCCTAATATCCTGTAATAAAAATTAATATTTACACTTACGATTAACATCTTCCCGATCGAGTCCTTTTATTATTTATAGACAAATAATTAATTCTGTTTTTTCTCACTTTCACTAACAATGTTGATATCGTAATGTACACGCAAAGAGATATTTCTCCTCTTTATTTCGAGACGCTTTATCAAAATCCAATAACTCGTAAGAACACACAATCTTTGTAAGACATCAATGTCAATCAACTCATGGTAATTTTTTTATTATCATGTATCAATATCAATGATCGGCAAGATGTATATGAAAAATCTTTTAAAATATCACATCCACGTATGCACACTTTTATAATTACACAGCTTTATTTTATTCGTATACAATTATACTTCCAATATCTTTGAAATAGAATCGGGCAAGGTGAGACGCGGTGAAAAAAAAATATGAATCATCGGCAATGTGCAACTCGTGTAAAAATAACTAGCGTGAAAATCGGTGAAGGAAAAGAGAGAAAATCGCTCTCGAGAATTCTCGCAGTTTTTATTCGCAACGTTTCGTAGATGTAATTCTTGTAGGCGAGAGGAAGGGAAATAAAAATAGTTTCTAAGTCGGTATTACGTTATTATTTATACTCGTGTAAAACAGAGCAGAGAGAGTCAGGAGATAATAAACGTGAGTTTGTTGTGTGTACATCGTAAGAATATCTCGATCCAGTCATTTATACATATATAAATATATACATAGTTGACTCTATAATTCTCTAAATACACTTGATAAAATCAATTCGTAATTTATATTCGGTGCAAGGTTCGAGAGAGAGAGAGAGAGAGAGAGAGAGAGAGAGAGAGAGAGAGAGGAGAGGAGAGGAGAGGGAAAAAAGAGAAAAAAAAAGAAGGACCGAAAATGCCGATTGTGATTTCCCTTAGGCCAGATATGTTAAGCGTACGATTATGCATTCTAAATAAATAGTATGTACATTTAATCGAGAGTTCTCTCAATGCTTGTTTTCTAATCGGAGAATCCGTTTGCAAGATCCTAGCGTATACATTCGTTCTTGCTGTATCAAATATTAATTGCAGAGAGTAAAGCAACCATGTATTTAATACTGAATATCTGAATATCGATTGTTGATCAAGATAAGTAACGATCGTGCGATTTCCTATTAGAAATCAAGCGCAACTCCTCCCCGAACGTGTTCATCTCGATCCGATAATTCATATGTATCTCGATGCCATTTCGTTAATCCTCTTAGCATAATCGATAATCGCAAAGATATCAACGATCCCTCCTGTATTATCATCCAAATCAAAACAATTGAACCAATTATAAGAAATAAAGGAAAGCGGAATGTGTGCAAGCAGAAAGAGACCATCGTTTTACCTTGCAAATGTAACAATTGTATATTTATTTCGACTTAATAATTAATTTACATTCGAAGACATGTTGCAAATTTCCTAAATCCTCACTAGAAATTATCTATTGCGATATAGATCTGCTGGCGCGATTAACCCTGGATTACTTCTACGAATGGGAAGAAGAAGGAAAAAAAAAAAAAAAAAACACTCGTGGGTAAGTTTAAATTAGTACTAATGTGACAAAGTTGTGCTTTGATTATAATCAATTAGTTAATAAAAATCGATAACAAAATTATAAAAATGTGCACAGATTATAAAAATGTGCATGTTTAATTCTTTCTCTGAGCTTACCTAAAAAATTACATTTTTTGTGATTACACCTTTAAATTACATATTAGTGAACTATTGAATAGGAAAAGTAACCAGAGTTATATAAACTCCAACGGATATTTATTACAAAATTGCAACAGTGTGTGTGTATACACACACACATATTATATAATTCTATATAACTATACATTATTATAGTTATCACGTAATTTGGTACAAAAAAATGTTTACAGGCTTTAAAAATAATAATATATAATAAATATATTCGATATGGCCTAAGTCTTTAAGACTCCCGTTTTCAATCATCTTCAGTCATATTCAATTATGAAATGAGAAATCATGAATATTGTTTTTTACGAAATATGTCAAAATAGATTAGTTTTATCGTATGTTATCACTCGCGTTCGATAGATTCGGTAAGATATACCGAAAGAACTTTTTTTTTATTAATAAATGCATATATAATTTATATTGCAATCTTATTTCCAATAAAATGTGGACCTTGTGACAGTTGATTAAAAAATTTGTAACTATTTACTAATCTAATGAATAAAAAAAAAATAATAATCTTCGATATGTTTTACTGATCTATATTATAACAAGTGGTGACAAATTTTAAAAAATCTGATTTATTCTGATGTATTTCGCAAGAAAATAATTTACACGATTTTTGACATCATAATTCAATATGATATGACGTCAATAAGGAATCAAGAGTCTTAACTTCAAAGACATATATGATATCGATTAAAGTAAGTATTAAAACTTTGAACTATAAAATTTATATTTTCTATTAATATTATGCGTGCATTTCAAACAAAATCTATTATCTGTTAATATCGAAATGTGCAACGAAATGTTATTCCGTATCAATCCGATTACTAGATTTTAATTTAACTTTCATACATCTCTCTAACAATAAGTGATGTTTATATTCTGCACGTTTGGAATATCGTGTAGAATATCATATTTATTTTATTATTATTTCAATTTTCCTCGAGAATTTCATAAAATAAAAAAATTATGAATATGATTGAGATCAGATATGAGAGAAATGCTGATTTATGTGCATACTGAAATTAATCTGCATTTTTAATTTGCTAAATATTCCGAAATATAATCAAACTAACACATAACATAATTTACAAAAATTAAATAAAATGGAACTCTAATATCAATGATTGATTAACTAATTGTTTAGAGATCGTAACGCTATAATCCTTTTTTTTTTTTAAGTAAAATTTTTAATTTGTGTCTATCCAAATACTAAAAAAAAGAGAATAGATGTTATTTTTATATAAAATTTTTTAAGATATTTTTGAACCTTGAAGAAAAAGAGCGCAGAGTATAATTACTCAGTGAGTATCTCTACTTACGCATAGATTCGTCTAAAGTCGCTTAAACCGCAGTTTTCCTACTTGAGCAAGTCATCGATATCTCTCATAATATCATCGGACGACGTATCTAGTCTTAGGTACTCATCCTCGGTGTTCGTGTACGGTTGACCGGCCAATAGCGCAGCACTCATGATATCCTCAATCGTGTGCCACGTGGCGACCGATTTCCTGTCATCCGTCGCTTGTTCCGGTTGCGTTTGAGTTTTCTCCTCGTTTGTACTACTGTCGCACAGTCTGACCTCCACCTCGCTTCTCCTGTTCGCGTTAATCGACTCGTTGCTGTGGCTCTCCAGCCTCTCGCGACACGATACTTCGTCGCCCTGTTGACCGTCCATCGTTCCGGCTGTGTCTTTGCACGATTCCGTCTCGGTTTCCTTTGTGATAGCGCTTTTCAGAGACCTTCGCAGTTTTATCGGTGGCGTCTTGATGGCGGGTTCGCTACTCTTGACGAACTCGGAGCTGGTCCTGCGCTTCTTCGCCGGGCTAACCGAGCTCTCTTCATCGCACTGCTCGATCGAACGCTTCTTCAGGCTTCTCGTCGTTTCGATCGGCGACGGAGGCTCTGTTCGAACCAAGGCGTTTGTCGGAGCTTTAGCGGCCAGCTCTTTCTCCTTCTTTCGTCGTCGGATCTCCTCCAGGCTCAACACTTTAAAGTCCAGCTCCTTTACCGGTTCTTCTACCTTGGGTGAATTCACCCATCGATTAGCGATCCTCTTAGCCTTAGCAATATCCGTCTGATTGCGGAAAAGTCCGGCATCGTTTCCAGCCTCGTATGAGTAATAAGCCGCGCTCTCCGCCTGGATCTCCTCTAGTCTCATCTGTTCGTAGGTCTTGCAATATGGTACCTTGGGCTGCGATTTTACCGGTGACGGTGCACTTTCATTATCGGATTCTGGAAGAAACATACGAAGAACGATGGATCAAATAATCGTCTGGATTACTCGAAGAAGGCATCACTTGCGTTGATGGCCATTAATATTAGATATAATCAGCTTTCTCTCTCTCTCCCTCCTCTTGCATTTATCTTTTTCTCTCCCCCTCTCTCTCTTTAGATCATAAAGTACTAGAGTATCTGCCGATTAATTCGGTAATTTATCTCTCATCCATCATTACCAGAAATTGTGGACTTAATCTTACTTTATTATATAATCGAAAATTAGAATGATCGAGGATCTATGTATTGTGTGTCTCAGATTTTTCTTCGCAGTCAATCGCAATAATTTTTTTTTTTTTAATGCTCTTTTTTATATTGTAAATTATAATCTCGAGTTTTTTGCATGCGCGCGCTCTGTGGTAGGAAAACCTGGATAGGATTCGATAGTTTTCGTAATCGACATTTCCTTTCCTGTTCTTGAAATCTTGGTTAATCTCTAAACGGATCCTCTTCTCATTATCTCGATCTTTTTTCCTTCTGAGTTTCTCGATTTTAGACTTAGATCTTAACTTCGAATTCTCATTGTTTCATATCTTTATTTATATCCTCCCCTTCGCACATTTCTTGGCTAACACTTCATTGTTAAATCGAGCTTTAATCCACACAATAAAAATTTCTTAACACAGTCAAGAAATTTCACTTCTCTCTCTCTCTCTCTCTCTCTCTCTCTCCCGTCATACATACATTTCTTTCAAGAGACGCGATTTTCCTCTCTTATTTTTACCAGTTTAAAATTGGTTTCTCCGCAGATCTCTCTATTGCGTTGCCGGACCCAAAATTGCGCAAAACGGAAATGCTTCTTATTGTCGACACACTTTAATTCACACTTCGAGAACAATACTTACTTGCATAACCATTTATATAACAATTCTCTCGATTCATAGTTAATCTAAAACAAAAGCGCACAAAATCGGAGAAATCTTGACTGGATCGTCGTGATTGCAAAAATTGTACCGAAAGTAATATTTTTTTCAAAATAATCGAAAGATGAATGAAATTACGGTTAATGGAATCGGAAAGAAGTGAAATAAGAACACCCATTGAGAAGAACATTGCCGGTAATGCTGGGGACAAAAAAAATTGTCACCGTATAATTATCGGTCATATGCTCGCTCTCCGGGTCGATTGTCCGGATGGTTTTCGAGGTATCAAGTTTATTGAAATCCAGATATCATCTCAATGAAAAGTATTGATTTTTCCATTCGCTTACATCAATTCGTTTATAGTTAAATTGCGCATCGCTTATACTCTTTAGCATCAATCAATCTTTCTCCTCTTCCACATATTCGCAGCCGTGATCGGCTGAGAAAAAAGGCTCTTTCGTTTTTTTGTTTTCTTTTTTATTTTATTTTATTTATTTATTTTTTTTGTTTTTTTTTTTTTGTTTCTTCTCTATCGTTCGCGTTCGGGACAAGAGAAGCAGAACGAACGCGCGTTTCTGCGTCGGCGTAACGAATCGACGTAAGGACGATCGCGGACGATGTTGTCATTCTTCATCGTCGTAATCTCGATCCCGTTTTGAGGGATGCATTCCCGAACATCCTGGGTGAGCTCTCGAGAGTCTCGTCCGCGCTGCGGACGTCTGTTTCTCGTCCACGAGACAGACCGACGATCCCGATCGCAGGTCGGAGGCGCGTTCGCGGGCTCGACTTGTTACGTCCTCGAATCGTTACGTCGACTCGTTACTTCGACGCATTTAAAGTTCGTCGAATGATCGCCACGCGACCGAGGCCAAAATGCATGGGAAAAAAAAGGAAAATTAAAAGAGAGAAGAATTAATGAAATAATGAGAGAGAAACAGGGCTCCGGTCGCGCGTACGGCCGTGAAAAATCATTCGCGACTCGACTTCGCACACGCATATTGCAACGACGAAAAAGGTCGCGAGTCGAGGGGAAATCCTCTGATTTCAAAACACGGGTAAAAAGATATAAAGTATATGATCGGAGACAGTTGTTGTGAGAGAGACTCGAGCGCGAGTCGGAGAACGGAGAAAGCAAAGAGTCCGAAAAACTGTGTTCTCGGTTCGCTCTGACATGCTGTTCTCGCGATTACTCGCGCACCGACGAGTCTGCATTTCGCGTGACAATTCTCTGACATTTATTCGCGCCGCGAATAAATCAGCTAACGGGATGGATGATCTTTCTCGTCGAATGCAAGAGCGTCGATGGCGCAATAATCGCGAGATACATATACAATAATAATGGATGATCGTCGCTTCTTTGCGCTCTCTATAATCACAGGGAGAAATGCAGACAAAAAATCAAAATCACTAACAAATCGTTATAAACAATGATCTTACACAAAACGAAGATCGAGGAGCGAGAATCGCGTTGTACGCAATCGGCTCCTTTTCTCATGTAACATATATATAGTATATAATATATATATATATATGTATATATATATATATATATATATATATATATATATATATAATATTCTCTGTGCTCGCACACACTCTCTCTATCTTTTGTCTTTCAGTTTTACGCTTACAGACGCACTTTTTCAAGCGCGCACTCGCGCACACGCATACGCGGACAAGTTAAATGAGTCACAGGCCGTGGCGATGCAAAGAAAACATCGCGTATACTCGCTGTCTCCCGAAATTTAGACTTACAATACGATTGGTGACGATATCGAAACGACGAACATCTTGCATAAATCGCCAACTTAATCGCAATCGAGAGAGAATCGCATACACTTCGTAAAGATCTATCCGCTCGTCGAATTGTATCTCGACGGAAGCGAGACGCGCCTGTCTCGCTTCTGACAAGTCGCATCCGAGTGAGACAACAAGCATCACCCGTGGCATGACTGCCTATAATGAATTTACAATCAATGAGACTGTAATAATCGACGCAGATGATGCGTAACAGCGACTCGCTAACGACCAGAAGAAAGAATCTAGCGGCGAGCTCGCGGCATCATCGTCATCGCGCGACCAGCAGGCCTATTCTGCAACTTTAAACGCATACATTATAATTACAATGCATGCGTTACAGGACTCGTACCTATGTAAAAAAAATGCGTTATAGTTATAATCCATGCATTAAAAGTTACGGAATAAGCCTGCAGGATCCTCCGATCCTGTCGATAGCCTTTAGCTTTCGATATAATTAATAGTTGTGAATAGATGTTAAATATAAGGGAAACCTACGATCTCACACATACGTGGATCGCTTCGTCCTTCGAGACTCTATTCGCACAGATAGAGGCCCTTCGTCGAAGGGCAGTGACAGGACCCACCGCTGCGGTCCTTATTTTTCATACTTATATATCTCTCACACCACCTGCTCGCACTATTTATCAGATACACATTTTCTCTCTCTTTTTCTCTCTCTCTCTCCCTTTCGATAGCCATCCTCGCATTTTTTCATATTACATACTCGCTACTAAACTTTTTTGCCTTTCAAACTCACGCGCGCAACCATATTTCATATTCCTGTAAGTTTTATCTTTTTTTTTTGTACATAGATTTTATAGATCCGGGTACACGTCGCGATCGAATTCGATCGAACTCGCCCCTTTCTTGGAAGACATGCGCGTCGTTCTCCGTTTTGAAAGAAAAAACGTATCGCGCAAATCTATCCGGATGATCGCCTAATTGGCATTTATTTTAATTTTCCTGTTAAAAAAATACCTCGTAAGAAAAAAAAACACGACTCTGGCATTACGCGAACACAAAACGGACTGGCGGCTCTGTAGGGTTCAAGGCACAAAATTTTCGCCGATCGAAATACACGCGCAAAATTTTGCGCGGAGAACCGTGATAGTAGAAGCAAATACACAAGTATTTCAAAAAAAGCCAATGCGACAGTCCCTTATATTGACAATAATCTCGACTATACTAAAAAAAATATATATAATTCTCTAATATATATTTAAATATTATATATATATATATATATGTATGTAAAACATATCGCTGTATAAGAAAAATTATTAGTTTTCTATTTTGTATCGTGTATTTCGCGCAAAAATACGCGTATATGTGATGTGTATGCATTCAATCTATCAATTTGAGGTCTTTCTTTCTTCTTTCAGTCTCACACACGCACTCTCTCTCTCTCTCTCTCTCTCTCTCTCTCTCTCTCTCTCTCTCTTCTTTCTATTACATGCTCATCCAACTCGATTATTTCAATAATTTCCCCATAAAATTTTATAATTTCTTTCATTTTTTCGCCGCGTGTGTTTTACAACGCTTTGCTTCCTATATCATTTAGTCTATCAAGTTATCATATGCACCGTTGACTCGAAAAAAAAAATTGCTATTGGAAACCCGGGAAAAACCGGCAGAATCTTCCTAAATGATTTACGTTATTTCTTCTCGATGTCCCCTTGTGTTTTTGCCTTCTCTTTTCGTTCAGCAGTGATGCGATTTATTATTATTGTAAAAGACCAGCATATCTTATATATATATATCTCACATCCCATATTATATATATATGTGTATATATGTGTATATATGTATATATAATATTATACATATATATATATATATATATATATATATATATACACACACACACACACACTTTCCCTGATTATAAAATTTTCCATCGATGCAAGATTAATAGTTTGATAAATTATTTAATGAGTAAGAGCTTCTTTTAATCTTTCTGCTGACCTAACGAGCCGGCAAGATCAAACGTGCGATATATTAGAAGAATTGAGGCGCTGAAAACAAAGGAATTATGTTTTTTGCTGAAAATAAAAGCTAACAATAAGTTTAAATTGTGTGAAATTCTTCGCTACGATTATCGATATTCAACTAAAATTTTTTCAAATTGTGTCATCTCAGTTTTCGTCCTCAACGCCTCAATTAAGGGTTATTATATCCTATTATCATACGGAAACTCGTAAAAAGTGAATCAGTATAATATGTAATATTCTCTTGATGATCGCGCGCGCGTGTATTCTTTTATTCGATATATGATAAACGTCCTCGGCGTTTATCACGTAGAAAGCAAGCTTCTAAGCCGAATTGTTAGACATTCTCTTTAGAGCGTTAAAAGATCACGCTTGACTTACGTTTTAAATCTATACTTCATTATTTTTTTTTTTTTTTTCTCTCAATTTCCCTTGTTGTAAAGACACAACATCGGGATTATCGTGGCCTGCGAAAATTTGCGTAATTATCGTCCGGCGCAAGCTCCGTGTGAAGCGCGATATCACGTTTATTTCCATTTCGCCGTCCTGAAATTCTCAAATTCACGTGAGAAGCCAAAACATATGAAGGCATTATTATTCGTGCACGCGTAAAACACAAGGCTAGGACGCGATTGGAATCTGTCTAAATCTTTAAACATGGATTCGCGCGCGAATATATTACTTCATATTATATAAATCTTTTTCTCCCTCTTTCTCTTCTCTATCCATTTCTCTAATCAATCATACATTCATTCTCTCCCTCTCTTTCTCTCCCTCTTTTTCTCCATATCTCTCTCTCTCTCTCTCTCTCTCTCTCTCTCTCTCTCTCATTTTCTTTCTCTCATTATTCTTTTCTTCCTTCTCCTTCTACATCATGTATCTCACGCATAATAATAAAGTATATGACATCAAAGAAAGCACATACATGCTCGCGCGCTTATTGGTTCGAACATAAATATCTCAATTATTTCCTACTATCCGCCATTGCACTTATTTCAGCCCAAGACGTGACCGACAGAACAATGCGCAGGTTTCTGTTTTTCCTTCTTCTTTTAATAAGATGTACATATCGGCTAACCCGAATATATGCTACTTATATATAATATTCCTTCAATCGGCCACGCAAGGGATGCAAGTCCACACATCCGGAAGAAGGGGGAAGGGAGGGGCGCGGAGCAATATTTAAAATAAACTTTCTAGATGCTAGCAAAACACTCTCTCGTCAAAGACGCAAACCTAAAACGAGCAGGGCTTACTCGTTGTATTACAAGAGTACCCGATTAACATTGAAATTCCAGCTTTCCACAACTAAAAGCAAGTTCTCTATGAATGTGTAAAAAATTTATGTGTATGTCTGTGTGCATATGTATGCGTG
Source organism: Lasius fuliginosus (assembly GCA_949152495.1). Lineage (NCBI taxonomy): Eukaryota > Metazoa > Arthropoda > Insecta > Hymenoptera > Formicidae > Lasius > Lasius fuliginosus. Next base: position 9,004,783 of record OX424447.1, read on the forward strand.
TGTGATAAAGCGACGACCCATAGCTATCTTCTTCTTCGTCTAGCACCGTTCTCGCTTTCGCGATCTTACAGCATGTGATGCATTGACGAAGACACTTGAACCTCGTTTTTCTTTACTTAGACCATTCTGGTAATTCGAGCCCGATTGGACCGCAGCCGGAGAAAGATAGCCATAGGCGGTTAGAGGGCTAATTTAGGCAAAGTTTAGATATAGCAGTCCCTGTAAAAATCGATATTTACTACTAAATTTTTCGTGGCAACACGAGTGCTAGATTTATCAATAAGATCGATTTAATACGATTGGGCGATTGATCATATTATGATTACCAATAAGTGCCAATTCTTTAAAAATGTGAATTCGATCTATGTAGATATATTGTATGTTATATACCTCTTCCCCATGACAACACACGAATATCGAATGAACGAATAAATAAGCTTGTATATGATAAGTCGCACAAACATAAATGATCGCCGCAATAAGAGCAACCAATGTAAAAGAATCTTTAATAAAATCATATCTCTGCAATTTACAATAATATGACATAGTGACATGAATGTTTTTTGCATTAGTTGCATCTCATTAGATCGATCCATTTTACGAAACAAATTAAAAGGTGAAGGTCGATCAAATATCGGGAATGTACTCTGTGTATGTAGTATGACCTAACGTCGTGAATTAAATATTATGTTAAAATCGACACAAGATTTTTTTTTCGTTATGTATCTTTCGCTGCTAGAAAAATGTACACACATTATTCTTCATGCAGAATGATACTTTCGTAGTAATTCATTGTTGCTTGTACCAAATGTATTTAAATCATCTCAACTATATTCGCTATATCAGAGAATCAATAGTACAGATTCGATATAACAACTTAATCGTCGAAAATTTGAAAGGTTTCAAATGTTCGTGAATTCTTCGAAAGTATTTTTCTGTTACTGGTTGACGAACGAGGAAAATCATACATATGTCGTGGCAAACACACTACAACACAGTTTTCGTCGATTTTAAAATCTCCTATACGACGTTATACCGAGAAACGGAAAGGGAAATCGGGAGGTCTGAGGTTGTGGGCTTTGCTGCGTATGAATCGACGTGTACGGCGATTGCTGGAGGAGCGGGGAGTTCTGTTGATTTTGCAATGACGACAGAGACTGCCCGGGAGAGTGAGAGTGTAAATTTTGTTGATGATGCGGATACGACAGCGTGTGATGACAGGGAGAGGATTGCGAATTGGTCGGCGGTGGGACGTTTAGGTTATTTGTGACGCTGATGCTACCAGGGATGTTGAGACTGTTGGGATTGTTAGGGATTGTCAGGCTCTTCGGGATACCGAGCGCGTTCGGGAGATTCATATTTGTTTGCAAGCTAGGCGGTAGAGAGAGAGTAGCTGACGTAAGATAATGTACGTTGAAAGATGGACGGGGGGGCTAGTAAAGCCTCATACCTTCTTCAAATTTGACGATGAGAGGATCAACGGCGGGACTACCAATAAAACTACCAGCCTCGCTGTTTCCTCTACCTTGGTCCGACTCGGTAGTACTGCTGCCATCATACTTGGGGTCATCTTTATAATATAAAAAAATGTAAAAATATTTGTCCATATACAATAGTTATTATCATAAATGCATGACATTAATTACCTGATTATCTTATTATATATATATATATATATTCTTATCTTATCCCTATATAGAATAAGATAAGAATATAGAATATATAAATAATTCTAAAATTAACTCGAAATAAGCAGCGTTATTTTTTCTGTTTGGTTTGTTAATAACATTGAATAAATAAACTAAAATAGTATTGATATAAATAAATCTAAAATATTGTTTTTATTGTTTCTTTACCAAAATAGAAACAACTCGCAAATAATTAATGTGTAAAACAATTTATATAAATCTTTTCATAAACAAAATTTTCAAAGTCAAAGTTGCAACTATACGAATGAGTTTTACTCATTGCTATCAATCTAAAAAAAACTTATTTTATGACAATATAAAAACATCTACCTTGACGGTTGAGCCATTCTTGATTGGGAGATTTTGTTGCTACTTCTGTGGTCTTCACAGGATTGATAGGGTCATTGGAAATATTGCGTGGACTCGCATGCATAAATGGACAATGCGGTTTTCTACATCCTCCAGGTTGTGTCTCCCAATAACAAGGAATTGACTTGCGATTTTTCTAAAAAAAAAAAAAAAAAATGAAGTTTAAATGTTCTTAATTATCTGTAAAAATTCTAATATTTAAAATAGTTTGACTGAATATGACTGAATATCACTATAATATGCAAACTATTTTGTCTTAAACATTGTTTATTTATTTCTATAATTATTGTAAGAAAAAATAATAAAGCTGTTACATGTTAATTCATTAAATTAATTTACAGGTTTATATTTTAAAGAAGAAAGAGATAGAGCATGGTAATAATAATTATGCAAACTATATATATGAGTATTTAAAAAATCTTATCAAGGCTTGATGACAAATTTTGTGATATTTAAAAAGGTAAATAATTTGGATGATTTATAAATTTTCTTGCGACAACGGAGTTAAATGAAAAGCATTACCACCATACAATGCAGTAAAACACTATTTTACACATATAAAATTGAAATACAGTATGAACCAATAAGCATGTAAGTTTGTGTTATATAAATTAACACATTTACATAAACTATCACATATAAATCGAATTGTTCATTTAATACATGATCAAGTGTGACAAACTTATCTAGTAAAAATATTTACCTTTAATTCCATGTGTCTGAAGTTACAGTGCTCATTAAGGCAATTTCCTTGTTGCCAATATGTGCACGTAGTTTCACAACCTAGAGCAGATGGTTCATGTCTATATGGGCAAAAGTCGCCCTGTAAGAACAAAAAAAAAATTATTAAATGTAAAAATTATTCAATAGTTCAGCTAAAATATCATAACTAACAAGAATAACTATACACACTTGCAGTGCTAAATCATGTCATCAATACTGCAAGTGAGATTAATCAAAAGTTAGTATACTAAATTATATCATCAAATATTTAAGGTATCATAAAAATAGAATCATTCTCTCATTTATTACTTACTATAATCATTTATTTATGACTTAGAAATGTATGGATACTATAAGATATATTAAATTATGATTCAATCATTAACTAAATCATATATAAATTAAAGTAAAAAGAAAATATATTATATATAGGCGTTAAAATAAGATAACAGAACCACACAATTTGATCAATATTATGTTTTTTTCAAAAATCACGTATTATATGATTGACGAAATATTTATGCAATGAACGAAATTTTAATACGGGGACGACAAAAAGTCTCTATATTATGTGTAAGTAAATAAATAAATGGAGAAATTAGCCAGCGAGTATTTAGCCAAATTTCAATAATAAGTGATTGAATTTATGATTTATATATTTGAACTTTTACGATATTGAGAAAAAAATCTTATCAACATGGCATCAAAATGGCCGACCTAACCTCGGCGAGCTCGACAGATCGCGAGCAATATGGAACGATTGTATCGTGAATTTTTTTTCCGAGATAACGTTAAAGAGGAGGCGACGCGGAGGATGCAATTCGGCTCGAGGGCAAAAGATTACTCGAGAGAGTGATTCGCTCACCTTCTTGCACGTAGAGTAGTAAAAGAAATAACAGTCCAGATTCTTATGGTTGTGCTCCATTTGTAAGAACTTGTAAAAGGACGAGTGATCGTGCTCCTTGCTGAAAACAGAAGAGTTAGTCCTAAGATACGTATGTCAATACGTGCGAAGCGAAACGCGGACGTGAACGTCAAACGTATCTTTCAAACGATCGACGAATTTATAGACGACTGTAAAAGCCAAATGAGGAGGAGAGAAAACGTTACCATTTCGTGCGAAACATGATTGCGCGAATTGGAATTCGTCTCGGTCAACTAATCGCTATCGGCAACAACAGTCAAGTACGTACATACGCGAAGCGGTATACGGCTAAACTGACGAAAGGTCCGCCGCGTTCCAGATTCGGAATCGAGCAACAACAATATTTGAGAATCGTCTCGCGTGACCCGTGCTCTCGTTTTTTTTTTCCCCCCCACGCGTTTTCGCAGCAGCCTCGTGTGTATGATCGTTGTGTATATACGTACCCTCGACGCCGCAAGTCCCACGGTGACACCTTTTTTTTCCGCACAACCTCGCGCGCGCACACAAAATCCACTTCAAACACACAGATTCGCTCAGTCGATCTCGATTGATCGTCGTGAGTGTCGATTATTACCCTCAACGTGCCGTCCGTGCTGTCGCTCGCACGATTCCCGTTCGCGGACACGCTGCTGCCAACTGTCGTTCGCACGCTGCATGCGCTCAACTTGACGTTACGAATGTTCCCGACCGTTCGATCGACCAATCGAAATCGAGAGATCATTCGTTCTGATTGGTCGATCGAACGATTCGGACATTTGTAATGCCAAATGGATCGCGTCGTCGAATGCTAATGTTGCCGAGCCTGTTATGGCGGCTTATTCGAAAGTGCGACAGCCGGTGACAAGCTGCTTCTCCAGCTCTTAATTTTTCTAGAATTTTAAATGTAAAATAACAGTTATATTTATATATATTTATATGTGTATATATATATATATATATATATATAGGATGGCTCATAAATCGCTTTACCATTTAAAAATTTAATAACATTTTTGTGTTATTGATTTATATCCACATTTAAATATATTTCTAAGAAAAGTAAATAAGAAATGAATTATATACATATGTGTGTTTAAATGTAGTTAAATAAGTATAGCTAATTAAGCAGCATAATGTGAATTAATACGTGAAATACAATATTAATAGGATTAGAGGTAGAGATTTGAAGGAACATTTTACTTTTTCGCATCACACTGAAACATTCAGTTATCTCTTCTTTGTAATAACTTTATTGAGAAAGTGATATTCATTTTCTTTATACATTAAAAAGATGAAATTACATTTTGGCCATCACTTTTAATTCCACACAAATAAAACTAAAACATGATTAAATTTTTGCTCATGCTTATATAATTTATCAATGAACTAATAATAATAATATAGTATATATATATATATATATCTCTTTCCATATATATATAATGATAAACTCGGAAATGGATATACACGTATATATTGCCAAGTTTTGTATTATATAACTCATTTGTCCACATTGTAATGTCAATGCTTATTATAATAGCATTTCATTTTAATATTGCTAAAATACATTTGTAAAACGATATATTTATAACGAAATACATTATATTCAATCTATTTTTGAAACAAAAAGCTATAATAATTTATAGATAAAACATAATATTGAACAAAATAATGTATTCCCCAAAATTATATATACTTATGTTACTTATATATAAATTATTTAATAATCATAATATACTTCACAACAAAAGCTATGAAGAAATAGTGAACACGGCAAACATACATATCGATTTCTCTCTATACTCTCCATGAAGAAGTTTGAAAATTGCACAACCCACTCTTGGCATTTCTTAGCACTTTGATATTGAAATGACGATTCTTTCAAATAGATTTATTATACTTCTGCTAATATATAAAATAGGTTCATTTCGTAAATTATGGCTGCATCGTATTATTTCAGACAATGTATCACATGGCTACTGATATACGATATGAATTTACGAAATGGGACCATTGCGCTCATGCATAAGTGGCATGATATTGATCTCTTTTATATATATATATATATAATTTATATGCAACAATTTTTTGAAATCTTACTAACTAGACTCTTACTAACTATTATAAAGTTATATACGTTATGAAACTAAATCCTCAAACGCCTCAAAAAATCTTGTCTATTGACAATGCTAAACTCGAAAGTATATATCGATCCAAAATACTATACTTACAAATTAAAGTAAAGTTAACACGCGCGTCAACAACAAAAAATTGAAAACCAGTTAATATAAGAATATTATTTTTACCGGGATAACAATCGTGTAAAACTTAAATGTATATCATATAAAGTCTAAATAATTACAAACTGTAACACATTCTATTGAACTGTGATATCATTTCCATTGCATTATTAGTTAATCTATATTCATATATATTCAACTTCCTAAAGTCTGTATTACTGTTATAGTAAAATACATAAGAACATGTAATAAGTACTTAAAAATATATAAAAAGGAAGAAGTCAGGTTTGTACTAATCATATTCACTTGTGTTATAGTTATACATAGCATGTTTGCTGCTAATTGAATAACAAGATTATATGTGCAAATCTTCTCATTATTGGCTATACATATTTGGTATCTATTATTAAAGCCTTTATATGAATATGTAAGAAAATGGAAGAGAAAAGCACAATCCCTTACTTATATTTAAAATATACATCAATATTATAATACATATAAAAAATATAATATATGAAATACTCCCATTATATTAGAGATATATAGAGATTTAAAACAAACACCGAATTTAAAGATTAAAGGGAGATAATTTTAGTTTAATTTTCTAATACATAAAAGCATTCGGTACAAATATTAGCTTGCCAGGAAAGGAACTATAAGCAAACCTTAGGAAGTTGATTTAAATCAGACTTGAAAAACAGAATTATTGATACAATGAAATCGAAATAAAAATTATGTTTTTGCAAAATATTATCGAACTATATAAACATGTTATATAAGCAAACCCTTCATTATAAGGTATGATATATGCATTATAAAAAGCTTATCTATATCCGAAAGTAACAAAAACAGCAACTTCCACTTTTTATCTTCTTCTGAAGCTTACATATATGTCACGCTATCTTCAAACATTGCATTTACTAGTCAAATATTAGATGATTGTTTTTTGATTCAATTAATGATATTATCATGTAAACACAAATTACCACGGTATGATCGTGATATTAGGTTGTATTTATTAGAAAATATTTGTCGAGGAAATGCATTGTTCAAAGCCGCACCTAAATAATGGAAATGCATATCTATAATACATCAGATGTTTGTAGTAAGAGCACAGAAGTCTACATTATGAAACGAACTTCAATTGTATCTAGTCTTCGTATTCATCAAAAAAATACTTTCCATTTATGTAGGATTGACCAGCAATCCATTGTAGAAATTAAATCTATCAAAATCAAATTCTAAGGAAACTATCAATTGGAACTAAAAGTATGTTAAACATGTTTTGCAATTCGTCGTATTTCACAATTCCTTCTCATTAAAAATTTATCAAGTCAATTCGCCATTTCTAATGTTTATATAAATTACCTCGAGGACTCTAATGCTATGAGGATTATTATAGACTATAGACCAACATTTCCAAATTTTACACAGTCTTATTGGAACGCTTCACACATCATCTTTATCATTATTACTTGTAATTTTCATCGTTTGATGAAAATTGTTAAATCAGTCAATACAAAATTATGTATATGATATAATGCGATACCACCAGGTCTCAATTCTCATTTAAAATTTATCCATAGGCTCAACTAGTATATATTACTAAATTACAATCATTTTTTAAAATCATTTATGTTTCACAATTCTTACAATCCCCCCATTTATATCCATAAAAATGATGTCAAAATATAACCAATCATAAAAGTAACCAATGTATATATAATTGCAATATACTGACTAGCGTACTTTGCTTTTTCACTATATGTACATATATATCCTTCTGAAATTCTAACACAAATATAGTAAAAGTATACAATGTGCAGTAAGTATATAGAGAAGTCTAGCAGATTTCTTTATTAATCTAGTTTCCATCTGATTTAAACAAATCTTTTTCTCGTTTACTTAGATCTTTGTTATACTTTAAAATCATTACTTTACTTTCAGAAGAATATGTATATCACATATAAGCACAGATAAATATATAATAAAATTTATGTGCATAAGATAATGTATATGCAGTCACATATGCATTTTCAGCCGTGCTATCCATAAATAGTGAACACCAGGCGATTTATCAAAAATTCACACTATGAATTACTAATTTAACAGTGAAACAAAAATATATTAATATTACAGTTTATTATCGCCTTGTTACAATCATGATAAGAAAATTGATATTTTCCATTTAAGTTCGTATATGCATCACATACGCATCTATATGATTCTTATCACTGTGTTTTAAATTTTAAGCAAAGGAGCTAAACGGCAGTTACTAGCGTAATTACGGCAGACAAGAATAATGTATCTTTAAGAACAGTTATAGACCTCATAGCGTTTTCAGAAAAATGAAAATCACTTTAATTCCTGTTAATCTATATGTAAAGTTAAACCCTCATATAAACCTTTTTATTTATAAAGAAATGTGTAAAGTCTTTTGTTTTACATAAGATTATCTTAAGTTCATCAAATGAAGTTCATCAAAGGAAATGTCTTCCAGAATATAGAAAGTGCAAGTGATTAAGACTTGGTAGAACTGCAACATTTGGAGCAATCAAAACAACTGGTATGCTATCTCTTAATAGACCACGAAGCTCTATTACTACCTCCAGAACCCTCCAGTCTTTGATTACGTAGCTCTATAATAGTTTCGTGTAAGATTCTCTTTTCTTCCAGAAGACTCGCGATATTGTCTTCCGCAACGCTCAAACGAGATCTCATTATATCCGATTCCTCTTTCGCGCGCATTAATCTCGCATTTTCTTCCGATAATCTTTCCAGAGCTCCCATACGACGTCTCAATTCCTCGTTATCCAGTTTCAGTTGTTTACTAGATTGTCTTAGAACATTCAATTCCCTTTCACCCTCCACATTCTTAAGCGTGTGACTGTTATCACTCAATAACATCATATTGGAACGATTCTCCTCCATTGTAGTTACTAAAATCACAAGAAAATTATTATTTTACCCACTGGATGAAAGTGTTATATAATCTTAAACAGAAACATACAAATACGACAATGTGTGTTTAGCTTCTTTTAGTAGATGTAATCAGAAAGAGATAGGCATACTAAAATATATATGTCACATCAATGTTATAACTAGCTAAAATTTAAAGATAGTTTGACGCATTATATAAAACTAATTTAAACATATTATAAATAGTTAATTAAGATATAAATACTTATGACAATAGATAATTTCAAAATTATATGTAATATAATAATATAATTATAATAAATATTATTATGTAAAGTTGTATGAAAAAAGAATGTAACTATTGTCCTTAATTCTTTATAATTAAAGAATATAATGTCAATACTTTGTAATATTATCTATATGAAACAGTCAAGATGCAATTTGATGAATTAATAAATTTGCAGTTGCAAAGAAAATACTGGTAAAAAAAATTTATAAAGGAAAATTCCTGCTATTCCCAAATTTTCACATACCTTTATACAAGTTTAATAAATAATGCATAAATATAGAATAAAAAATATTAAAGAGTAAAATAAGTAAATATAATTGATGTTACTATGCTAATAAATTTTTCTTTGTATGAACAAATAATAAGATTCATGCTTACTTAAATATCTAAAATATTCCATTTACATATATATATATATACTGCAGGTTTTCCATAAAATATAGTCTTTTTACAAAAGCCTTTTTATAAAGCGCCGAACCTTTGCAGAGTTTTATAAAAAGGAATCTTTGCAACTTTTTGTAAAAAGGCAGAATTTATAAAGAGCCTGTAACATATAGATTATGGATGTAATAATATAATATGCATCAAATAATATAATATCATTTTATAAGCTGTGCAATAATAAGCAGGGAGAAACTAAAGCTACTTTTTTCTCTACATGTGTTATATCAATGCTCACATTCGAAAGGCCGCCTGGGTGCACAGAACAGTTATGCAATATGTAATATTAATTACTTTCAAACATAAATCTGCCACTTGCGCGATATAAAAATCTACATATAATATCAAATTACAGGTATATTTACAGAAGCACAGGAACGACACAACCAAGATTAATATCGCACGAAGATCGAAAAAGAAAGAGTCAACTTAAAAAAGTTAACTGGCAAGTGGCAGAAACTGATGGATACAGCTGGCTTGAAGTCGATAGTGTTACTTACCGACTGGTTCAATGTGAAACACACCGCTCATGTCCCGCGCTATCCTAAGTTTGGAAATATTCAAATCTATCGGAATGTGGCCCGGGGAGGTTATGTTATTCGGTGGACGATCTTCATTCAAACGTAACGATATATTTTCCAAGTATATCTGAAATATAATAATATGCACGGCTTGTGTGAATAAATCGAAATTATATATTTCGAATTAAAGAGGAAATTACATCGACAGGCAACAATATATTGCGAACAATATATCCCCAACAATAATCCCCACCTGCATGGGAATCGGTTTAGGTATGATTTCATCCTCTGCCAAATCCGCTAGACCCGTCACCGAGCTCATAGACAACGCCATCGCTACGTTAGCGACGTTCATTTCTAATTTGTTCTCGAATAAATGCATAACGCTCTCTTTATCGTGCACATCGATGCCGGATGTACGGGATGCGTCCTGTTCGGGCAATCTAACGCGGTTTTGAGGCGCTGGCTCATCACTGTCGTGAGTAATTTTCTGGCTGGCATTCCAAAGTCTACGAGAATCGTCCGCATCTTTCAAATTATGATCCAAACGTAATTTAATGCGTGATCTGCAGTCTGAATCGGACGGTAATTCCACCCAGCCTCGAGATCGCGAGCTGAACTTGGTCTGTCAAACAGAACGGCATAAATAATATTAAATTTAGACGGATTTTGAAATTATGTAATGTACAGCTAATAAAAATATCTATATTTCTATATATTGATCTTACGTTATTACTCAACTTGTAATACTGTATTGCGAAATTAGACTATAATATGATTTGCACACTAATTGGAATATGAATATCTTTAGGAATATTAATTGGAAATTGTAGATCACTCGATTTTAATTTAGCGGATATAATTAAAGATGTAATTATTAAATTTGGTAGTTATTGAATGGACACATTATGAAATATGATAATAAAAAATTGCATATGCTAAAGCACACTTTATTAATTAAGATTTAGCATATTAGCGAGAAATATCATTCAGATGCAAAAGCATATAGATGCACAAAAGCACAATGCTACATAGTGACTATAATAATATGAAACATTATTTTAATATAGCCACATTTATAAAAATATATGAAGCAAATGAAATGATGCGTGTATCTACGAGTATGACCATGTTGCCATTTGCTTATTGTAAATATTATAATGCAATCTCATCACTAGTTTCTAAAAGTCAAGAATCAATATCACATGCCATATACTGTTACTACAATCTAATTAATTAACAATTTCCAAATTGGATGTCAATCATATTGTATATAGAAATCATAAAAGAATTAATATTACAGTATTAAAGTTAAAGTTTTGTAATATTAAAGTAATATTAAAATTTTGCGTTAATTTTATAAGAAATCTATCAACAGTGTAAGAATAACAATGTATGTGTGATGTGGCTCAATATCGATGCATGCATTTTTTTAATAGTGTTTAAGATTAATATATGTATGAATGGTTTTGCCAATACCTTTCTCTTGACCTGCCACAAGTGCCACACAAAAACATTCACAAGAGAAGGAGAGACGTGGGAGAGGCATGCAAAAAAAGTTAAGAGACAAAAATCGTATAAATATACATTTATAATAATAATATCAACAGGTTGTAATGTAAAAATAATGAGCAAATTACTGCAAAACTACTTGAGTATTAGTAACTCTTATGCACAAGTCGCTATTTCAAATGTATACTCTATGGAAATGGAAAGGTTTATATACTATGATTTATAATCACAAAGTTATATATAATTTCAAATCTTTTTCATAATTGTAGTAACATAGTTATGTGGAAGAGTGATTATATTACTGTTGAAAACTTTCAAATACTATCAAGTTGTTTCAAATGTAAGATTTAATGTGCGATTATGTATATAAATTTAATTCGAAATATATATTTTAAATTCACATATAGAAAATGTTGAATAAATTTTATTCTCTAGGCTTGTAATATTCGGTATAATAATATTGCTATATTGTGTGAAAATAACCAAAATTCCATAATAAAAGAAAAAAGAGAATAAACTTTTTTGCAGCAATACAATTAATAATAAACTTTGTTTGTTTAAAAAGAGCATAATTGTATAATAACAGCGTAATGTATATATATATTTTTTTTATATTATATCGTTTAACATAAACCTTACCTGAAACTCATCCCAAGGAATAGATGAACACTCATCGTTGTCAATGTTAGAAACTTGAACTTTAATGACAGACGAATAACCGCAAGACTGTTTTATAAATTCGACTTTTGACAGTTTGAATGTTACCATGGAAACCTATGGACAAGAAAAAAAAAATATTTTATTTCTACCATTCTTCTTTAATAATCATGAAGTGATTTGCGCACGCACGCCCGATTGTTTATGATATACTTACTATATCCTTTCTCTTGCATACACTGTCCATAGATTTTTCACTTTGTGTGTCTGGCGTTTCTTCCACTACTTCAGTTGCTTCTTCTACCGCCGTAATCCTAATCGTGCTATCGATGCCGAATACCGCGTCGATCTTTCCTTGATCCTGAAGATTCACCAAAACGTAATTCTCGCTATCCGAGCTAACGTCACTTCTCATGGACATCGTGTCGCTACTACCGTCCTCAGGGGAAGCCTTTAAAGCCGAGTCAATCGACGTCATTAAGTTGCTGAATCCCTTTTTCATAGACGAGAGATTGACGTTGAAATTGTTCGGAATGAAGGGCGTGTTCGAGATCGAATCCGACTTGCTGTGCTTATTAGGCGTAACTTCAGCCGTATGTTTCTTTTCATCGCTCGTACCGACAGCCGTGAATTGTGATCCGCAACTCTCGGGAATGCACCACATCGCAGGATTAGCCGGACCCTCCTGATCGCCTTTCTTCGTGCCGTTTTGCTTGAAAGTGACGACCGGTTGCGATGCCGGAACAGAATGCGAATAATCCATCGACAGCATAGACGACGCCTCGCTTTGAGGTGTCTCTACATCGTTGCTCGTGTTCATTCTCTTGGCGCTAAAATCGACACGCGCGCCCACCGTACCGGTGTGCCAAACCGTGGATGAGCCGATGAGATCATCCGCTATGCTGGACGAGTCAGGCACAACGGATTCTAAATCGCCGCCAGAGTTCTCCTTACCGGGTGTATGCGAAGGCATCACGAACGTCACTTCCACTTGTGGTATCAATGCGCCTACGATCAACGATCCACCGCTCTCGATCTTCAAAATCTTATTCGAGTCTACGGCCAGATACGTAGTCATCTCCGAAAGTATCTCCGACAATCTGAGTAAGAACAAGTATTGATAATGATTTATCTGTACGCTAACTAGATTGCTTATGTACGCCAATCCGTGAATATCGGCACCCGAGGGCTTTTCCGTGATTGACGGCGTGCCCGCGGCAGTAAAGTGACACCACAATGTCAAAGGAAATGCGTCTAGAAACGGTACGGGTCGATTTTGACCGACGGCCCGCGCGCCAAAGAAATCTCCCCACACAGGCTCGAAATTGCAACACCATACATCCTTCGCCTCGGTCCACAAGAGTTCTCTACTCAGCTGACGTAGCAGCTCGTTTACGGAATTGCTACTGAAATTGGGTGGTATTTGCCTAATATTATCAGTGCCTAGAATACGAAACAAAACAAGAGATTATTAAGAAAGATCTAGATATTTATTATCGATATTTACGAAATCGTAAATGCCATACCTCCGCAATGCGCTAGAAATTTATCCGTTACTACATGGAAGTCCCCTGATTTACTGGGAAATTCTGCGCCAAAGAACATCTGCCCCATCTGAAAAGCATTCAGGCACTGCGCCAAGTCCGTCCTCGAAGATCTTTCCGTAGCTCGAACATTCGTTATAGATGCCCTGGAAGTTTGAAGATGCAAAGACCTCGGTCTGTCCTTTTGATTTGGGTACTCCTGCTGACTTTCAAAAACTATCTAAAAGTACAGATTTATAAATATTACTAAAATAAGAATGTAATATAATATTTATAATATATATGTATATATATATTTTTGAGTATACTGATTATATATCCTAACTTACTCTTGGAAGTATAGCCTCTATTTTTACATCAAAATATATTAAACGCGAAGAACTCAGCTGCTTGTTTTTTCCCATAAGGGAATGATGAAGATTCAATGCAAAAGAATTAAACCAAAGGCACGAACAGACATCAAAGTTTATTTGAATGGGATTAAGCTGTACATAAAACTTGGGTGGTGGCACTAAAATAAAAAAAATTATAATTATTTTATAATTAAGTTATTAAAAAGAACAAAAATATATTTATATAATTATAAGAAATATTTGCTTACATGGAAAAGTAATATCCCCTGGGTAATAATAATAAGTGAACTCAGCATGAAGTATCGTTACATCTTCTGGAAGACTAAATCTGTCACGATCACCTAAACAAACATTTAATTTAAATAGATGTAGCTGAAAAATCAAAATAAAATTTCAATCTAAATATTCGCTGTCTCATGCATAATAATCTTTTTTATTGTAATACAATTCAGTCAAAGCATTAAAACAGCATTCAACAATATCATTTATAAAAAAAAACAGCATAATTTCTGTAATAAGAAGAAAATCTAATTATAAATATAATATTGATATGTAATATCAATATTTTTTTCATTAATCTTCATTAATCTCATAAATATCATTAACATCATTACACAACAAGTTATAAATTATTCTTAAATCATTCAACATAAAATACACATAATATAAAAGGATAAAAATTGAATAATAAAACTATTTATCAAAATAGATCGCATTTAACTAGAAACTTCGTTACATTTACACAAACTACTAATCTGTTATACCTGGTGTATGCTTCTTCCTCGCATGAGCTGTACACAATTATCATAATTAAAGCGATCATTGACAAACTTGATGTTTGAAACGTCACTATTTTTAATAAAAAAAAAAAAAAAGCGATTCTGATAATTCTAGTGGATATTAAATATGAGTAAATATACCTGTGATAAATTCCTTCGGTATTGGATTACGCGATGTTGTTGTCACTTTGTATAAAGTAAAATCATCGATCCTGATAATAATGCATGTCGTCATTAGTTTAGCAAGCTGTTCCAAAACATAATTTTTCACTGGATTACCACTAGGATGCTGAGATTTCTTCTGCTCGGATGGCGTTATATTCGGATTTTGCGATTGATTATTCTTCTCCAAATGTTCCCCAGAGCCTTTCATACCACTAGCTGTTGAAAAATAAAATTGAATGATACAAATTTTAATATCAATTACATTTAATATTAAATATTAACAATTTATTCATAGGCACAAACCTGTTACATTTCCTTGGCTTCTTGTTAGAGGAGAATGTTGCGTTCTACCAGAATCTATGAGATCCATAAACTGACTTCGAAACGAACTCAATGATTGTTGCAACCACTGACTATGAGGTGTGGCATTCTCTTTGTATTTGGCCCAATGCTTTCTATCTGCCATTGCCAGATGGTACGGATAATAATCAATTTGAAACTTAACTAATGAAATTTGTAACGCACCACCATCCTTCAGATCAGGATGTAATGATCGACCTCCTATATTTCAATAAAAAATAAATATTATATAATGCAAAAATTATATTGTGTAATAAATACTTAAAAAATAAACAAATAATACGTTTAATGGATAGCAAAATACATAAGAACAAGTATAAATATCTTTTAAACTTACCACCAGCATCATCACATAAGTGGAGATCAATGTGCTGTGAAAGAAAATGATATGATGTTTCTACAACATCGTATCTTGTAAATATTTTTGATATCGCTGAATTGCATTGACTCTTTGTTCTGCTTTGTTGAGATATTTGAGCCTGATATTCTGGTAAAACCTTAAATTAAGAAAGACGCAAATTAATAAATCATTGGTATATATGTTAAAATTTAAATAAAAGTATGCAAACCTCTAATTTTCTTGCAGCTTTTGTTTTTCGTTCAAGAATAGTGGCTTTTTCAATAAGACCACCCAAAGAATCAAGAAAATGGAGTGCTGCTTTCAATTGTGAATCTGTTAATACCCACAAAAGATCATCCAGAATAATTACTAGTCTGGAGCCCATAACAAAACAATCTGTAATAAGATAGTTAATTCAGCAATAATATATAATAAACAATTTATAATATTTATCAAAATGGATATATTTGCATAACTTTAACAAACCTGATATCCTCTTTTTTATTGTTATTCGACATCTTGCTTGATTTGTCAGTAAACGAAGTGGTGTCAAATTCTTATCCTTAGTACTTTGGGCTTCTATTCTAACAGTTTGCCATTCTAACTCCTTAAAGATAAGTAATTGCCCTCGATCAGGATCCTTTACTCTAGTGGTTCTGAGATCACAACGTTGCCATGTTGCTGATTTTGATTCTACCATAATCCGATTAATCTAAATAATAGTTTTAAGTAAATGTTAATCTCACTGTCAAAATCTATCTGTGTTTAATTTATTATTTTATACATTTACATATTCATTAAATATTATGTTATTGTAGTAATATCATACCTGGACTGAAGCAATAAATGCAGGACTTTTGAATGTAACAAGTACAGTATTAACAGCTACTGTTATTCCATCAATTACTTTATGTATAAAAGAATATTTTGTAGGACCTGCGTACGATGATGTACCCTGCGGGGAAGACATGCTTCTCAAATCCTCGCATGTTTCTACATCTATATGAACCTCATCCAAACTCTATAAATATAATACTTTATTTGTATAACTTGCAGTATGATAAACAGTAAAGATAATATGTAAAAATTTCATATGTTTTTTATACGCATATAAAACTATTGTTTACCAAAAAGATAGGAACGCTTTTTAGTTTGGTCCATTGAATGCGAAATGAAACTTTATTGCACCAAGCATTAGTTAGTCTTAACCATGATGGCAGCTCTAATAAATCTGTGAGGACTATTTCATCAAGTTCTAAGTTTGTCAGTTCTCCTTCACCCTTGAATGTGCTCAAATTTATCTTATCGGCAGATAAATTCTTGGTGAACCTACAATATTTATAAAATAAAGGCTACATGCAAAATATAGTTCATTTGTTATTAGATGCAAAAATGCAATAAAGCAAACTGTAAATTAACATATATATTATTTGAATGATATATTAATTAACATAAGAATATATGAATCTTTATATACGAAATATATTATGTAACTATCGTATGCGCTGTTTCAGCTAATGCAAAAGAAAAGATTTTCACTGACAAGTAAAAGCAAAGAATAAATCTGTCAGTGACATATGACAAGAGTGCTTTAATTATAAAAGGAAAGAGTACTTTCTCTCCGATTACTTTCAGCTGTTTTGCGAATGTACATACTCAATATTATAATTATACAAAACGCACAGAGAAGAAAATGTAATGCGAATAATGATAAGACGAATGTTTCGAAGATAAGAAAGTGCTTATGTGACGTGTGACTTATGGAACGAATTGTGAGAGTAATTTTCAGTGTCACTAAAATTGCGAAGTCGCACTGTGGATTAATTAATTTGCAATTACGCGCGAATAATACCTTGACAAATGTTTTAGCAACTGATTTTTGATAATCGAGACCATTTTTCGACTATGTCCTAATTCTTACAACGATTAATACGTCTCAGCATGGTTAGTTTTGACACCACATATTTACGATCTACAATTGTCGCGAATGAAATAATCTCACAGATTCCATCTCACTACGCGCATGCGTGAGGTTTGTTCGTGTTTCGTGTTGCTTGCAATCTTTCGCTGAAGCGAAGAATTTGAGTGTAAAAAGTACAAGCCACACACACACACACACACACACACACACACACACACACACACACACACACACATACGACGAATCTTTGGTTTATGTTTAAATCACTGAAGTCCGTTTCGTTTTTCGTTTGTATTTTTTACAATCGGTCAGTACATACGATCTGTCAAAATCTATTTGTCTGTGTTCGCCTAAATTTTTTTTGACAACTAATTGTTGGTAAACATTGTCCACTTTTTGATAGCTTTTTCATCATTATACACACTTTTTATAAAGTTTTTTCTGCGAATGGAGGGTTTATGATGTCTCAACACGGAGCTGCTCTGCAAACATATAACCAGGAACTCGTTAAATGTAATTTATCCCGTTTAGAAATTATTATTGTCAGCCAAAAATCGAAAACCTCAGTCCATTTTACTTTGCTAATAATTTAATTCCCCCAAGAATGAAGTAAATTTCATTGTTTCAATGATTAATTCAGTTAGATTCATATATCTATAACAAAATCTTTTTGTAGGTTTGGAAGAGATGAAACTAAGACGAGCGGAGCTCCAAGCTCAAATAGAATCTCAAGAAGAAGAAAAGAATAATTTGCAACATGAAATCGAGAAAATGTCATGTAAACTTACCCATTTGAATGATAGTCTGGCAAAAAGAATCGCTGTCAGAAATGAATATGACAGAACAATTGCTGACACTGAAACAGCGTATATGAAGGTAAAGGTTGTATTTTTAATTTTTGCAAAAAATTGATATATATTGCTCTTTTACAGTTATGTATTTCTTAAATACCTTTTTGCTTTATCACAGATTTTGGAGAGTTCACAATTATTGCTTAATATGATCAAAAAAGAAGCTGTAAGCCTGGATCAGACTCTAGTTAAAGCTAAAATTGAGAAACAACAGTATCAATAATAAAAAAAATTTGAATTTGACAAAAGAGAAACTTGCAAGAGACCATACATATATATCTAGAAAATCTATTTATTAAATTATCAGTCATCATAAGAGTACAATTACTAACTAAAAAGTACAAAATTGTGTAAATACACAGACTTTTCAAAGGATATAACTTTTTTAGCTTATGCAAAATTTATTAATTGTATAAATGCATATACATATATTTGGCAATTTTATAAGAATTATGCTAATTAGCCTATGATTGAATAAAATTTATAACCATACAGTAATTCTGGTTAACAAAATTCATGTGCAACAAATATAATTGATACATAACTTATCATAATATAATTATGATTAGAGGTATTACATTTTTGTAATATTGTTTAATTTAAATGCATTGCATAAATATATATTATAATTTTAATTTTTGATTACAGGATATTCTATATATATGTACGTAAAGACTGATTATGTAGCATAAAATCTATTCTAGAAATGAAGTTATAGAATAATTTTTACAATAAATAATCGAATATTTTCATATAACTAATATTTTTTTACATATTCCATCTTTCATATATGTATATATATAATTATATCAAGATATTTTTGGAAAAAAACTGTTATTAGACAATATAGTTTTCCATTTTTATATTAAAATCATAATTATATGACAGAATGAATACTATGAAATTTTGTTTTGATATCTATAAACTCTTTCAAGCATTTCCAAGAGCTTTCTGTTCATTCCATACTTGTAGAAGTTCATTTGGATCTCCATATCCATGAGATGTTATGACATATTTATAACTATATTTTGTATAAGCTTTCTTATAAAAGTGAAACTCTTCACAATGAAATGGTAATATATCGGCTTTCTTAGCTACTAAACCTAGAAAGATATCATCAAACCTAAAATGTTTAGTGTAAAAACTGGTGTAATATAAGTCTAAAAGAGCTTGCCTAGACAAAATATATGCACCAGCTGTGACGTACGGCGGCCATAAATGGTATGGATATTCTTTCAATGAAACATACCATTTAGAGAATTTATGTCTATGTGGTGCAGATCGCATAAATACAAATCCTGCAAATAGCCTAATGTCGTCTGGCAGTTCGAAATCGAAAAGCTGTCGTTTTGTTCTATTCAGTACAGATATGTTTAGCTTAAACAACTGTCTATTTTCTTTTCTAAGATTTTCATTAATTCCATCTTGTTTCTTATATACATTATCTTTTTTACTATTATTATTTATCGATTCATAAATGGCAAAACTTTTAAAAGGCATTTTATTGATTTTTAAATTAAATGTTGCATTTTCATTACTGAAATTATTGACAGCCTTATAATCCATTAGATCCGATTGTTTGATTTCCCTTTTGTGTGCACTATATACTTTTCTGGATTCCATTAAGTAAAATGGATAATTAGCTGGATTCCTGATAAATGTTGCTACATTTTTTACTGACACATACATATCATCATCGACAAACATGTAGAATTTTGAATTGGAACAATATTTTACTAACCATTTAAAACTCATCATTGTTTTTATAGTATTATTATAGTATGAATCTATGAAGTCTGCTTGTATAATATCTTTATAGATTGTCGCCTCTAATTTTAATTTAGCTTCTATTTCTTTATCATCTGGATGCATACCTACTATGAAAATAGTTCTTGCTGGCACATCAAAGAATCTTTTTTCTATTCCCCATGAATTACGTATAGCAGTTCTTCTATCAAAGTTCTCTATAGCAGATTTTATTATATATACAAGACGGAGTGTATGATCCGCATCTTCTTTACACTTTTGTGGCTGTTTTAACACAAAAGCATATTTGTATTCATTTATAGGCTCAATTTCAGGTTTTTCATTACGTCGTAATGCGTTAACAAACTCATGTATGTTGCCTTCGTACGGATATACAAAGTTTTCATCATATGTGACTTCAAATAGATGTACAAATGCCCCAAAAAATTCTAACAGTGCTATCATACCAAAAAAATAGAGGACATATCCTAGTTTAACTCTTGATATAACATGGCGACACCTTTGTAAATAAAAGCGAAGAAAACAGCATTCAAGCAAGTACATCTTATCAGCAACACTTTTGCATATTATTTTATGCCAATTGCTTCTCAGTTATCAGCTCTGCAATAGAAAATGTTGTATTGTATAATCCTAGTTATATTCTTTATTATGGAAATGTGTATGTATATGTATTATTTTCATAACATCAAAATACAGACAAATACAAAAGTTTTTATGATATCTAAATATAATTTACCTAATTGTTTAATTAAATTAATAAGAGAAACTTATGCACACAAGACACAGCACACATTTAAATTTATAAATTGGCAACTTACAATTTGTTAGTAATCATTTCTTGTTGAGATAATACAGGAGAATGTATAAATATTTTTTATATAATATATATTCCGTTTGAAAAATATAAATGTGGGAATACAACATTTTCTTTACTATTTTTCTTCAGTATACCACATCTAACCAATTTCTTCCAAATACATACATTGTATCGTGGCGCCTCTACAGGAAATCTAATCTAACTAAAAGGCCGAACAGCTGATTTCTGACAGACGGTGCCTCTTCACGGTGTAATCAATTTGAAAAAATTATTACAATTTTATACTTTTTTATTCAAAGCTCTTAGAAAGAAGATTTTCTAATATAGTATTCTAATATATTCTCTTTTTCAAAATTATATATTTTTAATATTTTTTGAAGTTTTAATATAATCTTTATATTTATTTTGTATTAACTATTATAAGAATACAGACACACGATATCTTGCACTCTTATCGATTGTAATGATCGATAATAATCGATAATGATCGAATTCATTCAATCAAATTCGATTGATTACTTTTAGAGTAATCAATTTTTAATAAATTATTTTATCTTCTCAGTGTCTATAAATTACTCGCGATGTCAATCTGTCGTGTGCTTGCGTTTGACATTTATTCATTCGCCGTGTTTACAAATGAACTCGATGACTCGAAAGGACGCTCAGTTTCGGTTTTATTTCGATTCAATGGGTTATCGATTGGTGATTTAGTACTAAAATATTTCTGAGCATTATCTGAAAAAAAAATCATTGAATATATTAGTAATTTGTTTTTCGTTAAGTAATGTTACAATAATGTGTTAATATATGTGTTGCAATAATGTTAATACCTCCATTTATTTCAGATAATTGCTTTAAATTCTCGGTGATTTTTTGCACGATCGTTTCTGATGACACTTTCGAGTTGTTTTCAGATGTCGAAGATGCTGTGTCATTGTTATACATTGCTTCCGTCTGCATTGACTTTTCAATTTCCTGTGAAGACGTATTTAAATGAGATGCAATTTTGTTCGTTGTAAGAGATGCATTCTGCAAATTCGGTGCTGAATACTCGTACGAATCATTTTTGTCGACACTTATAGAATCATTGAGTGCACTGATGTTAGACATTTTAATATCTATCGCATCTTTTGCCTCGGAATTTTTTAAAGCCTTTATATTTTTATTTCTGGATAAGTAAGCCTGAGAGGCGTTTGAGAGAAGTTCGAAACGCATCGGTTTTATTTTTTCAAATTCCGTTATATTATTAATTTTCAATAGAAGACCTTCTTTCGCTTTGTAAAAGTGTTGAAAATGACTTGAGGAGAATCGATCGAGATTCTGAAAATTGCCAGCTCTCGTAGAGTTATGTTCTTCCTTACGTGGCTTAAGTCTTGCAGGCAAAAATTTAGGCGGGAATCTGAATTTTTGCATCGGAAGAGTTGCAGTAGTCACGTTTACAGGATCCTTCGTTGCATTTTCATTTGCAGATCCTTTTCTCTCCTCTTTGATTGTCACCTCAGATTGATTATTTTCCAACGACGGCTTTGTGTTTTTCTTTTGAGTGGTATTATTTTTATACTCCGCTTCCTCAGTGTTTTTGTTCAGGATATCTTTTTGCGATATGATAGGCGCAGTCATTCGTTTATTACGCGTCGATGCTTGAAGAGGATCATCCCTTCTTGGCAGAGTGATCTCCACTGTATTTTCGATGAACGGAAATTCGCGATGATTCCAATTCGTTTCTTCTTGCAACTTATTCCGCGAATCTCGAATAAGCTGCGAGTTTATTTTGTGTGTCACCAATTGCTTATTTTTTTGCGCGTTTTCCGAAAACAGCGGGCTCTTTTTTACGATGGTAAATACGTTGATATCGCTGTCGTTCCTCGGTGCTTCGGACTTGTTTGTCGGTGTGTTTATATTGATCGGCTGAGTGGAAATGCGATCGAGCGAGAGAAATGTCTCTGACGATGTTTTCTGCTCGAAGGAATTAACCGCAGGCGTCGTGGGGACATTCTTCGATATTGATGATGACATCATCGATTGCTTTTCATAACAGGCCTTTGTCTCGTCGACATTTTCGATATATATTTCTTGTTTTGGAACATATGGATTGCTGTCGGTGTTGTCGCTTAAAGGTTGTACATATTTCGCATTTTCTACAGGAATAAACAAAGAATGTGCATCAGTTTTCACAAAGAAACTGTTTCCGACAGGTGGTGGTAGAATCTTTTCTGGAAACTCATCTATTAAATTTATCTTTGTAACATTTGTCTCAAGATTATTGGAATAAGTAGCATTTGCAACAGGTGATTGGACCCGATTAGTATTCATGACAGTTGTCATACGTTGTACGGTTTGTAATGTATCTGCACCTTTCTTCTTGGAATTATTAGACTCCGTACTCTTTAAATCCGTTTCATCACTTGGTCCGGTATATTCCGAGTGCACAGAATTCACGGAAGATGACAAAATTTCAGATGCTGATTCTTCCATCATCAACGAAGAATGTTTCATTTGTCCAAGAGAGTTAATTAGACGTATCATCCTTAACTTATCATGCAATATACATTTTATTTGTTCCTTCAAAGTGTTTTGCGAAACACATAAGAAAAGATCATTTATAGACGTATGAAAAGTGCAGCATCTAATCATAATCCCATCTGAAGATTCACAAGGTGAAGAAAATGCAACGAGTTCAGAATTTTTAGAATTGCTTCGAATTTCATTTAAACATTCGTCGATAGGTCGGCAAGGACAGTAAGGATTCCGCGTTACATTTTCTGTCATTATAGCGATAGAAATAACCATATTCGATATCCTAAATAAAAGGTAAAAAAAGACAATGACTAACATTTTCGAATAATGTGTAAATTGATTAAAGAAAGTAAGATAATTACCATATAAATCGAACTATCCAAAGGTACTCCATTGCGTAACTCTTCACGCGCACGATGATAAAATAGAAAACTTTCAAACTGGAATAGATCAATTTAGTTTTTGAATTTATATCGTGTCCCCACCTTTAAATGTTAGTTTGCGACATTATACGTATATATATAAATCTACGTCATCTTTTTAGAAACTAAAGAAAGCAGATATACTCTATTAGATATACTCAAAACTTTCTTTTTCGTCCCATTTTCGTTATCGCAGCGAATTATTCTCTCTAATATATATATATATATATATATATATATATATATATATATTATAAATCAAGAAGATTATAAATCAGAGTAGTTATAAATTCATTTTTCTTTATAAAAAAAAACATTTTTTTATTAAAAAAAGAGTATAGAAAAATAATAATAAAATTATTGAAAAATAGTGACAACATTTTTAATAATTACCACAAAATTTAAAAAAAATGGCAATAACACATACATTCTATTATTAAGAAATATTATGTATGTGTATATACTCACATTTAATATATCACGATACAAAATACACAATCTTTTAATTAACTCTACTCTAACTTTTCTTTATTACATAATGCATACAGTATCTCCATGGGAAGTATTTACCCATGATAATAATTAATAATAGATCCCTGTTATTTGTTCAAGCAGTTCGACCTGATTTAATAAAGGGTTTAAGTCTATCGTCTACTGCGTGTTTAAATAAATCTCATACACACCTCGACGGAGTTTGCGCAGTGTCTATTTTCCTGAAAGATCCATGAGGTGAATATGTCGCAGGTAAATCGGTCTAGAATCTATCATGTCTTTATTGAAAGTAGATTTGCCGTTGGCTAAGGAGAGAGAAACAGGCGATAATGTGCATGTGATAAGAACGTGAAACATCGAAGAAAAAATAACTTTTAAATTACTTGATCGATAGTACAAGACTGTCTTTAACGACGATATTAATTCGTATAATTAATAATCATTAAAACTTACAATGTTAACGGGAGTGATTAACGGGTTCGTATATATTACGATGTTATTAAAAAATTCATCCACTCATTATAACTGATTTAATGAATTCAACTGATTAATTATTTCGTTGTTTTATTGGAAACATGTTACGTGTGTATATTGTTGTTGCATTTATCTCAATTAATTGGTAATACAGCTATAATTAAATGTACAGAGGCAAAATTTATTATAAAATAAAACAATTTCAACGACTATACGTGACAGTTTTTATTTTTAATGATAATAATATTGTAGGTATCGCTTCTCTCTTTCATGACTTTTGTGTGTAAATCCTAATGAAATAATCATTTGTCTTTCCAGTACGCAGTTGTGTTGCGAGAACGACAACTTTACTATCGGACATGTGGTCGTCGAGGACGACGTTATACGAAGCCGTGCAACGTCCTTAATATGGACTTCTTATGGTATTATAGTTCCAATTATATTGACCATTGGCATTTTCGGTAATGTGGCAATCCTTATCGTGCTGTCCGCCCCGGTATTTCGCGGAATCGCATACTTATATCTCAGCGGACTTGCTCTGGCTCACATCGGTGTTACACTATCTTGGATAACAATCAGTTTGTACAGTTTGATTTTGCAACAAATATTGGGAAAGATACTGCTTGAACGAACAACAACCGGCGGTTGCGCACGTCCAAATAAATGTCAAATTAATTGAATAAATTAAACAATTACGACGACCAATATACAATGATTATAATTAAGATTATTGTTTGATTACAATTAATTGTAATTGGCAATGTCCATAATAATTACGTGTACATGTTAACTTGATGTTCGTTCGAATAAGAACAGTCTTTCTCTCAGTGTAAATGGATACAGCGTGTTACGATACATTTTATATTTCAGCTCTGAGATTGGGCTACGGTATGAATAATAATAATTATCTGTCAGCTTTTTATCATGCTCATATTGAGCTCGTTATTCTGAACGCCTTTTCGGCTGCCAGTGTTTTCATCATGGTCTGTTTAATCGTGGATCGATACATTTTTGTATTCTTTCCGGCACGCATTCGCACCGGAAACACGCGCAAGAATGTCAACTCCTTCATACTATCTTCGTTTATCGCCGGTTTCATGGTATAAAAAAAAGCGAGATTAAAAAAAAAGTTTTATATATAATAAAATACATTATATAATATATACATTTTATTCCGTTGACAGGTAAGTGGTCCGTTAGCGGTAATGAGAATTGTTTATGCAGAGCAGGATGGACCTGATACCTTTTTCACGTTACGTGAAAACGTGTTCGTCACGCAGAGCAAGATATGGAAAATGTATATTTGGACAATGGAAATTGTAGTGCGAATTTGCCCGTCGATTCTATTTATCGTACTGAATAGTTTGGTAATTAAGAGGTTTCTGCAGCTAAATATGCAAGATCGGCAATTCCACGCTGCCACGGACAAGTTTCGTGCTAATAACGCGCCTGACACGTCGTTATTGTCTCGCAATCGAGGATATAAGTACGTAATAGTGCTTAAAAATATTTTTTTTGTATTTTATTTTTTAACGTAAAAAATTGAAAAAATTAAGTCATTATATATTTTTTTATTATATATTTCCCTAATCTCATACATATAAGATCATTCTCTTTGTAGAGAGGAACAACATTTGGCGATACTAACGACAACAATGATTTTGTGCTTCTTTATCACGACAATTCCGCCAGGTCTCACGCCGATGCTTTATACCAATCGTCATCCGCTCGATCTTGCTTATCAAACTTTTCGAGTGTGCTCAGCGATCGTCGAACTCAGCAATTATGCTATTTATATCTTTATATATCTCATTTGCAGTACAGAATTTCGAAGAGAGTTACTGCGAATTCTACAAGTAAGCTCGTACATTTTCACATTCAATTCGTTAACTGCGATAATTTTCGTTTCAAAATTATATTAAAAATTAACAAAATACATTTTTAATAAATAAGCAATAACAAAAAGTAATGAAATAAAGCGTGAAAGTAACACCGTGAAGAGAGTTTCGGGATTATATTAAATAAATGCAAATTATAATTTTTCTGTATGACCGAAGAAATATTAGTAATTGACAGGTTGATTTTTCTGACGCTATTATCGTAGTTTTTACATTTAAATTCTCCCTGCGACATATAACAAAGAATATAATTTAATTTTTTAATTTTTCGAAAAAAATAGGGAAAATGTAATGAAACGAGGCAAGATGTTGATCAACCGATAGGCGAGATCGAAGACTACAGTCGACACGGCACTACCGTTCGATTAACACCAGAACATACTAAATTAAATTCTCCCGAGTCCCCGACTAAAGAAACTAGAATGGAGGAAGAAGACTTGCAAGCGTCAGACGCTGCCGCTTTTATGTTAGAGGGTCGCGTTATTGCATAATTATATATAATTGCGTGTTATAGGATCAAAAGGAACGATTATATATGTTTGTACTTATCACAAATCGTATTATACATTTATAATACATCCGTATATATGTATGGAAACTATGTATGATGAAACTATGTGTGATGATAATCTTAAATTAATGTATTGAACAATTAATTTTAAATGTATTACGAGTGTGATATATCGAAAGTTTCGATTATCGATTAAATTAAATTCAACAATCGAACTTAATCCTTTTTTATTCTAATGCGACTGCGTGTTCCGGCACGCTTCCTGTATCCGAACCTAACCTAACATAACACAGCTGATCGACTCCTCTTGCTGACGATAATTTATAATCTAACTGTCAAAGTGCGCGAATGTTATATATTGACAAACATTGATTACGGCGTTTAATTATAATGCAATTCACTCTTTAGCGACATATTCCATGTAGTTTATTCGTAAGCAGAGATTCAGGTATTATTTATATAAATCACAAAAGATGACATTAATATTAAAATATAAAAAAAAATCTGTAAAGATATAACAAGAACTATTTGCATTACGTACAAATATTATCTTATATCGTATAATAATACGATGCATTTGACAGACTTCAAATTTCAAATGAGAAATTAAACTTATTTCGCATACTTGATTGTTATTTATCTTTCTAGTAAAGGCGTCATAATGTTTGAACTGCCAATGGAATTGACAGCTAAGCTTTTAGCTCTGATAGGTTTGACTGGATTAGACATTACAAACCCAATACACCGCTCTATTTGGGATGCATTTAGCAATAATCGTAGACCGGATTGTGCAGCTGTTCAATTTAAACTGCTCAGTTTATCACATGAATTTCCTACTGTTAAACCTAAGGTATAATGTGTTTTATAGCAGATTACTGGGATAAGTTTATGAGAGAATGTCTCTTAAATATTGGAAATATTTCATTTGTATTATATGTACTATTTTATATATTTTAGCGTAGTTCATATGAATGGTACATACCTAAAGGGATCTTAAAAAGGAATTGGATGAACAAATATCTCAATGACATTCCTTCTGTAGTTGTTGTATTCTATGATTTGGATTGGAATGATCCTTTGTGGAATGAAAAAAAGATGGAGTGTGCCTCTAGAGTACAATCTTTAAGGTAATTATTTATATAATTTACTTAAGATATAGTAATACAATCAATTTAATTTTTGTATTATTGATATATCAATAAATTTTTTGAATGATTATGATATTTTTCTTAGAGCTGCTCTTGATGGAAGAAGTACAAAAATAGCTGTAGTATTGATACAGCATGCTCTTCAACCGCTTCCTGGTGCTGAGGATGTGGTTGCTACCGAACGTGCAACAGCATTGTGTGGAGCTTGTGATTTAACCGCAAAGTTTTTATACATTCTACCACATGCCGATCATTTATTGGGATATATATCTAGGTTTTTAATAGTTCTTTTTATTCTTTTATTCTTCTATTTTTCCTTACATATATATATATATTTTTTTATTTATACTATAGATTAGAGACAGCATTCTACGATTTGGCACAAAACTTTTATTATCACGAATATCGGAATGTTAAAAGTCATCGTGATCAACTCACTAAAAATGTTCATCAGTATTTGTTTGTTCGTCATCAATTCAAAATGGCATTCTTGAATGAACTCAAGCAGGAACTGCATCTTGCTCAAAAGTAAGATTAAAGATATAAAGAGTTTTTTTTTTATATATGTTGTAAGATATATTGTAAGATTATATATATTATAAAATATGTATATACATTCATGTATTGCAGGCATTATATGCAAGCTTATCACAATTTACTAGAAACAAGAATGACAGATGCAAATGCAGTAGAGATAAAAACCATTGCTGGTTTTATAAATTACAAGTTGTGCAGAATAATGTTTAGCTTAAATCTTCCGAAAGATGCCATTTCTCAGTTTAGACTTCATACAGAAAGGTATTAATATTTTTCTGTTGATTTACAAGAATTCTCGGTAATGATTAACCAATATTTATTGTCAGATTTAAGCTAAAAACTGGTCCAAAAGAGCTTATGTTTGAACATCATGCTTGGATGAGTAGCCAGTTCTCTACATTTGCAGAATTATTTGACGAAGCCATTCGTCAAGGGTTACCTGCTGTTCAAACGCAACATCCAGGGTATTATTTCCAATTAGCTGCCAATCATGCAAGTCTACGACAATCTGCATGTAAAGAACTCTGTCAAGTACGAATAGTTTTTTTAACAAATATGTTGCAATTTCTGTTTATGTGTTATATTGTTCGAATTTTAATATTAGATATTTGATATTGTTTTATAGGATGTAAATAGCTATCCAGATCCAGATCCATTATTAGGTGAAGAGAAACTTGAGTTTTATGGGCAGCGGCCGTGGCGGCCGGGAAAACTAAGTGCAGAACCTGCAGACACAGCCAGAGAAGTTATCGGTACACAGGCTTTGCAATACAGAGAGAAAACTACAGTTAATCATTCTGTAAGATAAATATATTGGTACTTTTAGCTTATAAGCATGTGATAAATAAATAATGATAATTGTTTTTTTCAGATGATAATTATTGGCTTATTAGGAAACGCGATATCGCAATTTAAGGTGTATCGTTGTCCTAGAATGCGCCGATTATTAGGTATAATGTTTTTGAAAATTTAGAGAGAACAAAAAAAAATTACTTGTAATATACTCATAAAATACTCTTTTTTTTTACAGTCGTGCAAATGGCAGAGGAGTACTTTAATGCTCGGGATTATGGCAAAGTTCTTACGTAAGTTAAAATAAATCTTTTTCTCATGTGATAAAAGTTTCAAGTTGCAAGAGAAACTTAGTCATTAAACGACTAAGCTATTCTGATCCTGATATTATTTCCTCTAGACTATTTTTTTTTGTGCGTTAACATGAAAATCGTAAAATTTGATTGATCAGATTATTGATGCACATGTTGTGGGAATATCATGGAGAACGATGGCCAGTCCTACTCACAGATATCTTGAAGAATGCGCTGCGAGCCGCATATTTATCGACTAGTATTCAAGATTACCTCACTCTGGTTCTCGAAGCTTTAGGACCTTCAACTACATTCTCAAAGGAGCATCAAGCTGTTATTTATGATAATGTTATGAATATACTACAGGTTAATTTGAAAAGACACTTATCAAATTTATATAACATTTATGTATATAAAACAATAATTTCATATTTGATGACAGAAAAAACCACCGAATCCAGAACCAGACCTGCCGGACGATATTAAGCATCTTGCAATGGAAAAATGGGTGTCAGAATTAAGTCGCTCAGAGCCAAATATGTTTACAATTGATGACAACAATATGACATCATTTGTCGATGTTAAAGCGCGATTCTTGCAGCAAACGTATGCAGTGAATACGATGATAACAGTCGAAGTTATAATAAGGTAATATCACATTTGATCCCATCTATACTTAGAAATATATTTTTGAAAAATTATAGGGCGTAAAAAATGTTTTTATGTTTCTAATTACAGAAATTCTTACGGCGGCATCATTGAATTTTCTAACGTGTCGATAACAATTAGTGGTCCAGGTTATAATACTGAAATCCCAGTTAGTGATGCTGAACAATCTAATCTTATTTTCCAAGCAAAAGAAACGAAAAAGTTTTACTTCAATTTTAAAGCACCTCATCAAAATGATGGTGCAGAAATTCGTATTAGCACAGTCTCATTGCAAATGGGTGATAGTACACGCTGTTGTATTATACTGAGATTCTCAGCTATGGGTAGAGAAACGAGTCTACTGGATCGTCTGTATCCCGAAATACAACAACTTCGGTATGTTTATAAAGAACAATTTCTAGTATCTTTTTAATGCTATTTGATAGTAATTGATCATAATTTTTGCATTAGTGGAGGCGAATTTGAAGCAATAAGACCGTTAATTCATGCGGAAATCAAGCAGGAAGAATCGAGTTTAAATTTGAACGCAGAATCGAATAATCCTGCGCTTTTAGGCGAGTGGCTACCCATCACGATATCCCTATCAGCTGACGAGAATGTTAACGCAATCTGTTTACATGTAATACTTGTATCAGAGGGTACTAATGAGCAATCAAGTATGTTTTCGCAATCTTATGATATTTTATTTTTTTATATAAATTAACATCTTATATTTTTAAAGCTTGATTATTACTCTATACTCTTTCTATAAACTAAGCTGTTCTAAAATATATATTTCAGCTGAATTAAGCATAAACATGCTTAGTAAGGAGTCAAAAGTATCAATTTTCGTTGGTGATATGGCAAAAGATTCCTCAATCAAACATATTGTACATATTAGAGCACATAAAGTAGGCGATAGAAATATCATAATAAAGGTGTGCATTATTTTTTTTATGAGTCAATCATTAACTAATTACATATGTATGTATGTGTGACATAATATAATGTGCTATTATTATTTATTATAATTATGTAATACACAGGCAGACTACTGTAGACCTGAACAAATTAAGGGAAGTAAAGAATTAATGTATTCATTGGCAGTTAAGAAACCATTTGAAGTTGCAACACAATTTTACACTACATTATTTGAACCACTAACAAAGGGATTTATTAATGAACCCTTTATTATTATGCCTCATATTACGTGCGTTTCGCCATGGCCTATAAAAATTCTAAGCACATCTATAGAATTGGTAAATCTACAGAGTATATATATGTATATAATTTGTAATCAAGTTGGGGAGATTTGAATGTCATGTTGAATTCATGTTCGAAATTAGGCGGACTCTATTCAAACAGAGAGCAATCTCGACAATCAGAAGTCCATTTTAGCGGATGTCAAACTCTGCGATGGTGAAACAGGAACCGACACCTATTGCTTGATTCCAAAAACTGATGGCGAACCTATTAGTATTGGAATATATACTATCAAGTGGAAAAGGTAAAAGTGACTGGTGTAAAGATTTTTATGATATAGAGATATATTTGATTATTTTCGCAGAGCGAACGACGAAACCGCGCTGGAAACTAGTAATAGTGTAACTCTAGCTCCTTTATGGGTCGAAGACGCGGTGATCGGATTAGAAGCCAAAATGCCAGCTCATGGATGGGTTCGCACGCCGTTTTGTATTTCATATTTTATAAAAAATCATTCCGATTATCTCATCACTTTGCGCTTGGCTATGGAAGGCAGCGACGCCTTTATGTTTGCTGGACAAAAACAGGTACACCGTCTACGTTTATATTTAGTTTATATAGTAGTTGATATACACAATAATTCTATATTATGTATTTGTTTTTAGATTAATATTTATATATCGCCTAGAAATGTGCGAAAAGTGGATTGGGTCTTACGACCGCTAGTTGCTGGCTTTGTTGCTCTTCCAACATTATCGTTAACTGCACCTGCAGGTAATGATATCTATTATATATCATAGCGATTGAAGAACTCTGGTATTGTACCTTGAATTTGATATATTTGCATTTATCTTATACATCGCATCTATAACATACAGACGAAGAGCACAAACTAGGCAAAGGACGACTATCAGAAGTGGTTGAACGTTCGTTGCCGAGTCATATATATATATTGGTAAGTGTAACAATAATATATCAAAAAATTACTTTATTATAATATTATATTAATATATATACATATATAATATTCTTTCAGCCGAAATCGCAATCTTTAGGAGAATAAATGAATTCCAGTATTGGAATCTTTTTTTTTTTTTTTAGAAAGGAAACATTATATCTTTTCAATCAAACTGCATTATAAAATTAGGCATACATTTTACATGGACAATTAAATAAGCTGACGTGTATATTACATTTATTAAAGTCATGAATATAACTTGTTGAATATAACTTATTTAAGCTATTTTATTTAACTTTAAATATTCTAAGATTACAATATTGTAGATTTTTAACAAATATTATTAAATGGCAACGATTGTATTGCTATACGCGCCATAAGTCATACATACGTAAATATCGATCATTTTTACGAGCATTACGTTGCCGTAGTGACCATACCATATATACAATCTATGATACATCATACATCCACAGTATATAAACGCATGAAATAGCTCTTTTCTGTTTTTTTATTTCCATTAATTTTATAAACGTAAAAATATTAGTATTATTAGTGGATATCGATAACTTTACTCGCAGTATAGCGAGCCAAAGGATTCCATGAAATGGCAAGAAATGGCAGTATTAATATTAAAAGTGTTTTTGACGAGTACCTGCAAAGAGAACAACAATTTGAACAAGAAATAGAAGAACGGTATTCATATATTGAAATCTAATATTTGCTAATATATTATAGACAACATATGCATGTGTACTTTTTTACAAATAACATTTTTAATTTTATTTTGCAGTAATAAATTGCGTCGCGAAATTCGTAATAAGGATGTTTCCAGAGTTTCTAATTCGTCATCGACAAATCTCCTTATAAATTTGGAAAAATCTCGCATTCGTAATCAGACTCTTCTAAAGGTTTGCTATAGTATATATTTTATATTTTGTATAGGGGAAAAATTCTTTAAGAAAGTTATTTGTAACAGAATTTTAAATTTATGTAGAATTTATAAAAGATACATATGTAAAGTATATCAAATACGAATTTAAGAATATTTTTGGGCATGCGCTATCACTGAATGTTAAAACAAAATTTTCTATTTAAAGACATATTATAAAGTTCAGTTGCTTATAAAATGATATGTGTATACATATTGTTTGATATGTGTACTAAAAAAATATATATATACTAATTAATATACAATTTAAAATTGAAAACTCATGTGTTTTTCTTGACAGGATTTGGAGATGTCTAGAGCACGTCTGAGAACTTACGCGTCTTACACGCCTACCGATGCGGAATTGCAGCAGATTTCATCGACCTATCGGAGTCATCTTCGTAGAAATACGCAAAGTACGGAATCTTGACGGAGCTCATTATTTTCACGCTCGACGTTCGATCGACGCTCGACGCTCGCGGTGATCTTCGATTCAATCTGATAACTCGAGCCGAACGAACAAACTTGCAAATTAAAAGTTTGTTGATCGTTGGGATCGATGAATCAGATTGATCGTCGCATGTCTATTCATTTGTAGCAGCTGCGAACGTATGCTCCAAACAGAGCAAGAGAACTGATCCAAAAACGTGAGCACAATTATTAATCTCGTAAATTCAGATTTTCAGTCTTCTGTACTTTTTTGCACTTCTAGTCTTTCGACTCGAGTTACTGCAAACAACAGCTGCTACTTTTGTGTAAAGTAAAAATGCGGCAAATAAAATAAAGATATGTTGTAACAACTTGTTCGCATCTTACGCGAATGTTATCATCGTTCGCGAATAATTATCATCACATATGCGATACAAATACGTCACTAATATTGTAATAATGTCAACGACGTAATCGACTTTAGACGAACGCACACTTGATTTCTTGCTTTCCAACGAAATATAAGTTACAAACTGAAATCTAACGAAGCTAATTTGCACTATAATCTACTCGTTCAAAGGTCACTCTCTCAAAAGACACGTAATTTACAAATGCGTTTAGGCAAATGCGTTACTTTCTAAGAATCGCGTGACGATTGTCCGAAAGCTTACCGTATGATACCTTGCGGATTGATGGGTCTTTTCATTTGACACCGCGCGAAAGAGCTTCTCGAGGAATTATGCGTAAGGGAGATGCGTAAGCAAGTGGCGAACGGTTTCCACCTGTCTCCATGCATGCTATATTCATATTTATTTTCTATGTGTGACCGCGCGCTATCATTGCCGATAATTACCGGCGCGTACAACGTGCACACACACGATAGGACGGCCACGTATTCAGTAGCTGCCCGATAAGAAGCCCAGGCCAATAATTTGCCGGGAAGTATTGTATTTATTTTACAACATCTTTCTGTCTTTTACATACGACGCAAACGCGAATCTAGTCTTGACCTTCATAAACAATTTATTTTGCCGGCGTGACTTTTTGATCGTTAAATTTATTGACAGATTAGATTCGCAATTTGCTACTACGTGCTTTATTGTCGACCTCGTATTCGTGCAACTTTTCGAACTGTAAAAGTGCGCAATTTATGTAAATTATCGAAGCCGTACGTCCTTGTGTTTTACTTACCTTCTTATACCCGTAAAATATTAGAGAGGAATATTAAAAATTTTTGTGTGTGGACAATATGTATATACGAATGTTCTATGCACGACGGAAAATTTAGAAGGACTGAGAGGCACGCGTGAAATGAGACATATAATTTTTGTATTTCTACGTGGCATAGCAGCTGAATAAACGAAATAACGTTGTGACTTTTTACTCTGACTATCGTAACGCCTGCAAACATCTGTATCAACAGTTTTATTATCTTGAGGGATATCATCTCTTTTATACAGTTTGGTCAGAGACCCCGCGCGACTTTCCCCACGAATATATCTACAAATTGACCTTTTTTCGAAATCTTTGTAGAAATTGTCTGTGATTTTGCATGATACATCGCGAAAATATATTTCGCAGCTCTCATCTTTTATGACATATTAAATTTATCTATCTGGAACATAGTAGATCACGCTTTCAAACTACTGAAGTTTATTTTATGGGATTGATAGAGAATATCGCGTTTCACTATATTTATCGTTTGCCTGGTTGCATAAGCTTAAACCAGCAGTATGCAAGTTTGTTGCATTTGTCTACTGTTGGACATCAATGCATTATCGCTACCGCTGTCGTTCACTGAATGATAAATGTGTGTATCATTGACATGTTTCTTGTGTATTTTCTTAGTACATAAAAACTAAATGAGATATTTATTTATATTAATTTTTAAATTTTTATTTATGTAGAAAAAAACTCACATTAATGATACAAACTTTTTACTACATATGAAAAAAAAAAAAAAAACAAAACGGAAAAAAGAAACGAAAAAACGAGGAATACCACGTCATGTGTGTCCTTGATCAGAAAAAATGATCTAACAGATAAGACCTATCATATTAATGCCAAGTAAAACAATTCAAATTATGCTTATATGAATCCTAAGAAAAAAACCCATTTCCTTGATGTATATTAATTTTGACTGCAGTTTAATTGTCTACTTAACTCTTGATGGAACGCATTATTAACACAAATTATAGAAGCATAATAAAATCGAAATTTAAACACATATAATTAATATCGAAAAAATTAGTCTTTTAGAGGATATGTATTTTTTATGACTATATTATTAATATATTACAAAAAAAACTTGCTTTCACTTTTCTATTTAACAAATCATATATACATAAACAATAAACTAAAGATGATACGAATGTGTGTGTATATGTATATATATATATGTATATATATATATATATATATATATATATATATATATATATATATATAAACGATTAATACACAAAAATGTAAGGATAATTACGATCAAATCCACTAGAGCATAAGTAATCTTATTATTACACATTGGTCAATTCTTAAAAGACGAAATTCATCTTTTTAATTAATTGAACTACATAAATGTTCACATAATTATTTCTTTATTAATCACAATGTAAAAGCGACGCTAATTAACATGGACAAAGGTTTCTGCCTTAAAGAAAGTAGTTTGAGATATATAATAAACATATTTCAATGTCTTTTGTTTCGCATCTACATATAAATTTCTGTATTTCTTATCACAGCACTAATTGTTCTTCTAAAGCACCTTGTTTTCGTATAGTAGAGCAACATAATGAATTTATTAATTAAATTGTTTCATAAACTTGCTACTTATCAATATTGTTAAATACATATTGTAAAGTAATTTCTAATTCAACAATCCACATATATGTAGGTGCGAGTATATGTGCATTAAATAGAAATATGAATTTGTATCAGCATTTTAGATTTGAAAGAGTTTGATAACGACTATCTGTAGTAAAACTATTTATTTTATCTTAAGTAACCATATCCATTAATAACTATAAATAATATTATTATTAATTTTGTAGAAAATTCATGATTATAGGCGCAATCTTTTCAGGTTCACTCAGATGCACATGATGGGTACCTTTCACTTCATGATACTCAAATTTTCTAGCCCCCAATTTTATGTTGTCTAGTACTTTCTGATAATTTTCGGGTTGCTCGAATTTCATCCCAGGAACAGCACGAATGTTGAGGTAAGCGCATTTTATCCGGGATGCATATTCAAGTACTAAATCTAGAGAGAACATGCCCAAAATGGAAACCTAGAAAAATAATGTAAATAATCTTGTCTATAATATATATATATATATATATATATATATATCTATCTTATATATATACAATTACTGTATTTGTTACATAACATACTGTGCGATAAATAAATAAAATGCCTTTACCTTTAATTTTGGGTCACGGGAAAAGTAATATTTGCCCTTTGTATACATCGGTTGCATGCCACGTTTCATTAATATTTCCGCTCCTTCCCTTGTTATAGAACCTTCATACGCCTTTTCCACTATGTCAATCATTTCGTCGTACCCATAACATGGTGCATTGTCCATTGTTAACAATTCATATTTCAGAAATTTATCAATATAGTTCCCAGTTAATGCAGCTGTTTTTGCAATGTCCCTTATGCTTGGGCTAACAATATCCAAACTTATGAGAGCGTCGACTTCATCTGGGTATGATGCTGCGTAGAGAAATGATATAGCACCACCCAATGAGTGACCAAGCAGTTTTACCTATTTGCATAATACAATTAAATTATAATGAACTTGTACATTAATTCAGAGCATATATACATATATAAAATATATATTTTCTAAAAAGCATAGTAAGAAACACATATTAAAATATTCACATTAACATAACATCTTATATTTACATAAAACATTGATTATCATGCGCTTGAATGCAACACAACATAAATGCTACACAAGTGCAAACAAGGGTGACTGTTAGATATACGTAATGCTGAGATAATATAAACGTGATATTATTGTATACGTTTTTTAATATCAAATTATTTAATTAGTCAATAATACATATTGATTGATTGTGTAAAAGTGTGATAAATTTATCCATTCGCTAACCTTATCCCATTTGAAATATTTAATGACTTTACGAAGGAATATGACACCATCGTAATAGATATAATAGAATTGATACTTTGGATAATGTGAAGATAAGCCATGCCCCGGCATATCCAAGCAAAGAACAGAAACATCATCGGACATCAATGGCATTAATGTTTCAAAAGTGCCTGCATTATCCTGACGACCATGCAGTGCCACTATCGGTTGGAGCTCTTTAGGGCCCCACCATTTGCCTGCAGGTAAGAGTCCCACAATTAATTTTAAATTTGAATTTATCTTTTAATTATGGACATTTTTATCAAGGCACGTATCTTTCTCTTATGAATCTGTAGCAATTTCTTAAATAAGAAAAGAAGAATCATAGTCGTCCAACATTTTTGAAAATGCAACAAAGTTACAGCTGAGTTTAAAGAGATTTTTTTGTCCATTATACTGAATAATATAACACAACACATATACAACAATATTATCTTCTAGTCTATAGTACATATTTTAAATAATTAATATATATATATATATATATATATATATATATTATTTAAAGCAATAGTTTAACCATTTAAATATACCTATATTGCATATAACAGTCAGCCTTTTTAAAATATATTATTAATAATTATAATGGTAAGCAATGTGGTAATGCAATGTGAGTATTAAATAGTAAATTTAACAATGTGTTGCAGTTCAATGCTAAGGTATCACTCTAAAAATGCAAATATAATCCAAGCTAAAAATATGCATATTTAGTAATCAATAGCAAAGTAATGTAAATATTTTACATGTTTCATAAATTAGATGGCAATTGCAATTTAAATTGTATAAAATCACAAGCATATAAAAGCTACGCTATCTTATATCCAATATTATTTTTATATACATATTTAACTACAAAAATAAATAAATTTAAATCGTTGTATAACACTGACTCGCTAGCTAACCTTGTTCCACTTGTAATATTTAATAATTCTACGCAGTATGATAACCCCATCCCAAAATACATAGTAGAATTGTCCATCGGGTAGATGAGAAGAAAAGCCATGACCAGGCAGATCTATACTTAGTATAGCTACATTTGACGGCAACAATTGTGCCAAGTTGTCAAAACTTCCTGAATTGTCCTGCCAACCATGTATCGCCACTATAGGCTGTTCATCTGTTGGTCCCCACCATTTTCCTAAATTTATCAATATGTTGAATTCGATACATATAAACTTGAAATGTAATACAATACACAAACTAGGACCTGCCACAATATTATAAGTTACAAGAAATGTTTTGAATATTCAAATAATCGACAAATATATTAATTTTGTTTCTGCACACATTGCATAATGTTCTATACACAATTGAGTGTTCTAAGCTTAATATATTAATATAATTTGATATTGAAATGAAAGATTAAGAAATGTAAGATGTAATTCTTACTGACCACTGATATGACCCCACGGCACTGGTATCTGAATCTCCTCGGCATCTGAAGGAGATATTCAATTATTGTAAAAATGTTTCTAGATATACATGATGCTGTAAAATAACATTTTACAATTAACTAACCTTCCTTCGTATATCCATTCATAGCATTATCAACAGAGTTCTTCTTTGTAGAATCCATTTCAGTGTGTAACAATTTTCAATCCAAATTTATGTTCGCTCAAAATAAATTTGATCACGTTTCGTCGACGAGACTGTAAAGAAAAATCGTGATCATTAAATCTGTCGAAAGATTAGATAACACTGCAGGAGCAAATTTATTTGCAGGGAAAATGTATTTTAAATAGATATATAGTAGATAGAATTACATCATCGATTCTTGAAACTCACATATCTCTTACATATGCAAAGACATAGTAAACACTGAATCCATTCAGAAAAATTATTTTTTCACCCTGTCCACTTTTTCACAATTAAATTTAATACAATGATTTTATACAATGATACATCAGGCTGTGTATGTGTGTTCAATAAAAAAAAGCAAATATTTCAGATCACTGTGTAAAAACTATTGTCACACAAATGCTTCGTGTTTCAAGCAGTTGATGGCCGGCTAGACTTGACCACTTGTGGTTACTACGGGCCAATTGAACCAATAGAAGAAGAAGAAGAAATGCTTCGTGTCGTTTGATTAATCAATCAATTTCTTTTTATATCCTCCCGAATCACACAATTCGAAGCATTTTTCTAATACCAATGGAATGCGAAATGCATCCTTTATCTTACTCGACATAAGCTGCCAGTTTAGACAAAGACTATAATCGGAGGTGATGTTATCTCGTTTCTCATTTTATACGTAGTGGGGATAATTCATTGCGTCACATCCTTACCAATCAAGTAAAAGTCTAGTATGTTAAAGAGCGATGGATTACCGCTTCATAACTGTCCTTCTCGAAACGAGTCACGTGACCGGAGAACAGCTGTGCAGTGATGACAGCTGAGCTGTGCTCTGTGCTCGTTTAGAGTAGGAAGGGGGAGGAAGTGATTCAGTGATTCGGATGGATTTGCATTGAGCACGTGTACAGAAAAATATAAATCAATTATACGTTAACACGCAGCAATATTACATATTTTCCATTAGAAATGTAAATGATGGATTTTTCTATGCATATGTGGAACGAAACATTTTCGGATTGTGATTTAGTTTCTCTATTCTATATACACAAAAATATAAATAAATACACTAGATATAAAAAAAAAAGTTAATTTTATATACTATATATTTACCTCAATGTATGCAACCGAGACTTCTATTCTAGACACTTCCTTTCTTGTCTTTTTCTTTTTCTAAAATATGGGCAATATATCTAAATATTATATCTAAAATATTTTTATAAAAATAGACAGGCTGACATTGCACTGTCACGTGTTATCACGTGTTTGCTTTTTTAAAGCAATGTACACGCACATATTTTTTCTGGGAGAAGGAAAGGAGGAGGAAATTTCGTTAGAATCATGCAAACGAATCACAGACTTCTACGCAATTTACTAGTAGACTATTAGCATATTAATGAGAGAGGAGTATATTAATTAGAGCGAGGAAAATCACAATGCCATACATAAAATATTATTGTATTATCTTGTATTTTTTATTTTATTCCATGAATAAAACTTAGGTATATATTTTTTTGATTATCAAAGAAATTTCCATGTAT
Source organism: Lasius fuliginosus (assembly GCA_949152495.1). Taxonomy (NCBI): domain Eukaryota; kingdom Metazoa; phylum Arthropoda; class Insecta; order Hymenoptera; family Formicidae; genus Lasius; species Lasius fuliginosus. Next base: position 9,046,469 of record OX424447.1, read on the forward strand.
GGACCTACTACGTTAAGTGCCATATATGGATTCATATCTGAAATTAAATTTCGAATGTAGAGACGCATCTCACACGATGATAAGTGCGTTGCTGCATGTAAAAAATATAAAAACGTTCTTATGCATATACATCAATCTGTGTGTATACAGCATAGAACACGCATGTTAGTCGTGATTAAACAAATCGATTAAAGGCACTTGACATGCAAATCATACATTGTGAATGATTATATTATTTTTTAAAAATCCAACTTATACACATATAATTCTCACAGAGTTACGTTCCAATGATACGTGATACTTCAAATCATCTTATAAATAATTAATTTTGTCTAGATATATACATTGTCATCATGAGTGAGAAAGATTATATAATAAAAACTGTTGTTCATGCTGGAACAAAAACTATTAATTTTATGCCAGGAACAAAAGTACGTATATCTGGTCATAAATATTGTTATATAAATGCACTAGTTATATATAACTCCCACTGTTATATATTTCTAGGTTGTATTTCATTTTAAAACTTCAAAATGTGATTTTGACAAAACATTGATAGACGACAGTAGAACAATGGGAAATCCAATGGAACTTGTATTAGGAAAAAAATTTAAGTTGGAAGTGTGGGAAGCAATTGTACAAAAGATGGCATTGAACGAAGTTGCCTGTTTCAAAATACATAAAAGTGTATGTTTGCAATGTTTATTGTTATAAATATGTATGCTTATTTTAGAATATGCTTTTAGAGTATATTTTATGACAAATTTTGCTTTAGCTAGTGACTGCATATCCTTTTGTTTCTAAAACACTAAGAGAAGCTGATAAGCCACAGTCAGAGAAGCGTAATCATCACTGTTGCGGTGTTACTCTCCAGAATGAAGGCATTGGTTACGCTGATTTAAATGAACTTATAAAACATCCTCAAGATCTGGAATTTATAATAGGTATAAATATAAAATCTTTCTTTCAAAAATATAAAGATACACTTGCTTTAATTTCAGTGTAGAATGTTATAAAATAATGAAACCAATAAAAACTATTATATCTTATAGAACTTGTCAATGTGATATTGCCAGATGAATATGAGAAAGAATCATGGCAAATGACAGAGGATGAAAAGCTTGAAAACATTCCACATTTAAAGGAAAAAGGAAATGCTTTATTCAAAGAAAAAAAATATAACAGTGCATCTGAAACATATGCAAAAGCTATTGGAATGTTGGAACAACTTATGTTAATGTAAGTTTTACTTATAATGAATTATGTTTTTTGTAACTTAATTGATTAAGACATAAGATAAAGAATATTATGTCATATGATTATAGAGGATATTTTTATATACAAATTGATATTGGATTTTCAGTGAAAAACCAAATGATGAAGAATGGTTATCTTTGAATCAAATGAAGACACCATTACTTTTAAATTATGCACAATGTAAACTTTTAAATAAGGAATATTATTCAGTTATTGAACATTGTTCAACAGTTCTAAAAACAGAGCCAGGTAATAAACTTATTTATAGGATTAGTTGTATATAAATGTATATGTATATGTATATCTGATAGAAGAAATTTATTTTTAATTTGCAGATAATGTGAAAGCGCTCTATCGAAGAGGTAAAGCATATATTAATACATGGGACGAAAAGAATGCTATTAAAGATTTAAGGAGAGCTGCTGAAATTGATCCTTCTTTACACAATACTGTTGAAAAAGAATTACAAGTATTTGCAGCAGCCATTAAAGAGAAAGACAGTGTACAAAAAGAGAAATTATCAAAAATGTTTAAATAAGGTTATAAAGGTTTAGTTACTCTAAAGTTATTGCAAGAATGTAATGTTAACTCTTAAGTATATATTCCCATCGAGTCAATTTAATGTTAGCTTTTCTTTTATATATTTTTTCGTAAAAAAAGATTAAAGAGGCTGGCCTCGCATACTGTCTTCTGTCGTTAAATCTCTAAGTTTCAATTTATATTACATCTACTTGGGAGAAAAAGAGATTATCTGTTGCATTAAGATTGGTGTAATTTTCTATTATGCAAATATTTACGATTTAAAACTTGTGTGTATTAATATGTATGACTATTAAAAAAGCTGTAATATTATTCTGTGTTATTTAAATGGAAAGAAATGATATTATAATGGAAAGAAGTTATATAATTTGATATCAATATATAAGCCAATAATATATATTTGTATTATTTATTATTATAAATAAGATGTGTAAAGAAATAAAAACATGCATTATATAAATACAATTTAAGATTATATGTATCTTTGTGAAATATATATTTAAAAAGCGCGCCATCTGAAAATACTTTCGAGATTATTTCGAGGTTAACCAAAACCAATCACGTTGCGAATGAAATCGCCGATCAAAAAGCGACAGGTATCATGTTTGACATATGGCATTATTTACTGTGCAACATTACAAATAAGAAGAAAACATGAATTGGATAATGTTCCTACGTATATAATAGTGCAATAAATATAAAGGTAAATCTATAATACTCTATTAGATCTTTATATATATTTTTAAGTAAGTCATTATGTGTTTAACCTATATAAATTTTTATTTTTTTCTGTAAAATAATTATATTGTTTATATTGCTATAATAAAGATAATATCAGGTATTTTCGAAATATTATTTTTTTTTTATAGAAATAGAATTTTTTACTGAGTAATAAGTATAACTTACAAGATGTAATTTGCAAGCTACATATGTAATGGTATAGTGGTAATAAACGTCTTAAATTTGTAATGTTAAGTTATATATATAATAATGTAATGATAATAAACGTCTTATATTTATATTTTAAATATATCTTATTCTTTTTTTTATATTTTAGATAAAACAAAAAATGAAGTTAGTATCAAGGAATGTAGATAAAGATGGAGAAGGGTAAATGTATTTTTTATACAATATATGTAATATATAAATATCTATATTATAAAATTCTAATGCTAGAATTAATGGATCTTTAGGAGTGTGGCTCTTGTTCCTGAAAATACAGAGGATATGTGGCACGCTTATAATTTAATTAGTGAAGGAGACTTAGTAAGCTGTTCTACTATTAGGTATGCTAAAGTTGTTCTTTTACAGCAATTGTATGATAAATTACAATTTATCAATAATATCTCATCAATTCTCTGTGTTCAACATAGGAAAGTGCAAATGGAATCTGCAACTGGTAGTTCTAACAGTTATAGAGTTAGAACTACTCTTACAATAAGTGTAGAAAATATCGACTTTGATACACAAGCATGTGTTCTGAGGCTTAAAGGTAGAAATGTGGAAGAAAATAAATATGTTAAGGTAGAATATTCAATGATAGTATTTAGAGTTTGTAAATATTTTATTCTTATTAAAAGATTTTGATCTGATAACTTAGTAATTCACATTCCTATTTAGAACAATAATTTATATTATACCAAGTATGCATATATGTAATATATAGATTGTATAAGACATTAAAATCAGTAAGGTTTTATCATGAGTCTTTGCTTGGATGATACAAAATAATCATCTGATTTTTATTTTGCTTAGATGGGGGCATATCACACGTTGGATGTCGAACAAAATCGAAAGTTTACTATCACTAAAGCCAAATGGGATTCTATTTCTTTGGAAAGAGTCGATACTGCATGCGACCCTGCTCAGGTTAATAACTTAAAAAGAGAAAGAAATAACGATTGTATAATTTGTTGTAACTATCTTTTTATTTTATATTAGAATGCTGATGTAGCTGCTGTAATTATGCAGGAAGGTATAGCGCATATTTGTCTGATAACATCCAATATGACAATAGTTCGTACGAAAATTGATCAAGTTATACCAAGAAAAAGGAAAGGAAATGTTTCGCAACATGAAAAGGTTCGAAAAATATTAAGTATTATAAATGTTGCAGAAACATAAAGAGAATTTTAATTTGATGTATAGGGCTTGGCACGATTTTACGAGAGCATTATGCAAGGAATATTAAGACACATCAATTTTGATCTGGTGAAATGTGTTATCCTTGCCAGCCCTGGTTTTGTGAAAGATCAGTTTATGGACTACATGATACAACAAGCTGTTAAATCTGATAATAAAGTTATCTTAGAGAATAAAAGTAAATTCTTGCTAGTTCACGCTAGTTCAGGTTTTAAACATTCATTAAAAGGTAGTATATATGTATCTATGCAAAATATGAACAAGAATAGCGCTTGCATGAAACAATTGTTTTTGTGTTATTACTATGTCTTCATTATTATAACAGAGGTTCTGGCTGATTCTGCTGTAGTCTCTCGAATTTCTGATACCAAAGCAGCAGGAGAAGTAAGAGCTCTAGAAACATTTTATACTACTCTGCAAATGGATCCTGCCAGAGCATTTTATGGCAAGAAACATGTCGAAAAAGCTAATGCTGCTCAAGCGGTGGAAATTCTACTTATATCAGATAAATTATTCAGGTAATTCTTTTACTTTTTCGTTATTTATGTTATATATATTATATATATAGCGTTTAAATTCAATTAATTGTACTTTATAATACAAATTGTTATATATCTCTACTTGTGTTTATCCAGGTGTCAGGATATTGCACTGAGAAAGGAATATGTGGAGCTAGTTGAAAATGTGAAAGACTCTGGTGGCGATGTCAAAATATTTTCAAGTCTGCATGTCTCGGGTGAACGTAAGTTTTATATTCAAACGACGATCACATCAAACTCATGAAATATAAAATCTCCAATAAGTTTTTTTGTGTGTAAAATATATATTTATTGTGTTTTAACATATTAAAGCACAATTTTTTTGTTTTTGCAGAATTAGATCAATTAACTGGTATAGCAGCCTTATTACGTTTTCCTATGCCGGAATTGGAAGACGAAAGTGATGAGGGTAACGATTCAGAAGATGATTAAAAGTACGATCAATATGCTAACAATTTTTTGTATATACATGTGCTGTGAGCAATCAAAAATATTATAATAATAAAAGGAAAAAATAATAGTCTTTGTATTTATTTTGCAAATATAAGAGAGCTTTATATATATATATATATATATATATATATATATATATATATATATATGTAATATATATAATTTATACCATATTGCAGAAAAAAATCGTTTTGTATACATTCATAGATGTCTATACCAAAGCAGCTATAACAAATATATATATATATATAACAAATTTCTCACATGTAAATGGACATAGATGGCGTCTTGCATCTGGGGATTCTAGTATATTACTGAAAACGTAGGCAGAGAGATTCTTCTCTCTGGACGTAGGCATGTGACCTCTCTCTCTTTCCTTCTCAAACTCAATCTTGTTACTTTCCATCTTTTTTGATGCTTGTTCGTCGTTTTTGCACGTGTACACGTGTTCATTTTACATTTATTTTATATATACTCTGATATATAAATTTTAATATTCAGATATAAATTATATATCATACAATGGTTGTGATAGGTAAAAAGAAGGTAAGTCGATCTTATTGTTATATAGATAAACAAAAAGGTTAACATAAGATTGAAATTTTTATGAAAAATTAATCAATTTTATTGAAAAATTAATCAATTTATCATTATTAATGTGGATTAAAATTTATATTTTTTTAAAATGTACAGTATCAAAGTGGTGAAGGGGCGCAGTTTATAACAAGAAGAGCTGCTCTCAGAAAATTACAATTGACACTAAATGATTTCCGTAAGTTATGCATATTAAAGGGCATATATCCAAGGGAACCACGCAACCGTAAAAGAGCACAAAAGGGTGAACCTGGGATTAAAACTTTATATCATAAGAAAGATATTCAATTTTTGATGCATGAACCGATTATATGGAAGCTAAGAGATTACAAGGTACAATTTTTTATTGGAATTAAATGTTTACAGTATTATTCTTTATAAACATATATTTTCAGATATTCAACAAAAAAATTGGACGGGCAAAAGCAATGAAAGATTTTGCCAAAGTAAAGAGATATTTGAGTAATCATCCTACATTAAAATTGGATCATATAGTTAAAGAACGTTATCCGACATTCATAGATGCTTTACGCGATTTAGATGACTGTTTAACTCTCTGTTTTTTATTCAGCACATTTCCGTCATTGCCTCATATTCCGAGAGATCAATCATTATTATGCAGGAGATTAACAATTGAATTCCTTCATGCTGTTATGTATGCCAAAGCATTGCGTAAAGTGTTTGTATCCATCAAAGGATATTATTATCAAGCAGAAATAAAAGGACAAACAATAACATGGATAGTGCCGCATCACTTTTGTTTTGAACCTCAAGCAAGAAACGAAGTTGACTTTAAAATCATGTCTACATTTGTAGAATTTTATATTGTGATGCTTGGTTTCGTGAATTACAGACTATATCATACTTTGAATTTACATTATCCACCAAAATTAACAAATATTGGTAAGCAGGATTGCTTATTAATGTATTAATATTTTTCAAAGTAAAGTAAGAACCTTCTAGCTTTAATTTAAAAATCAAAAAATTAATGTGTTATTATACAGGAAATATCGAGAGAATACTCGTTGATGAAGAAGCATATGTGTCAGAAAGAATAAGTGCATTGAATATATCATTGGTCAGCTTGAATCCTTCAATAGCGGCGATTGAAGATGATGAAGTTGTAATAGATCAGTTTTCAAATGTAAATTTAATTTAGTGCTAATTTTACGTTTTATTATTAGATATATACATGTAAAACAAAAATTATTGATTATACTTTTTAGGAGACAGACACTGCCAAGATAGAAGCTGCTAGGCTAGAAGCTGAGAAAATACAGAAACTGAAAAACTTGTTCAAGGGTATAAAAGTCTTTATCAATAGAGAAGTACCCAGAGAACCATTAGTATTTATTTTGCGTTGCTTTGGTGGAGAAGTTTCTTGGGATAAGTTACTCTTTATTGGTGCCACTTTTGATGAGAATGACGAAACAATAACTCATCAGATTGTAGATAGACCGAGCATGAATAAACAATATGTATCGAGGTACTATATTATATTTATATTGTATCTTATATCTTATATTATATCTTATATTGTTCATCATATCTGTTTTTTTAATGCACATAATTTTCTCTTTCTCAAGTTACTAATATAATCTTTTTTCTTCTAGATATTATATACAACCGCAATGGATTTTTGATAGTGTAAACGCGAGAGAATTATTACCTGTGGAAAAATATCTAATGAATGCTATACTTCCTCCTCATCTCTCACCATTTACAGATAATCGGCAAGATCAAACTTATATTCCTCCAGAAGAACGCGCTCTTATGGATCCTGATTATAAACTGGACAATTGTAAGATTTCAATTTCAAATATACATATATATATACGCAATTGCAAAAATTATAATTATATCTAATTTGTATTTGGACTTCCAGTGGAAGAAGATTCAGATGAAGAAGCAGAAAGTGATGATAAGAATGAGAATGAAGAAAAGGAAATTGAAGTTCAGGATGATCAAAGTGCAGGAAGTGATGAATTGATTGAAGAAGAGGAAAATGATAATATTCAGATTGCTAAGAAAGAAGAAAAAAATAAAAAGCAGAAACAAGCCCAATTGGAAAAGGTTTTGTTATAATTTTTTTCATAATTGCCTCTTATAAAATAATATAGAAAAAATAAATTCTCGTTATCAATAATTTATCAAATTTGCAGAAAAAGAAAATGAAGGTACAAGCTGGTGAGATCACAAAGGAAAATCCATGGGAAAAGGCCAAACGAGAAAAACAGGAATATCGTCTCAGAGAGAAGATGATTAAGAAGAAGCATCGCAAATTGTACAAGAGTATGATGAAAGGTCGAGAGGAAAGAGCTAAAGAAATCTGGCTCTTGCGAAAGAAGAGACGCATCCATGACGCTAAGGAAAAAGAGAAACAAAAAGAACGGAGAAAGCAACCAAACAAGAATAAGCCTGTTAAAGTATAGCAATAGGTTATTTAAGTACAAAATAAAATATGTTCTGTATTTTATTTTCTAAATGTAAACAAGAAATTACAACATTGCATATTATATTACATGTTTCATCAGTTATACAATATTATATATTCCATCTATTCCAAGTCAACGTATTACAATTATTCTATAAAATTCTAAAAACCAATTATTCCATAAATTCTATAAAAATCACTGATAAAATAAAATTTTTTGTTTACCTAAATATATAGACATCACTTTTATATTTATATATAGTATATCCTTCCTTTTCCCCTCTTCTTATAATACAAATTAGATATATTAAGTTTTCTATTTATTAATTAAAGTTACATGATGTCGAGATGCTCATGAAATCAGCTTCTCAATCACTATAGATACAGTTATATGTAATGGTAGATGTTTTTTATCTACTCCTCCCAATGGAAGCCCATGCCTGGCGATCTTGATATTTTCCAGCGAAGGACTTTGAAGGCCAATCTACCCACACATGTTGGCCCACACAGAACTTTCTATATATATGAATCTGATCGTGACTACACACTAGTGTAAAAGTTCAAAATCATTCGATATTATAAAATTTTATATTAAAATAATATCTATAATTAAATTATAGATATTACAGATATTTATACATATGAAGTATATATTTGTAAAAAAGTTTATACATTTATATTTTCTCAAATTATTCAATATATACATTTTCTTGACCGCACGTCGAAGACAAAAGTGAGAAAGAGCAATAAAAAAATTAATCTAAATGTAATTGGAAACGTTAAGAAGGAATCGATTTCAGTAGCTCTCCTTAAATCTTTAATAGCTTTCTTTTCATCCCGTGTATTAATATACGCTTTACCCCTTCGATAGAGCGCTTTCACATTATCTGCAAATTAAAAAAATAAATTTCTTCTATCAGATATACATATACATATACATTTATATACAACTAATCCTATAAATAAGTTTATTACCTGGCTCTGTTTTTAGAACTGTTGAACAATGTTCAATAACTGAATAATATTCCTTATTTAAAGGTTTACATTGTGCATAATTTAAAAGTAATGGTGTCTTCATTTGATTCAAAGATCACCATTCTTCATCATTTGGTTTTTCACTGAAAATCTAATATCAATTTATATATAAAAATATCCTCTATATAATTATATGACATAATATTCTTTATCTAATGTCTTAATCAATTAAGTTACAAAAAACATAATTCATAAGTAAAACTTTTAACATAAGTTGTTCCAACATTCCAATAGCTTTTGCATATGTTTCAGATGCACTGTTTTATTTTTTTTCTTTGAATAAACCATTTCCTTTTTCCTTTAAATGTGGAATGCTTTCAAGCTTTTCATCCTCTGTCATTTGCCATGATTCTTTCTCATATTCATCTGGTAATATCGCTTTGACAAGTTCTATAAAATATAATAGTTTTTATTGGTTTTATTATTTTATAACACTCTACACTTAAATTAAAACAACCTGTGTACCTTTATATTTTTGAGAGAAAGATTTTATATTTATACCTATCGTAAATTCCAGATCTTGAGGATGTTTTATAAGTTCATTCAAATTGGTGTAACCAAAGCCTTTATTCTGGAGAGTAACACCATAACAGTGATGATTATGCTTCTCTGACTGTGGCTTAACAGCTTCTCTTAGTGTTTTAGAAACAAAAGGATATGCAGTCACTAGCTAAAGCAAAATTCGTCATAAAAAGTACTTTAAACGCATATTCTAAAATAAGCATACATATTTATAACAATGAACATTGCAAACATACATGTTTTATGTACTTCAAAACAGGCAACTTCATTCAATGCCATCTTTTGTACAATTGCTTCCCATACTTCCAACTTAAATTTTTTTCCTAATACAAACTCCATTGGATTTCCCATTGTCCTACTGTCATCTCTATCAATGTTTTGTCAAAATCACATTTTGAAGTTTTAAAATGAAATATAATCTAGAAATATATAACAATGGGAGTTATAAATAACTAGTATATTTGTATGACAATGTTTATGACAAGAGATACATACTTTTGTTCCTGGTATAAAATTAATAGTTTTTTTTCCAGCATGAACAACAATTTTTATTATACAATCTTTGTCACTCATGATGGCATGTATATATCTAGACAAAATTAATTATTTATAAGACGATTTAAAGTATCACGTATCACGATTAATGTATCATTAATGTTTACTAATGTTAATTTTATAAAGTGCTAGTTTTATTCAAATTTTTCATAATCTGGCCATTCATATTTATGTAATTAATAATTTTTAATTACATAAAACGAAATAAAATGACACATGAGGTTAAATTCATATTTAGTCGCGGAGTATACATAAAGTATGGCCTTTGCGTGACCATCAATGATTTGAAAACTCGACTATTAGCAATTGCACATCCCATTATGTGTTATTTCTGAAAAAATACTGAATGTTGATTATACGCATATTATTTCTGCTCGCATTACTATTATTACTATGATTATACGTATATTATTTCTGCTCGCGTTATATATTATTTACATATTATAATTCAATTCGCTTGTGCTATGACAGGTGCTATAGATTTTATAAAGAATATTGCATACTTAGCAAGGTCATCCGAAAGTAAGAAATGCTGTTTGATATTGGTTGCGAGAGAACCTGGTAAGTCCTCGACAATTTTAAACACTCTTTTCACATTATCATATTGTCGTTAACAACTCTTCAGTGTGTTCCCTGTCTTTTCTGCCACTTCGTCCATATTCTTTCTACTTTTGGATGTTATTTTCTTTCCCAGTAATTTGCGTATAACAACATCATCAAATTCGTAGTACCTGAAATAAATAATGATTTATATCAGTATCTTATAAGGAATTAATAACAGTTTCAATTTTACGATCACTAGATCACTAGATTACATCATACTTTGATTCTTACATTTCTATAAGCATTTGACTAGTTTGAGGTTCTATCTGAAAGGCCAGCTGTTCACTGGCGAGCTTAGTAGGAGTGTGAAGTAATTTCTCAAGTAGAGCATAGGTGCGATAGTGATCAAGTATGTCAGATGCGACCAGCTCAAGCGGTGCATTAGTCTGTTGACATATTCCTCGCTGATGCAGAATATTGACTGCCTCGCTGGCTAAAAAGAGACATCCATTATAATAGATTAATAAATCCAATTTATGTGCAGGCAAGTAAATAGAAGCTTAGATTATATTCCTATCACTCACAAGAATGCCCGTCGACCCAAAGCTGATAGATTTCAGCATCGACCAGAGTATAATTGCTAATAAACACATCAACCTCTGACAACATGTTGAGATTAAGTTTACGCTTATTTCATTTTACACGAGTCGATCACAGACGCGAGATCATCGCAAAAGTCATACTGACATCGACCCGAGACACGTTCTGTTTGAGAAAACTCGTTTATATAAAATCATTATCATGTTTCCACGTATAAAAGTTACGGAATCTCATCGACGAAAAAGCTATCGATCATATTTACTATATTTAGGTTATATATAATTCCATGTTGGCCACCATGTTGGCTGTGACGTTGTACCGACGCTCGTTTGACTCATGTAGTACCGACGCTCGTTTGACTCACGTGGTGTCGCGTTTGAATTAAAAACGGCGAAACAGCATACTAGAAACGGTGCGCGTCTTCGAAGACCTACGTGAAATCATATCTGTACGAATCGGTGCAAATCGGCGTCATCATCCGGCGATGAGACGAAAATAATGAAGATCTCTTATGTCGAAAGGTAATTAAATGGATATAAATGAGCGAGATCGTATTTCGATGTATAAATTGAGCGATTGAAATATCGATTCTCTTCACCGGCGAATTCGTCGGCCGTGCGCGCGCGGAGATGTGCTTATTTCATTTATATATAAAGCTATTTACAACTGCCTTATATATTGTTAATGTTTTATATATTATTAAATTATATCACATTACATAGTATCATATCATATGCATTATTAGTGGATTTATTATTTATCGTAAGGAAGAGGCGGTTATACGCTGCGTATACGTATACGTAGACGATAAATTTATAATAAAATAACACACAAAATAACATGCAAAAAACTCATATTTTCTGTCTTTCGATGAATATTTCTGAGAATGTCATTCTCATGACGAATATTTCATAATGTAGTATCGCAAATATTTAATAATGTAGTATCTTTTTGTGATGTATAGATCGCCGCGCGCTGTGCTGTTAGCGGACAATTTCCTCTACGAAATGGTGAGTGAGTAAAATATTTTTAAATTTATTATAATAATTGTGTTAAATTGAGAGAGAGAGAGAGAGAGAGAGAGAGAGAGAGAGAGAGAGAGAGAGAGAGAGAGAATTTTTCGCTATCGAGAAATTAATATATTCCATTGTAAAAATCGAAAAAGATAATTAAATTTTAATATAATTCTGATGAGATAATTAATATCAGTCATCAATAAAATAATTAAAATAGTTTCGTTAGTTTCGTCGTTGATTAAAATTTATATCAATTTTCAATTTTCGAATTAATTTCGAAGCAATAATTTGCAAAATACTGTACTACGTATTTAAGCGCGAGGAGTCAATTAAACTCAACAATCATTTTTATTGCGTTATGATTCTACATTTTTTTTGCTCTTTCATTAATATCATAATATGAAGCATGAGTGTGTTATATTTTAGATTTTAATTGGATGCTTTTGATCGGATACTATTTTCATAATTTTAAATATTTTAAAATGAGCTTTTAATTATAGTTCTTAAAATAAAAATAAGATTAGAAATTAATCTAGAAATTAATTATTATTATATTTGTGTGCATAATGTTTTACAATTTAATTCACTAAGTGCCTTTAATTTCTTTGCCCTTAATTTTTAATTCGCTATTTTAAAAAGTTTTTCATTGCTTATATAAAATTCTATTGTTTAGCAAATTTAATATGTTTCAAAAGATAATTATATGACAGTACTTTCCTAATTATTTAAATACTTTACAAGAAACTCTAAATTCTTAATAAAATTTGAAAAAATGCACAGCAATTCCGCAAACGTAAATTTGCTGTGCTTTTTTTAAATTCAGAATACCGTTTTTGCAACGTAGCTCCTATTTAACTTGCATTCCTTAAGAGCGTCTTCTTGCGGCATTATCAGCCGCGAATTAAAGTCGCTACCCGGCTTCAATATACAGCTGTCGAATAAAAAGGTCACACGATATTACGTGGCAATATGGCTCTGTCGCATGTCAGTGCTTTATCGACGATGCATTATTTTTATTTTTTCGTCGCATTCAGTAAATGCTTAATTAAAGTAATCGCCGGACTTTGGAGCGAAATAATACGGACGGTGTCGTAGCTCGTGCGGACGCAATTAATTCGCGGCGAGGCGACGTCACGTAACATTAAACTTGTTATCGTACGGGAAACGCGCGTTAACCGGCTACGACTGCCAACGCGAGCGAATAAATATTGTAGTACCGTAATAAAACCTGGCTGGACGCCGGATTCGCGTCTTGACCGAATATATCGATCGGGCCATGTAGAACAGAATGATGAATAAGATTCTCGTCAACTATGTATAATGAGATAAAAAGTATGATGCTTCTTCTTCTCCTTCTTCAGGCTAAAATAAACAATGTCATTCTCTATGAAATATAGGAAAAATATCGCAATTTAATATATTATTAACTTCTCTTTGAAATGATGACTGATGTTCTACTAACTTTGAAGTTTTTCTGCAACTCTGTAATAATGTTGTTATATTATATTATAACTCGTATATATTTTCTAAAGCAAACAATAATATTAAAAAATTTTAACATAAAAAATTAATATTCTGAGAATGAATTTTATTTTATATATATAATTATGTTATTATTCCATTTAAAGTCACAGGACAGAATTATATCAATTGATTTAATTTATAATGAATAATAATTGCAAACAGAAATAAAATATAGAATTTCATGAATTATTTTACTAGTTAAAAAGTTGTTTTTACGAGCGCGTGATGTATGTTATCTACATTAATTTATATTAGATTTATATTATCTACATTAATTTATATTAGAGTTAAAGACAATTTGCATAAGAAATTTATATTTTTATGTATGTAAAAGCATACTATAAAGTATAATAGCCCGCTCGATATACTATGTTAAGATACATATTGTATCAATCTTTGTTTACAACCTTTAATAAGAAAAATAAGGTATACTAAATAATATTTTTTATAAAATAATGGGTATACACATTAACAAAAATTTGAAACAAGCCATGTGCATTCTGTGCAAAATCTGTGATAAAAATATCGGTTCTTCTTCTGCATCATATGACATGTCGACTCATAATATTACAAACGTCATTTCCATCTACTTAACTCTCATAATCCTAGCATTAGTTGGTCATCATTGCCTCTGCATATTAATTATAAATGTATTACAAATTAATGAGACATTGTATTTAATCATAGTTTTAAAATGTCAGTATATATTTATTTTGACTAATACATATTAACTTTTCATTTATATTCTAAAATATTTTTTTTTAAATTTTTCTAAAAATAAGATTATACTTTATATATTGTATATATATATATATATATATATATATATATATATATAAAATATATACATACATACATATATATGTATGTATGTGTGTGTGTGTGTGTATATATATACACACACACATATATATATATACACAATATATAAAAAGTAAAATCTTATTTTTAGAAAAATTAAAAGAAATATTTTAGAATACAAATGAAAAGTTAATACATTATACATATACATATATATATATATATATATATATATATATGTGTATGTATAATGTACAATATTATATATTTTTTTTAAGTATGAACAGAATGGTTTTTGAGATATTTAAAAACACAGAAAATGAATTTTTGTCAATTTATATAGAGCAATTCTACATGTAAAGTATATATGAATATCCTTGCTTCAAAAAATCGATAAGAAAAACAGTTTAGGTAAAAGGTAAAAAGAAAGATACTCAAAGATACTCTATGCAATATATACTATTATATGTAATTTTAGAGAGAATTATAAAAAATATAAATGCATCGCGCGATAATCTTTGCCATAATCTTTTCGTATTATATACTGTCTATATATTTTCGCTTTGTATACTGTTAGCGCAGTGATATAAATTGGGAAATGTCAAAAATTACAGTTTTCTTTTATTCATTTCAAATCGTAGACATGCTATAAATACTACTGCAGCATATCGTTTGTATAATAATTAAAAAAAGTTAATTATATTATTTACATATTATAATTCAATTAATTCACTTGTGCTATAGATTTTATAAAGAATATTGCATACTTAGCAAGGTCATCCGAAAGTAAGAAATGCTGTTTGATATTGGTTGCGAGAGAACCTGGTAAGTCCTCGACAATTTTAAACACTCTTTTCACATTATCATATTGTCGTCAACAACTCTTCAGTGTGATCCCTGTCTTCTTTGCCACTTCGTCCATATCCTTTCTACTTTTGGATGTTATTTTCTTTCCCAGTAATTCGCGTATAACAACATCATCAAATTCGTAATACCTGAAATAAATAATGATTTATATCAGTATCTCGCAAGGAATTAATAACAGTTTCAATTTTACGATCACTAGATTACATCATACTTTGATTCTTACATTTCTATAAACATTTGACTAGTTAGAGGTTCTATCTGAAAGGCCAGCTGTTCACTGGCGAGCTTAGTAGGAGTGTGAAGTAATTTCTCAAGTAGAGCATAGGTGCGATAGTGATCAAGTATGTCAGATGCGACCAGCTCAAGCGGTGCATTATTCTGTTGACATATTCCTCGCTGATGCAGAATATTGATTGCCTCGCTGGCTAAAAAGACATCCATTATAATAGATTAATAAATCCAATTTATGTGCAGGCAAGTAAATAGAAGGTTAGATTATATTCCTATCACTCACAAGAATGCCCGTCAACCCAAAGCTGATAGATTTCAGGATCGACCAGAGTGTAATTGCTAATAAACGCATCAACCTCCGACAACATGTTGAGATTAAGTTTACGCTTATTTCATTTTACACGAGTCGATCACAGACGCGAGATCATCGCAAGTCATACTGACATCGACCTGAGACATGTTCTGTTTGAGAAAACTCGTTTATATAAAATCATTATCATGTTTCCACGTATAAAAGTTACGGAATCTCATCGACGAAAAAGCTATCGATCATATTTACTATATTTAGGTTAAATATAATTCTATGTTGGCCACCATGTTGGCTGTGACCAGCGACCCAATCACCGCGCTTTGGTCCGCCATATTGACTGACTCGATACTTCGATATATCGATACTTTGATACTTCGAGAATCGCAATATTTTCAAATAGAACGGTCATACAAGAGGCGTCGCGGCGGAGCGTGCAGTCGCATCTGAATCGCTCCGTGTTTCTCGCAATTTTCACCGCGAAAAACAAAAGGATTTTTATTCTAGTGGTGTATCTCTCGTGCGAGTAATCATCGTAGGTAAGTTGCGTAATTGTGTCGAACGTTTGGCGTGGAAATTGGCGTTAAATTCCGCGTATAATTATTCCGGTGTGCCTCGCTGTTGCTGCGCGTGATTTGGCGCAAGACCATGGCCCGTATTCTCAGCTCACATTTATCGCTAAATGTGCCTCTAAATGTGGCTTATAAGACTTCTGATTGGCTACGAGCCACTTTTAGAGGCACATTTAGCGATAAATGTGAGCTGAGAATACGTGTCTCTTGATACAATTATTATCACCTCGGCATCGACAATATCCGCGTTTGTAGTTCCCGAATCGAAATTGTCTTTACATATTTCAAGTTATCTTTTCTGCAAAGTGCAACGGGAGTGTAAGATTATCGTCAGATAAATATCGTAATTCTGTAATTATAGTTGCGTGTGTCCCGCGAATACAGTATGTCTCGAAATAAAATAACGTGCATATTAACAAGATATATTGCATAAGATATACATTTTTTTAGTAAATGGTTAAAGAATTTAATTTTTATTTTGTAAAATATAATTTGAGAAAGTGATGTATATATAAATATTGTACAAAAAATATTGTATAAATATTTGTTTCAGATACTGCTGTGATATTCCTAATACTGTTTAGCTGTTGTTGCAGAATGATATATTGACCGTTACAACGACTGGTGAGTAAAATAATTGAATTTTTCTTTTTGCAATGACCGATTATTATATGATACTTACCTGTATAAATTATTATATGAATTTTTATCATATTTTCTTGATGGCAAAACATAATTTATTTTAAACTTTGCTTTGTTAACGATAAATACGAAATTTATATACAAATTATGCAAATAATTTAAAATCTACAATAGTACATATCTATTGTAGAAATCTGTTATTATTACATGGCTTGTCAATGCATAGAAATTTATGATAAATGATAAATAATAAATAATATTTTTTATGAAAATAACATTTAATAAAACCATATATTAATTTATATTTATATTTATAAAATTTATTTTATAAAATCTATATTAACATTTATATAAAAATAAACCATAAACTGTCTTTAGAATAATTTAGAAAAATATGTATATAGCTACACAGATATATAAATATTTTTATAATTTATTCTAAAGACAGTTTGTGGTTAATTTTTATATAAATGTTAATATAGGTTTTATAAAATAAGTTTTATAAACATAAATATAAATATATGGTTTTATTAAATGTTATTTTTATAAAACAACACAAGCGCGCACATTTATTTACAGAAATTGTTTAATTTTTAATAAATTAAACAAATCGCGAATGTTTTATCGCGAAGAATTTTTTATATAAATTTTCCTAAAACTGATTAATTTTACATTAATTGAATTTATATTAATTGCAAATATTTTATTTTAAAATATATATTATATATAAAATACAATTTTGATACAAACAATATGCACGAGATGTATATAATGTAATAACAAGATTAATATCTCGATATTAAATTTTTTATAAAGACGTATACACAATATGAGAGAACATGAAACATTTATAATTTACAGTATTCTTATATTGATTGTGCAAAAAATTCATTATGTCTTTCAAATCTCATCATTTATTATGGATGTTATTTAATAAACTTTTGAGGTGTAACAACAACTACGGGCAACAGACAAAAATACGGGTTTGCGCAGATAAATACAAATATAAATACGCATTTTAGATTTCCGCTTGCAAAATTTGTTCGTTTTCTAAACGTTTATAATTTCATATTTATATCATACAATTCGATTCCGGACATTCGCGAGGCAAGATCGAAAATTTTCTGATTCAGAGCAATTAATTTACTATATAACATCTATTTTCGTAAATTTCCGTGGATAATTTTAAATAAAAAAATTATAAGAAAGACATTTTTTAATTAATATTTTAATGAACACTCGTGTATCTTTTGTGACTTGAAGGACGCGCGCGCGTCTAATATGCGATTTAACTTATATTATAAATATCCCATTTGTATGAAATATGATAATAAATTTCACAATGTTTACCTTCCATGCGCAAGTCTTTCAAACGTTGCTCCAATTTTTTAATTTCTGGATTTGATTAAGAAACATCTACATTAGAAACATTTACATTGTCTTTATTCAATAGTTCTGCTAATTCTTTTTTCAACTCGGCATTCGAGTCTGTGAGAGTCAATGTCTCAGATAAAATTGCGTCTATTTCTTGTTTCTCTTCTAAAATCTAGTCAATGAATAATAGATATTAATGTATCTTTTTTGTTACAATCATTTACTAAATATATATAATAATGCATAATAATTTCCAACCTCATTAATATCGTCCATAATGTCTCTAACATTGCATTCCATTAAACCATTTTGTCCTATTTTCTTCAATACATCAGATGCAGTCTTGTAAGCAGACAATACAGCAGAATTAGAATGTGCATTTTCGATATTGGTGATTAGAGTGCGTAAGTTTGCAAGAGCTTGTGCACGCTTTTCTATGGTTTTTTCCAATTCAATCTTTCTTCTTAAGCATGTTTTTGCCATCTGACGCAGTTCTTTCGTCAAATACGATTTTGCTTCATTGATAATATTAAGTTTCTCTTGCTCCATAAGTTCTATCTCTTTGATCAGCTCATTTTCTTGCTTCATCAGTTTATATGTGCCTTCTTTGATTCCTAATTTCATTTACTTTCTGTAGTAATTTTAACCAGTAATTCACTGCTTGAATTGAAATTTTTTCTGAAAGCAACCTTTTTCCTATGCCTTAACCATTCCAACACTAATCTCACTGTATTCTTTGAAATCTGTTTCTTAGTTTTGCTCTTGCAATATTGTACTACTTCAGAGATTGGGAATAAAACATTGTCCTTTTTAATGTCAGCAATGGAAAGAATAATATCACCCAATTCCCGAACAATTTGCAAGTGTATGTATCTCACTTCTATTTGTATTCTAGCATACAATATAATTCTTTACTTTGGAGAAAGACCAGTTAATTGGTTTTTTTATAAATATATCAATTGACCATGCTGCCCATGTTTCGCATGGTTCTCGTAAAAAATCAGTCTCTTGAATTATTTCATTATTTCTGGAAAATTTTAATAAAAAAAAATATATATATATAAATATATATATTAAGATATATGATAACATTAAAGAGCGCACATCAAATTAAATAATATATCTGATTTATATAGACAATAACACATATAAACAAATAATTATCTTTATTATAATAAAGACAATCATTGACTAATAAAAACTAAAGTAGAAATATTTAATTAATTTACTGCATATTATATTTAATAGACTATAATACCTGAGAAGCTCTTCAATCACAGTAACCAGACATAGAAGTGTGCAACCTATTCTTTTAAAAGCTTCATTTAAATCGATGATAGAAAAACTGTATAAAATTAAAATTTTATATGCATACAATAATAATCTTTTGAATTATTAATTATTTTGGGCGCTGCTACAATTTGAATTTTATTTTTATGTTACAGATCAATTTAAGCTGAAGTCCCTGTGACAACCTGAGAGGAGGAGAAAGCCTAGGAGAAACATCGGGCACCGGCGGAGCAACCCTAGGGTGAGTATCGTTATTTGTATATTAATTATTATAAGTCGCGTACAAGCATTAATTCGGTTCATTTATTTGAATGATTTAAACAAAAGAAACTCAGAGAGAAAGAGAAACTTTTAAATAAATCGTATAAAAATTTCCATTTTATTTAAAAAATTGTTTTCTTTAGAATTTATAAAATTATTCCATATTTATATATTTGTTTATTATTGTATGCATTGGATATAAAATTCAGCGCGTACAATAATAACAATTTCTTGAAATATTAATTATTTTCAGCTATTCACTGCTATAATTTGGATTTTATATTTGTATGTTACAGACAACGTAGCTTCAATAACTCAACAACTCCGCTGTTGCGCATCGGTGCCGGTGAGTGACAACTTCTCTTTAACTTTTGAGGTAACGGATTTGTGAAGATTATAGATGTAGATTGTAGATTGTAGTTAGGTCCGTTGCCTAAAAATGGATGAGCTAGAACAAATTAAATTAAATATCTTTTAATAAATTCTCTTAATATGCATCTGTTCCAAACATATGTTAAAGTACAAATTAAAGAAGGAGAATTATAGAAAGCAATTTTTACAATTAAAAAATTTTATCTAATTTATTTAATAAAGAAGATGCTAATTTTAAAAATTACATGTAATGATAATAATTAAAATTCTTATATCGCGTCGATGATATTCTAATTTGTTATAGCTCATCCGTCTATGTTTTAGAATTTAGAACTTGTTTAGTAGAATTTCATTTCTGCGCTCTCTAAATATATGTTGAATTAATGTTATTTTATTATAGATTATATAGTATCTGGATGGTTAATCCTTAAGGATAAACTTTAACCTTAAGGTTTATCCTAAAGGTTTATCCTGAAGGAGAAGGACCCTAAACACAGCATTGCCACGAGTCGCAAATGGCTCTTATGTGGCGCGCTCATTTGATGGGTTGGACGCACGTGCGTCGTCGGTTTCCGATGTGCCGCGGATCGGCATTCGCGACGTCGTCGCGTCTTCGCGTAATAGCCCGAATTCATTATTGTCATCGAGGATCGCACTTCCGATGCCGACAGAATGGGATGTCTCTTTGAGGCGTTGCGAATGCAACGTCTTCATGCCTAGTGTTTCGCGACACGAGGTGACGCCGGCCGCGTGCGTATGGCATGTACATCCACGTACGATGCTTGCGCGGTTTTGAGTTTATTCTCAAGATTCGGCTGATTGAGGTACACGCTCTGCTTAGACAAACGATTCGACCCGAATCGGTCGATTGTCTTGGAATCGTTGTTAATGGGTTCCTTCTCTTTTACCGTCTACCAGCCATATATCGCAATGATATTTATATTTCGCATGGGTCGGCTGACGAGACTAACTTAGGTACGATTTCAGCTCGCGAAAAGAGGTTGCACTCCCATTTTCTAGATTGTCTATATTGTTAGCATCGAAAATGGGTATCTTCACTCTTTTCGCGTCTACCTGCCTTGTGATATCGCCTGTGGTATAGCACCCTGGCGTCTCATTCGAAATCTGCCTAATCGAGTTCGAGTCGGACTGAGATACGAATAGGCACGGACAAGAGTCGAGCGAATCCCATTCGCGTCGATTCCATCATCTTCCGCTTCGGGCTTAATCTTTGCTCGAAAGTACCGTTGCTATCCCGACTTGTTGACTCGAAGTGTGATTTTCATGTGAAATGGGCTCCGATCGTAAAATTCGGGAGTGCCGTTAAAAGTATCGCGCGTACAAGTGCGGGAGTAAAGACAATGACTTTTAAAGACAATGTCGCGTGTGATAGTCAACGGACTTTAACAACCCTGCCAATCTGAGAGGAGGAGGAGGCCTAGGAGAGGCACCAGGCACCGGCGGAGCAATCCTGAGGTATTTATTATTTTGTATATTAATCGTTATATAAATCGCGTACGCGCATTAATTGGGTTTATTTGAATTATTTAAAAAAAGAAAGAATTAGACAAAAATATTCTTATGGACTTTTTTTATATATCCTGTAAAAGTTTCTATAAAATAAAAATAGTTTTTTTCAAAACTTAGAAAATTATTTCATTATATATGCGCTCAATATTATACGTCAAATATAAAATTAAATGCTTACAATAATAATTTTTTAAATTATTAATTATTTTGGGCGCTGCTACAATTTGAATTCTATTTTTTAATTACAGATCAATTTAAGCTGACATCCCTGACAACCTGAGAGGAGGAGGAGGCCTATGAGGGGTGAGAGGCATCGGGCACCAGCGGAGCAACCCTAGGGTGAGTATCATTGTTTGTATATTAATTATTATAAGTCGCGTATACACGCATTAATTCGGTTCATTTATTTGAACGATTAAAACAAAAGAGACTCAGAGAGAAAGAGAAACTTTTATATAAATCGTATAAAAAGTTTTATTTTATTTAAAAAGTTGTTTTTTTTAATTTATAAAATTATTCCATATTTATATATTTGTTTATTATTGTATGCATGGGATATAAAATTCGGCGCCTACAATAATAACAATTTTTTAAAATATTAATTATTTTCAGCACTGCTATAATTTGGATTTTATATTTGTATGTTACAGACAACGTAGCTTTAATAACTCAACAACTCCGCTGTTACGCATCAGTGTCGGTGAGTGACTTTGTTTAATTTTTGAGGTAACGGATTTGTGGAGATTGTAGATGTAGATTGTAGATTGTAGATTGTAGTTAGGTCCGTTGCCTAAAAATGGATGAGCTAGAAGAGATTGGGTAAAATAACTTTTAATAAGATCTTTCAATATCCCTTACATCTATTGCAAAAATAAATTATAAATTATAAAGTAAATAATAAATTATAAATTAAAGAAGGAAAATTATAGAAAGCATTTTTTTAATTAATAGATTTTATTTGATTTATTGAATATAGAACGCTAGTATTTTATTGAATATAGAACGCTAGTAATTTTATTAATTAAATGCGATGGTAACTTAATCTTATAACATGCGCCAATCTTATCCTAATTTTTTATAGCCCATCCATCTATATTGTAGAATTTTGTAGTTAAACTTTGCTTTAACTGATGTAAAGCCAAGTGGTCAATTAATTAAATTACCCGTAAAGGGATGATAAATGATATATATGTTTAATTAATTTCATTTCGTTTTATAAATTACATTATATTATAAATTATATTATAAAATATGTGTTACTATAAAAATTTCAATCAATTAATTTTGATTCAAAACTTGGCTTTTTCTTGGATAAAGTAAAGTCATATTAAATTCAACATCCAACGAATGATCGTAATGTCACACGATCGTCAACGAGCGTGATATGTTCACGCTTATCTGCTGGCAATAATAATTAGCCGGCCATAGACGGAGTTCTTCTCCTTCCTCGATCGAAATGCGTGCGTTTAACAAACCGTCAACGCAAACGGGCGCATATAAAATCTTTGCGCTTTCTATTCGCCGACAATAAGTAGCCGGCAATGAAAGGAGTATTTATATCTCCTATTTCGATTTCTGGTTAGAGGTCGAGAATGTAGCCAGGTAGGTCCAACTGGCTCGTAGAATTGATATAGGCTACGCAAAATAAACGGCCAATACTGGCCAAAATGCGTAGCGAGAGGTGCATTTGAGAGTACCATTGAGAGGATACGAAAATGTTTCGCGTGCTTTATATTTTACCTACGTGCAATAGCACGTAATCAGGAATGCAATCGACTCATTCGATTAGGACACGCGAGTAGAGCACGCGAGTAGGGCACGCGAGTAGTGCACGCGATTAGGTAACGCAATATTGCTAAATTTCACTCTTAAAATAATTGAATATCATTACACATAATTAAAAATAGACATTAATGTCATCTTATTGTTAAAATTATTTTCATAATATACATATAAATAATTTTATATACATATAAAATTATTTATATAAAAGAACGATTTTAATCCGAATTATTATAACTGTTATATTTATTGGTTTAAGTTTTAAATAAATTATAAATTTAATATAATAATTTTATATGTATATAAAATTATTATATTAAATTTATAATTTATTTAAAATTTAAACCGATAAATATGACAGTTATAATAATTCAGATTAAAATTATATTACCGGAGTAAAATCGTGTATAAATGCGGGAGTGCCGTGAAAAGTATCGCGCGTTCGTTTTCATCGTGCCGAATGCCGATGAACTTTTACATAAACTTTTCGCGAGTAAACTGTTTGTTTACTCGCAACGTGAGAATTGAAAGGAAGAGATTGAGATATTGAAAGAAAGAGAAGAGAAAAGAAGAAGAGGCATTGGGTGCCGGCGGAGTTACCCTGAAGTGAGTACTATTTATTTGTTTATTAGTTGTGTTTGGGCACTGTTACAGCTTGGATTTAGTTTCTGTTACAGATCAACATACTTGACGGCTCTAACATCCCGAGACGAGGAGGAGGTCTGGGAGAGGCATCGGGTGCCAATGGATCAATCCTGGAGTGAGTATTTATTATTTCCTTTTAATTATATTGAATCAAGATTTATAAAATTATTTAATAGCATTTGTGCTTATTGTTGGACGCATCGAACATACGTGAAATTCTATGCGTATAACAATAAGTTTTTTAAATATTAAATATTTTATGTGGTTTTTTAATTTGGATTTAATTTCAATGTTACAGAAAAACGCAGCTTAGGACCTTGGCAACCTGAGAGGAGGAGGAGGTCTGGGAGAGGCATCGGGCGCCACCGGATCAATCCTGGAGTGAGTATTTATTATTTTTTTTAATTATATTGAATCAAGATTTATAAAATTATTCAATTGCATTTGTGCTTATTGTTGGACGCATCGAATATTTGTGAAATTCTATGCGTATAACAATAAGTTTTTTAAATATTAAATATTTTATGTGGTTTTTTAATTTGGATTTAATTTCAATGTTACAGAAAAACGCAGCTTAGGACCTTGGCAACCTGAGAGGAGGAGGAGGTCTGGGAGAGGCATCGGGCGCCACCGGATCAATTCTGGAGTGAGTATTTATTATTTTTTTTAATTATATTGAATCAAGATTTATAAAATTATTTAATTGCATTTGTGCTTATTGTTGGACGCATCGAATATACGTGAAATTCTATGCGTATAACAGTAAGTTTTTTAAATATTAAATATTTTATGTGGTTTTTTAATTTGGATTTAATTTCAATGTTACAGAACAACGCAGCTTAGGACCTTGACAACCTGAGAGGAGGAGGAGGTATGGGAGAGGCATCGGGCGCTGGCTGAGCAACCCTTGGGTGAGATATCGTTATTTGTATATTAATTATTATAAATCGCGTACACGCATTAATTCGCTATATTTGAATTATTAAAAAAAGAAAAAGTTAGACAAAAATATTTTTATGAATTGTTTTACAAATTCTGTAAAAGTTTCTATTATAAAAAAATTGTTTTTTTTTAATTTGGAAAATTATTTAGTTATATATCCGCTCATTATTGTACACATCAAATATAAAATTAAATGTGCATACAATAATAATGGTTTGAATTATTAATTATTTTGGGCGCAGCTACAATTTGAATTCTACGTTTATATTACAGATCAATTTCAGCTGAAGTCCCTGTGACAACCTTAGAGGAGGAGCAGGCCTAGGAGAGGCATCGGGCACCGGCGAAGCAACCGTAGTGTGAGTATTGTTATTTGTATTAATTATTATAAATCGCGTACACGCATTAATTCGGTTTATTTAAATTATTTAAAAAAAGAAAGAGTTAGACACAAAAATATTTTTATGAATTGTTTTTATATATCTAGACAAAATTAATTATTTATAAGACGATTTGAAGTATCACGTATCACGATTAATGTATCATTAATGTTTACTAATGTTAATTTTATAAAGTGCTAGTTTTATTCAAATTTTTCATAATCTGGCCATTCATATTTATGTAATTAATAATTTTTAACTACATAAAACGAAATAAAATGACACATGAGGTTAAATTCATATTTAGTCGCGGAGTTAGAGATATCGCAAGAGACCGCGAGTATCGAGTGTCGCGCGCTTTTCCCGCGTTATTTTCCCGCTATAATCATTTGCGCGTTGCCTGCCATTCAAGTCGGAAGCGTTGTGCAAGATGCCGCGTGCTCATTATTTGTATTCAGTTAATTAGTGCGCGCGTAATCGTAGTTAATTGTTCTTGCAAGCACACGCTTAATTATAATGAATTGTTTTTGCTAGGGAGTGCCACGAAAGACAACGGTGAAATAAGAGAGGAAAAGGCACGCAGCGGCATCAGGCGATGGAAGAGCGATCGTGAGGTGAATAATTTATTTATTAATTATTATTTGTCAAAAATTCAATATGATAAGATTCAAATAACATGAAGATAAATACATATTTAGTCGCGGAGTTAGAGATATCGCAAGAGACCGCGAGTATCGAGTGTCGCGCGCTTTTCCCGCGTTATTTTCCCGCTATAATCATGTGCGCGTTGCCTGCCATTCAAGTCGGAAGCGTTGTGCAAGATGCCGCGTGCTCATTATTTGTATTCAGTTAATTAGTGCGCGCGTAATCGTAACTAATTGATTTTGCAAGCGCACGCATAATTATAATGAATTGTTTTTGCTAGGGAGTGCCACGAAAGACAACGGTGAAATAAGAAAGGAGGAAAAGGCACGCAGCGGCATCAGGCGATGGAAGAGCGATCGTGAGGTGAATAATTTGTTATTTATTAATTATTATTTGTCAAAAATTCAATATGATAAGATTCAAATAACATGAAGATAAATACATATTTAGTCGCGGAGTTAGAGATATCGCAAGAGACCGCGAGTATCGAGTGTCGCGCGCTTTTCCCGCGTTATTTTCCCGCTATAATCATGTACGCGTCGCCTGCCATTGAAGTCGGAAGCGTCGTGCATGGTGCCGCGCGCTCATTAATTGTAATCAGGTAATTAGTGAGTGCGTAATCGTAACTAATTGATTTTGCAAGCGCACGCATAATTATAATGAATTGTTTTCGCTAGGGAGTGCCACGAAAGAAATACCGCCTTTCGGTCGCCATGTCTATTGATATCTGCTCCAATAACGCGCGCGACCAGCGCGGAATTTAGGAATAAATATATATTTATATATAATTAATATATTATATAATATTAATATTTATATTAATAATATATATATAATATAAATATATTAATATATAAATAATATATAAATAAATAATATATATATAATATAAATATATTAATATTTATATTAATAATATAAATTTATATTTGCTGTTGGGTTTTGTGGCTAAAAAAGGAGCTTTGTTTCTTTCGTCAGTTTGAAGAACTTGATTGATTGCATTGTAAGAAAGAAAGATCAATGTAGATTATTTTAAATCCGACAAGTTGAAACCACCGTGCATGGAATTTAATAAATACTAGTTGTCTTTCCATCAATCTAATGTTCAATAGAATCTTTTAAACAATGCGACATTCTATACCATTCATTCAGTTTTTCTAACAATAGTGTACGTGAAAGTTATAAAAGTTTGGATTATATTTACACAATGTAATTTTAATTTAAAGAAATATGCTTTAAATTATTTTATTGCATAATTAATGTGCAGCACTATATTAACTTGTTTTTGCTTCAAATCGAAGCAATCATAAAAGGATTGATGTAGATAATGTGTAATTTATATTTGTTCTATTACATCTATTATATATACACTTTAAATATATTACAAATATTATGAATTAATTCATATTTTGTATAGTACAATGGAAGATTCGTATGTACATGGATATGCAATAAAATAAATTGGCAACTTTTAAATACTATAATCATATTTTCATAAATTAAATATTAATAAGAGCGATATGCTTTAGCTCTATAGTAATCTTATTTATAGATTTGATTCTAACGATTATTCAATACCTCCATCTTTAAATAATTATGTAAATTGTTTAAGCTTTGAATTACACGAGTTTAAAAATTAAAATTATTAATAAATAATGATATAAAATTTAAATAATATTAATACATTCTTTGGTCTCAAAAATATTTTAGATTTTGACTTGACTCTTACTTCTCAATCATTTTCCATTATTTCACTGCTCTTGTCATCCAACATAATCGTATTATGCTTTTCTGTCAACAAAATCTCTTGGCTCAGAGCAGAAACTTGTCGTGAAAATTTGCTAGTTGCCCATAAGAATAAATCCAATGTCTGCTCTGTGCATTCTGCTATAAACCTTACAAATGGTCTCACATCTTCAGTATTTGCTAATTGCAAGTTTTCATAATATTTATGACGGTGTTGCTTGTGGATGATAACAGGCGGATATCCTGCTTGCATAAGAATCATATTCATAAGTAAGCGAGATGTTCTACCATTTCCATCAGCAAACGGATGTATATGTACTAATTTATAATGTGCGAGAGCCGCATATCTACAAAAAAAATTTCTGGATTAAAATTTTGAACAAAATCTTGGAATAAAAATACATGCAAGAGAAAAGATATATAAATGTAAAATGAAAGATCTGTTTACCTTACTGGATGCATTCTGATGGCTTGTTCACTATTTAACCATAATGCAAACTCCTCCATCAAATAATGTACATTGTCTGGACCTGGAGGTATATGACCACCAACATACACTTGAGTCCTTCGAAATTCACCACCTTCAACAGGATTCACATGCCCTAGCACGCGCCTATGTATCTCTAATACATCTTTTATAGAAATGGAAACATTACTCTACCCTGAAACATTTACATATGAATAATAAATATTAGAATAGTAACAAACAGGATATTTAGATTTTCTCAAAATTATTAGAAACTTACCCATTGACCAAGGTCGCATTTATTATATTTCATGGCAGCATCTAATCCAATGATTTCATTGTGTTTATCAATACTCTTTCCGTCAACTGCAATGCGTGTCTCGACTATGGCTCTTGTTTGTGCTAGATTCATAGTGTTTCCCTCGATTCCAACTGTATGATAAATATGGTGAAAATAAGCTTCTTTTTTAGCATGTATTAATGCGACATTGTTATCAAGTATCATGGATAGTGTATTCCTTTTCTCATCCAGTCTGAGCATTATTCTGTCAAGTTCCACAACTACACGAGCTGTCCTATGACTGTTTATCAAAGCGCCTTCATGGTTTGGTTCATAAGTTAAAGCATGTATATAAAATTCATTAGCTTTAATTATATTGTTCATCATCAATCATTAGCTTAATTATATTCTGAGTATGTTCTAAAAACTCTCCATAATGATTCAAAACATCTGGATGACAAGGTGCTAGTGCCACAGCATGTTGGAATAATTTTATTGCTTTCTTTTGCTTTCCAGATAATTTCATCTCCAGTGCTAAATGCAAAGACGTCAGGGCCTCTGCTGTCGACGCCACGGTATTCTGAACGAACTTTATCGAGTTCAGTGTTACCCAATGCAAAAGCGACTGTGTTGTCGTCGTAGACATCCATAATACTTTCCGAGGGAAGCGGCACAAACACGTGACGGAATTCATGCTCTGAAAGAAAGGATCGAAATAAACTGCCAAGTCTTCGCAAATATCACAATAAATATTTTCACCTCACATGTCATGGCAAACATGGTTATAAGAGTATGCAGGTATGTTTATCAACTTTTACTCACCTTCGTAATCGATGGATAAACCACGTAGATATTATGCCAGTAATGCGGCGATGACAATAACCGCGATTCCCGAAATAAAGACGAAGGAGACGACGAAACGGTTCGGTGTCATACCGTCCGTCCGTGGCATCCCTGTGTTTGGCGTTCACGTTAGCAACCTTTGCATAATGCACATATATGTAATTATAAATACACGTAAATGCCGATAGCATCCTTCTTCGCGGTGATTTTCGACGGATTTATTACACCTGCCAGCGAACCGTGACATGCTTGACAATCGTATTGCTCGTACTCGCTCATGTGACGCAATGCCACTGCACTCATCTCCCGTCGACGAGCGACAACTTGATATACACATGTGGTGTATTCTGATTGGTCGGGACTTGCGCGTTCGGCGAATCGACGATGTCGCCGTTTGAATCGCGCGCGCTTAGTTCGTTCCTCCGTTCCGCCATTACACCGTCCCGTCATTCCCTCTCTTTCCGGCGTCACTTCGTGCCACTGCGCATCTCTTCGCATCGCTCCTCGCAGTTATTATATTTTGAAACCTTTCGACGCTTTAAAATACAAAACGTATGCAACGCACAAGTGAAATACTTAAGGTATAACATTTTTCTATTGATATTTAATGATAATCTTTTCATTCTTCTGCGGATTGGATCGATTAAATATTTCTTGCAGCCGTCTCTCCTTCCCCTACTGCCATCTTTCCCGCGTTTTCTCCCGCGACGCTCCGTGTCACCGCGTCTCATCGCGTCCCCTCGCTGTTATAATATTTTGCACAAGTGAAATACTTATGGTATAACATTTTTCTATTGATATTTAATGATAATCTTTTCATTCTTCCGCGGATTGAATCGATTAATTAGTTGTATTTCTTGCAACCGTCTCTCCTCACCCCTTCGCCACCAATCATGCCAACATTCGCGCGTTTTCTTACGCGTCGCTCCGTGCCACCGCGCGTCTCTTCGCGTGTCACCACGCTATTATAATAGTTTCTTTCAAAATTTAGAAAATTATTTAATTACATTTGTGCTTATTGTTGGACGCATCGAATATACGTGAAATTCTATGCGTATAACAATAAGTTTTTTAAATATTAAACATTTTATGTGGTGTTTTAATTTCGATTTAATTTCTATGTTACAGAACAAGGCAGCTGAGGACCTTGGCAACCTGAAAAAAGGAAAAGGACTGGGAAAGGCATCGGGCGACGGCTGAGCAATCCCGGGGTGAGATATCATTATTTATATATTAATTATTATAAATCGTGTATACACGCTTTAATTCGGTTTATTTGAATTATTAAAAAAAAAAGAAAGAGATAAATAAAAATATTTTTATGATTTTTTTTATAAATCCTGTAAAAGTTTCTATTATAAAAAAATTGTTTTTTTTTTCAAAATTTAGAAAATTATTTAATTATACATCCGCTCATTATTGTACGCATTAAATATAAAATTAAATGTGCATACAATAGTAATTTTTTGAATTATTAATTATTTTGGGCGCTGCTACAATTTGAATTCTACGTTTATATTACAGATCAATTTAAGCTGAAGTCCCTGTGACAACCTTAGAGGAGGAGCAGGCCTAGGAGAGGCATCGGACACCGGCGAAGCAACACTAGGGTGAGTATTGTTATATGTATATTAATTATTATAAATCGCGTACACGCATTAATTCGGTTTATTTGAATTATTGAAAAAAAGAAAGAGTTAGACACAAAAATATTTTTATGAATTTTTTTTATAAATCCTGTAAAAGTTTCTATTATAAAAAAATTGTTTTTTTTCAAAATTTAAGAAATTATTTCATTATATATCCGCTCATTATTATACGTCAAATATAAAATTAAATGCGTACAATAATAATTTTTTGAATTATTAATTATTTTGGGCGTTGCTACAATTTGAATTTTATTTTTATGTTACAGATCACTTTAAGCTGACATCCCTGACAACCTGAGAGGAGGAGAAAGTCTAGGAGAAACATCGGGCACCGGCGGAGCAACCCTAGGGTGTGTATCGTTATTTGTATATTAATTATTATAAGTCGCGTACAAGCATTAATTCGGTTCATTTATTTGAATGATTTAAACAAAAGAAACTCGGAGAGAAAAAGAAACTTTTAAATAAATCGTATAAAAATTTCCATTTTATTTAAAAAATTGTTTTCTTTAGAATTTATAAAATTATTCCATATTTATATATTTGTTTATTATTGTATGCATTGGATATAAAATTCAGCGCGTACAATAATAACAATTTCTTGAAATATTAATTATTTTCAGCACTGCTATAATTTGTATTTTATATTTGTATGTTACAGACAACGTAGCTTCAATAACTCAACAACTCCGCTGTTGCGCATCGGTGCCGGTGAGTGACAACTTCTCTTTATCTTTTGAGGTAACGGATTTGTGGAGG
The DNA here is from genome assembly GCA_949152495.1 of Lasius fuliginosus. Taxonomy (NCBI): domain Eukaryota; kingdom Metazoa; phylum Arthropoda; class Insecta; order Hymenoptera; family Formicidae; genus Lasius; species Lasius fuliginosus. The sequence continues at coordinate 9,078,607 of OX424447.1, forward strand.
TTATAGATGTAGATTGTAGATTGTAGTTAGGTCCGTTGCCTAAAAATGGATGAGCTAGAACAAATTAAGTTAAATATCTTTTAATAAATTCTCTTAATATGCATCTGTTCCAAACATAAGTTAAAGCACAAATTAAAGAAGGAGAATTATAGTAAGCAATTTTTACAATTAAAAAATTTTATCTAATTTATTCTTAAAGAAAATGCTAATTTTAAAAATTACATGTAATGATAATAATTAAAATTCTTATATCGCGTCGATGATATTCTAATTTGTTATAGCTCATCCGTCTATGTTTTAGAATTTAGAACTTGTTTAGTAGAATTTTATTTCTGCGCTCTCTAAATGTATGTTGAATTAATGTTATTTTATTATAGATTATATAGTATCTGGATAGTTAATCCTTAAGGATAAACTTTAACCTTAAGGTTTATCCTAAAGGTTTATCCTGAAGGAGAAGGACCCTAAACACAGCATTGCCACGAGTCGCAAATGGCTCTTATGTGGCGCGCTCATTTGATGGGTTGGACGCACGTGCGTCGTCGGTTTCCGATGTGCCGCGGATCGGCATTCGCGACGTCGTCGCGTCTTCGCGTAATAGCCCGAATTCATTATTGTCATCGAGGATCGCACTTCCGATGCCGACAGAATGGGATGTCTCTTTGAGGCGTTGCGAATGCAACGTCTTCATGCCTAGTGTTTCGCGACACGAGGTGACGCCGGCCGCGTGCGTATGGCATGTACATCCACGTACGATGCTTGCGCGGTTTTGAGTTTATTCTCAAGATTCGGCTGATTGAGGTACACGCTCTGCTTAGACAAACGATTCGACCCGAATCGGTCGATTGTCTTGGAATCGTTGTTAATGGGTTCCTTCTCTTTTACCGTCTACCAGCCATATATCGCAATGATATTTATATTTCGCATGGGTCGGCTGACGAGACTAACTTAGGTACGATTTCAGCTCGCGAAAAGAGGTTGCACTCCCATTTTCTAGATTGTCTATATTGTTAGCATCGAAAATGGGTATCTTCACTCTTTTCGCGTCTACCTGCCTTGTGATATCGCCTGTGGTATAGCACCCTGGCGTCTCATTCGAAATCTGCCTAATCGAGTTCGAGTCGGACTGAGATACGAATAGGCACGGACAAGAGTCGAGCGAATCCCATTCGCGTCGATTCCATCTTCTTCCGTTTCGGGCTTAATCTTTGCTCGAAAGTACCGTTGCTATCCCGACTTGTTGACTCGAAGTGTGATTTTCATGTGAAATGGGCTTCGATCGTAAAATTCGGGAGTGCCGTTAAAAGTATCGCGCGTACAAGTGCGGGAGTAAAGACAATGACTTTTAAAGACAATGTCGCGTGTGTTAATCAACGGACTTTAACAACCCTGCCAATCTGAGAGGAGGAGGAGGCCTAGGAGAGGCACCTGGCACCGGCGCAGCAATCCTGAGGTATTTATTATTTTGTATATTAATTGTTATATAAATCGCGTACGCGCATTAATTCGGTTTATTTGAATTATTTAAAAAAAGAAAGAATTAGACAAAAATACTCTTATGGACTTTTTTTATAAATCCTGTAAAAGTTTCTATTAAAAAAAAATTGTTTCTTTTTCAAAATTTAGAAAATTATTTAATTATATATCCGCTCATTATTGTACGCATCAAATATAAAATTAAATGTGCATACAATAATAAATTTTTGAATTATTAATTATTTTGGGCGCTGCTACAATTTGAATTCTATTTTTATATTACAGATCAACTTAAGCAGACATCCTTGACAACCTGAGAGGAGGAGGAGGCCTAGGAGAGGTATCATGCACCAGCGGAGCATTCCTAGGGTGAGTATCGTTATTTGTATATTAATTATTATAAATCGTGTATACACGCATTAATTCGGTTTATTTGAATTATTAAAAAAAAGGAAGAGTTAGACAAAAATATTTTTATGAATTTTTTTATAAATCCTGTAAAAGTTTCTATTATAAAAAAATTGTTTTTTTTTCAAAATTTAGAAAATTATTTAATTATACATCCGCTCATTATTGTACGCATCAAATATAAAATTAAATGTGCATACAATAATAATTTTTGAATTATTAATTATTTTGGGCGCTGCTACAATTTGAATTCTATGTTTATATTACAGATCAATTTAAGCTGAAGTCCCTGTGACAACCTTAGAGGAGGAGCAGGCCTAGGAGAGGCATCGGGCGCCGGCTGAGCAACCCTAGGGTGAGATATCGTTATTTGTATATTAATTATTATAAATCGCGTACACGAATTAATTCGCTTCATTTAATTATTAAAAAAAGAAAAAGTTAGACAAAAATATTTTAATGAATTGTTTTACAAATTCTGTAAAAGTTTCTATTATAAAAAAAATTGGTTTTTTTTCAAAATTTAGATAATTATTTCATTATATATGCGCTCAATATTATACGTCAAATATAAAATTAAATGCTTACAATAATAATTTTTTAAATTATTAATTATTTTGGGCGCTGCTACAATTTGAATTCTATTTTTTAATTACAGATCGATTTAAGCTGACATCCCTGACAACCTGAGAGGAGGAGGAGGCCTATGAGGGGGGAGAGGCATCGGGCACCAGCGGAGCAACCCTAGGGTGAGTATCATTGTTTGTATATTAATTATTATAAGTCGCGTATACACGCATTAATTCGGTTCATTTATTTGAACGATTAAAACGAAAGAGACTCAGAGAGAAAGAGAAACTTTTATATAAATCGTATAAAAAGTTTTATTTTATTTAAAAAATTGTTTTTTTTTAATTTATAAAATTATTCCATATTTATATATTTGTTTATTATTGTATGCATCGGATATAAAATTCGGCGCGTACAATAATAACAATTTTTTAAAATATTAATTATTTTCAGCACTGCTATAATTTTATATTTTATATTTGTATGTTACAGACAACGTAGCTTCAATAACTCAACAACTCCGCTGCTGCGTATCAGTGTCGGTGAGTGACTTTCTTTAACTTTTGAGGTAACGGATTTGTGGAAATTGTAGATGTAGATTGTAGATTGTAGATTGTAGTTAGGTCCGTTGCCTAAAAATGGATGAGCTAGAAGAGATTAAATTAAATAACTTTTAATAAGAGATCTTTCAATATCCATTACATCTATTGCAAAAGTAAATTATAAATTATAAAGTAAATAATAAATTATAAATTAAAGAAGGAAAATTATAGAAAGCGTTTCATTAATTAATAGATTTTATTTGATTTATTGAATATAGAACGCTAGTATTTTATTGAATACAGAACGCTAATAATTTAATAATTAAATGCGATGGTAACTTAATCTTATAACGTGCGCCAATCTTATTCTAATTTTTTATAGCCCATCCATCTATATTGTAGAATTTTGTAGTTAAACTTTGCTTTAACTGATGTAAAGCCAAGTGGTCAATTAATTAAATGACCCGTAAAGGGATGATAAATGATATATATGTTTAGTTAATTTTATTTTGTTATAAATTACATTATATTATAAATTATATTATAAATTATGTGTTACTATCAAAATTTTAATCAATTAATTTTGTTTCAAAACTTGGCTTTTTCTTGGATAAAGTAAAGTTATATTAAAATCAACATCCAACGAATGATCGTGATGTCACACGATCGTCAACGAGCGTGATATGTTCACGCTTATCTGCTGGCAATAATAATTAGCCGGCCATAGAAGGAGTTCTTCTCCTTCCTCGATCGAAATGCGTGCGTTTAACAAACCGTCAACGCAAACGGGCGCATATAAAATCTTTGCGCTTTCTATTCGCCGACAATAAGTAGCCGGCAATGAAAGGAGTATTTATATCTCCTATTTCGATTTCTGGTTAGAGGTCGAGAATGTAGCCAGGAAAGATAGGTCCAACTGGCTCGAAGAATTGATAAAAGCTACGCAAAATAAACGGCCAATACTGGCCAAAATGCGTAGCGAGAGGTACATTAGATAGTACCATTGAGAGGATACGAAAATGTTTCTCGTACTATATATTTTACCTACGTGCAATAGCACGTAATCAGGAATGCAATCGATTCATTCGATTAGGACACGCGATTAGGGCACACGCGATTAGGGAACGCAATATTGCTAAATTTCACTCTTAAAATAATTAAATATCATTACACATAATTAAAAATAGACATTAATGTCATCTCATTGTTAAAATTATTTTCATAATATACATATAAATAATTTTATATACATATAAAATTATTTATATAAAAGAACGATTTTAATCCGAATTATTATAACTGTTATATTTATTGGTTTAAATTTTAAATTTATAATTTATTTAAAATTTAAACCGATAAATATAACAGTTATAATAATTCAGATTAAAATTATATTACCGGAGTAAAATCGTGTCGCGTGTATAAATGCGGGAGTGCCGTGAAAAGTATCGCGCGTTCGTTTTCATCGTGCCGAATGCCGATGAACTTTTACATAAACTTTTCGCGAGTAAACAAACAGTTTACTCGCAACGTGAGAATTGAAAGGAAGAGATTGAGATATTGAAAGAAAGAGAAGAGAAAAGAAGAAGAGGCATCGGGTGCCGGCGGAGCTACCCTGAGGTGAATATTATTTATATGTTTATTAGTTGTATTTGGGCACTGTTACAGCTTGGATTTAGTTTCTGTTACAGATCAACATACTTGAAGACTATAACATCCTGAGAGGAGGAGGAGGTCTGGGAGAGGCATCGGGTGCCAACGGATCAATCCTGGAGTGAGTATTTATTATTTTTTTTTAATTATATTGAATCAAGATTTATAAAATTATTTAATTGCATTTGTGCTTATTGTTGGACGCATCGAATATACGTGAAATTCTATGCGTATAACAATAAGTTTTTTAAATATTAAATATTTTATGTGGTTTTTTAATTTGGATTTAATTTCAATGTTACAGAACAACCCAGCTTAGGACCTTGGCATCCTGAGAGGAGGAGGAGGTCTGGAAGAGGCATCGGGCGCCGGCTGAGCAACCCTGGGGTGAGATATCGTTATTTGTGTATTAATTATTATAATTCGCGTATACGCATTAATTCGCTTTATTTAATTATTAAAAAAAGAAAAAGTTAGACAAAAATATTTTTATGAATTGTTTTACAAATTCTGTAAAAGTTTCTATTATAAAAAAATTGGTTCTTTTTCAAAATTAAGAAAATTAATTAATTATACATCCGCTCATTATTGTACGCATCAAATATAAAATTAAATGTGCATACAATAATAATTTTTTGTATTATTAATTATTTTGGAAGCTGCTACAATTTAAATTCTACGTTTATATTACAGATCAATTTAAGCTGAAGTCCCTGTGACAACCTTAGAGGAGGAGCAGGCCTAGGAGAGGCATCGGGCATCGGCGAAGCAACCCTAGGGTGAGTATCGTTATTTGTATATTAATTATTATAAATCGTGTATACACGCTTTAATTCGGTTTATTTGAATTATTAATAAAAGAAAGACATAAATAAAAATATTTTTATGATTTTTTTTATAAATCCTGTAAAAGTTTCTATTATAAAAAAATTGTTTTTTTTTCAAAATTTAGAAAATTATTTAATTATACATCCGCTCATTATTGTACGCATCAAATATAAAATTAAATGTGCATACAATAATAATTTTTTGAATTATTAATTATTTTGGGCGCTGCTACAATTTGAATTCTACGTTTATATTACAGATCAATTTAAGCTGAAGTCCCTGTGACAACCTTAGAGGAGGAGCAGGCCTAGGAGAGGCATCGGGCACCGGCGAAGCAACCCTAGGGTGAGTATTGTTATATGTATATTAATTATAAATCGCGTACACGCATTAATTCGGTTTATTTGAATTATTAAAAAAAAAAAGAAAGAGATAAATAAAAATATTTTTATGATTTTTTTTTATAAATCCTGTAAAAGTTTCTATTATAAAAAAAATGTTTTTTTTTCAAAATTTAGAAAATTATTTAAGTATACATCCGCTCATTATTGTACGCATCAAATATAAAATTAAATGTGCATACAATAATAATTTTTTGAATTATTAATTATTTTGGGCGCTGCTACAATTTGAATTCAACGTTTATATTACAGATCAATTTAAGCTGAAGTCCCTGTGAGAACCTTAGAGGAGGAGCAGGCCTAGGAGAGGCATCGGGCATCGGCCAAGCAACCCTAGGGTGAGTATTGTTATTTGTATATTAATTATTATAAATCGCGTACACGCATTAATTCGGTTTATTTGAATTATTTAAAAAAAGAAAGAGTTAGACACAAAAATATTTTTATGATTTTTTTTATAAAGCCTGTAAAAGTTTCTATTATAAAAAAATTGTTTTTTTTCAAAATTTAAGAAATTATTTCATTATATATCCGTTCATTATTATACGTCAAATATAAAATTAAATGCGTACAATAATAATTTTTTGAATTATTAATTATTTTGAGCGCTGTTACAATTTGAATTTTATTTTTATGTTACAGATCACTTTAAGCTGACATCCCTGATAACCTGAGAGGAGGAGAAAGCCTAGGAGAAACATCGGGCATCGGCGGAGCAACCCTAGGGTGAGTATCGTTATTTGTTTATTAATTATTATAAGTCGCGTATAAGCATTAATTTGGTTCATTTATTTGAATGATTTAAACAAAAGAAACTCGGAGAGAAAAAGAAACTTTTAAATAAATCGTATAAAAATTTCCATTTTATTTAAAAAATTGTTTTCTTTAGAATTTATAAAATTATTCCATATTTATATATTTGTTTATTATTGTATGCATTGGATATAAAATTCAGCGCGTACAATAATAACAATTTCTTGAAATATTAATTATTTTCAGCACTGCTATAATTTGTATTTTATATTTGTATGTTACAGACAACGTAGCTTCAATAACTCAACAACTCCGCTGTTGCGCATCGGTGCCGGTGAGTGACAACTTCTCTTTATCTTTTGAGGTAACGGATTTGTGGAGGTTATAGATGTAGATTGTAGATTGTAGTTAGGTCCGTTGCCTAAAAATGGATGAGCTAGAACAAATTAAGTTAAATATCTTTTAATAAATTCTCTTAATATGCATCTGTTCCAAACATAAGTTAAAGCACAAATTAAAGAAGGAGAATTATAGTAAGCAATTTTTACAATTAAAAAATTTTATCTAATTTATTCTTAAAGAAAATGCTAATTTTAAAAATTACATGTAATGATAATAATTAAAATTCTTATATCGCGTCGATGATATTCTAATTTGTTATAGCTCATCCGTCTATGTTTTAGAATTTAGAACTTGTTTAGTAGAATTTCATTTCTGCGCTCTCTAAATATATGTTGAATTAATGTTATTTTATTATAGATTATATAGTATCTGGATGGTTAATCCTTAAGGATAAACTTTAACCTTAAGGTTTATCCTAAAGGTTTATCCTGAAGGAGAAGGACCCTAAACACAGCATTGCCACGAGTCGCAAATGGCTCTTATGTGGCGCGCTCATTTGATGGGTTGGACGCACGTGCGTCGTCGGTTTCCGATGTGCCGCGGATCGGCATTCGCGACGTCGTCGCGTCTTCGCGTAATAGCCCGAATTCATTATTGTCATCGAGGATCGCACTTCCGATGCCGACAGAATGGGATGTCTCTTTGAGGCGTTGCGAATGCAACGTCTTCATGCCTAGTGTTTCGCGACACGAGGTGACGCCGGCCGCGTGCGTATGGCATGTACATCCACGTACGATGCTTGCGCGGTTTTGAGTTTATTCTCAAGATTCGGCTGATTGAGGTACACGCTCTGCTTAGACAAACGATTCGACCCGAATCGGTCGATTGTCTTGGAATCGTTGTTAATGGGTTCCTTCTCTTTTACCGTCTACCAGCCATATATCGCAATGATATTTATATTTCGCATGGGTCGGCTGACGAGACTAACTTAGGTACGATTTCAGCTCGCGAAAAGAGGTTGCACTCCCATTTTCTAGATTGTCTATATTGTTAGCATCGAAAATGGGTATCTTCACTCTTTTCGCGTCTACCTGCCTTGTGATATCGCCTGTGGTATAGCACCCTGGCGTCTCATTCGAAATCTGCCTAATCGAGTTCGAGTCGGACTGAGATACGAATAGGCACGGACAAGAGTCGAGCGAATCCCATTCGCGTCGATTCCATCTTCTTCCGCTTCGGGCTTAATCTTTGCTCGAAAGTACCGTTGCTATCCCGACTTGTTGACTCGAAGTGTGATTTTCATGTGAAATGGGCTTCGATCGTAAAATTCGGGAGTGCCGTAAAAAGTATCGCGCGTACAAGTGCGGGAGTAAAGACAATGACTTTTAAAGACAATGTCGCGTGTGATAGTCAACGGACTTTAACAACCCTGCCAATCTGAGAGGAGGAGGAGGCCTAGGAGAGGCATCAGGCACCGGCGGAGCAATCCTGAGGTATTTATTATTTTGTATATTAATCGTTATATAAATCGCGTACGCGCATTAATTGGGTTTATTTGAATTATTTAAATAAGAAAGAATTAGACAAAAATATTCTGATGGATTTTTTTTATAAATCCTGTAAAAGTTTCTATAAAAAAAAAATAGTTTTTTTCAAAACTTAGAAAATTATTTCATTATATATGCGCTCAATATTATACGTCAAATATAAAATTAAATGCTTACAATAATAATTTTTTAAATTATTAATTATTTTGGGCGCTGCTACAATTTGAATTTTATTTTTTAATTACAGATCAATTTAAGCTGACATCCCTGACAACCTGAGAGGAGGAGAAGGCCTATGAGAGGCATCGGGCACCAGCGGAGCAACCCTAGGGTGAGTATCATTGTTTGTATATTAATTATTATAAGTCGCGTATACACGCATTAATTCGGTTCATTTATTTGAACGATTAAAACAAAAGAGACTCAGAGAGAAAGAGAAACTTTTATATAAATCGTATAAAAAGTTTTATTTTATTTAAAAAATTGTTTTTTTTTAATTTATAAAATTATTTCATATTTTTATATTTGTTATTATTGTACGCATGGGATATAAAATTCGGCGCGTACAATAATAACAATTTTTTAAAATATTAATTATTTTCAGCACTGCTATAATTTGGATTTTATATTTGTATGTTACAGACAACGTAGCTTTAATAACTCAACAACTCCGCTGTTACGCATCAGTGTCGGTGAGTGACTTTGTTTAATTTTCGAGGTAACGGATTTGTGGAGATTGTAGATGTATATTGTAGATTGTAGATTGTAGTTAGGTCCGTTGCCTAAAAATGGATGAGCTGGAAGAGATTGGGTTAAATAACTTTTAATAAGATCTTTCAATATCCCTTACATCTAATGCAAAAGTAAATTATAAATTATAAAGTAAATAATAAATTATAAATTAAAGAAGGAAAATTATAGAAAGCACTTTTTTAATTAATAGATTTTATTTGATTTATTGAATATAGAACGCTAGTATTTTATTGAATATAGAACGCTAGTAATTTTATTAATTAAATGCGATGGTAACTTAATCTTATAACGTGCGCCAATCTTATCCTTATTTTTTATAGCCCATCCATCTATATTGTAGAATTTTGTAGTTAAACTTTGCTTTAACTGATGTAAAGCCAAGTGGTCAATTAATTAAATTACCCGTAAAGGGATGATAAATGATATATATGTTTAATTAATTTCATTTTGTTTTATAAATTACATTATATTATAAATTATATTATAAATTATGTGTTACTATCAAAATTTTAATCAATTAATTTTGATTCAAAACTTGGCTTTTTCTTGGATAATGTAAAGTCATATTAAATTCAACATCCAACGAATGATCGTAATGTCACACGATCGTCAACGAGCGTGATATGTTCACGCTTATCTGCTGGCAATAATAATTAGCCGGCCATAGAAGGAGTTCTTCTCCTTCCTCGATCGAAATGCGTGCGTTTAACAAACCGTCAACGCAAACGGGCGCATATAAAATATTTGCGCTTTCTATTCGCCGACAATAAGTAGCCGGCAATGAAAGGAGTATTTATATCTCCTATTTCTATTTCTGGTTAGAGGTCGAGAATGTAGCCAGAAAAGGTAGGTCCAACTGCCTCGAAGAATTGATAAAACTACGCAAAATAAACGGCCAATTCTGGCCAAAATGCGTAGCGAGAAGTACATTTGAGAATACCATTGAGAGGATATATTTCGCGTGCTTTATATTTTACCTACGTGCAATAGCACGTAATGAGGAATGCAATCGATTCATTCGATTAGGACACGCGAGTAGAGCACGCGAGTAGGACACGCGATTAGTGCACACGCGATTAGGGCACACGCTATTAGGGAACGCAATATTGCTAAATTTCACTCTTAAAATAATTGAATATAATTACACATGATTAAATAGTAGACATTAATGTCACCTCATTGTTAAAATTATTCTCATTATATATAAATAATTTTGTATACATATAAAATTATTTATATAAAGGAACGATTTTAATCCGAATTATTATATCTGTTATATTTATCGGTTTAAATTTTAAATTTATAATTTATTTAAAATTTAAACCGATAAATATAACAGTTATAATAATTCAGATTAAAATTATATTGTCGGAGTAAAATCGTGTCGCGTGTATAAATGCGAGAGTGCCGTGAAAAGTATCGCGCGTTCGTTTTCATCATACCGAATGCCGATGAACTTTTACATAAACTTTTCGCGAGTAAACTGTTTGTTTACTCGCAACGTGTAAATTGAAAGGAAGAGATTGAGATATTGAAAGGAAGAGAAGAGAAAAGAAGAAGAGGCATCGGGTGCCGGCGGAGCTACCTTGAAGTGAGTATTATTTATTTGTTTATTAGTTGTATTTGGACACTGTTACAGCTTGGATTTAGTTTCTGTTACAGATCAACATACTTGACGACTCTAACATCCTGAGAGGAGGAGGAGGTCTGGGAGAGGCATCGGGTGCCGGCAGAGCAACACTGGGGTGTGTATTTATTATTTGCTTATTAGATGTATTGAAACAAAATTTATAAATTTATTTAATTATGTTTGTGCTTCTCAACAATCCTGATCAACCTGATCCGAGAGGAGGATGAAGAAGCGGACGAAGAGGAGAACGACAGGGAAGACGACGAGGACGACGACATGAGCAAAGAGAAGACTGACGAGGAGGACGAAGAAGCGGACGAAGAGGAGAACGACGAGGCGACGTCATCGAGAGTTTGGATTTTATTTCTATGTTACAGATCAACGCAATTTAGGACCTTGACTACCTGAGAGGAGGAAGAGGTCTGGGAGAGGCATCTGGCGCCAATGGATCAATCCTGGAGTGAGTATTTATCATTCATTTTTAATTGTATTGAATCAAAATTTGTAAAATTTTTAATTACATTTGTGCTTATTGTTGGACGCAACGAATATACGTGAAATTCTATGCGTATAACAATAAGTTTTTTAAATATTAAATATTTTATGTGGTGTTTTAATTTGGATTTAATTTCTATGTTACAGAACAACGCAGCTTAGGACCTTGGCAACCTGAGAGGAGGAGGAGGTCTGGGAGAGGCATCTGGCGCAAACGGATCAATCCTGGAGTGAGTATTTATTATTTCTTTTTAATTGTATTGAATCAAAATTTATAAAATTATTTAATTACATTTGTGCTTATATTGTTGGACGCATCGGATATACGTAAAATTCTATGCGTATATAACAATAAGTTTTTTAAATAATAAATATTTTATGTGGTTTTTTAATTTGGATTTAATTTCTATGTTACAGAACAACGCAGCTTAGGACCTTGGCAACCTGAGAGGAGGAGGAGGTCTGGGAGAGGCATCGGGCGCCGGCAGAGCATCACTGGGGTGTGTATTTATTATTTGCTTATTAGATGTATTGAAACAAAATTTATAAATTTATTTAATTATGTTTGTGCTTCTCAACAATCCTGATCAACCTGATCCGAGAGGAGGACGAAGAAGCGGACAAAGAGGAGAATGACAGGGAAGACGACGAGGACGACGACATGGTGAACAAAGAGAAGACCGACGAGGAGGACGAAGAAGCGGACGAAGAGGAGAACGACGAGGCGACGTCATCGAGAGTTTGGATTTTATTTCTATGTTATAGATCAACGCAATTTAGGACCTTGACTACCTGAGAGGAGGAAGAGGTCTGGGAGAGGCATCTGGCGCCAATGGATCAATTCTGGAGTGAGTATTTATCATTTATTTTTAATTGTATTGAATCAAAATTTGTAAAATTATTTAATTACATTTGTGCTTATTGTTGGACGCAACGAATATACGTGAAATTCTATGCGTATAACAATAAGTTTTTCAAATATTAAATATTTTATGTGGTATTTTAATTTGGATTTAATTTCTATGTTACAGAACAACGCAGCTGAGGACCTTGGCAATCTGAGAGGAGGAGGAGGTCTGGGAGAGGCATCTGGCGCAAACGGATCAATCCTGGAGTGAGTATTTATCATTTCTTTTTAATTTTATTGAATCAAAATTTATAAAATTATTTAATTACATTTGTGCTTATATTGTTGGACTCATCGGATATACGTGAAATTCTATGCGTATATAACAATAAGTTTTTTAAATATTAAATATTTTATGTGGTTTTTAAATTTGGATTTAATTTCTATGTTATAGAACAACGCAGCTTAGGACCTTGGCAACCTGAGAGGAGGAGGAGGTCTGGGAGAGGCATCGGGCGCCGGCTGAGCAACTTTGGGGTGAGTAATCGTTATTTGTATATTCATTATTATAAATCGCGTACACGCATTAATTCAGTTTTTTTGAATTATTAAAAAAAGAAGGAGTTATACAATAATATTTATATGAATTGTTTTACAAATTCTGTAAAAGTTTCTATTATAAAAAAATTGTTTTTTTTTTAAATTTAGAAAATTATTTAATTATATATCCGCTCATTATTGTACGCATCAAATATTAAATGAAATGTGCATACAATAATAATTGTTTGAATTATTAATTATTTTGGGCGCTGCTACAATTTGAATTTTACGTTTATATTACAGATCAATTTAAGCTGACGTTCCTGCAACCTCAGAGGAGGAGCAGGCCTAGGAGAGGCATCGGGCACCGGTAAATTTTTTCTTTACCTAGACATCACTGTTATATTTATATATACTATATCCTTCCTTTTCTCCTCTTCTTATAATACAAATTAGATATATTGAGTTTTCTATTTATTAATTAAAGTTACCTGATGTAGAGATGCTCATGAAATCAGCTTCATAATCACTATAGATACAGTTATATGTAATGGTAGATGTTTTTTATCTAGTCCTCCCACCGGAAGCCCACGCCTGGCGATCTTAGTATTTTCCAGCGTAGGACTTTGAAGGCCAATCTACCCACGCATGTTGGCCCACACAGAACTTTCTATATACATGAATCTGATCGTGACTACACACGAGTGTGAAAGTTCAAAATCATTCGATATTATAAAATTTAATAATATTAAAATAATATGTATAAATAAATAATTATAGATATTATAGATATTTATACATATGAAGTATATATTCGTAAAAAAGTTTATCTATTATTATACATTTATCTTTTCTCAAACTGTTCAATACATTTTCTTGACCGTTCGTCGAAGACAAAAGTGAGAAAGAGCAATAAAAACGAAATTTATACATTTTTATGTTATATTTTTATTTAAAAAGTGTGAAAATTAAGTATGTTTTAACTATTATTTAATTTTGGGCTCAATATAGAAACAAAGTGATATTATGTTAACAAAATCGACAAGCAAAAATAAACAATAATTTTGCTTCAATTTTTTTCTACTGAAAAATCAACTCTAAATTAGTTAAAGAATCAGTAAATTAACGATAAATCGATATCTCTGAGATATTCTGTATATCATCACAATATAACATCAATTATATCATCAAAAAATTAATCTAAATTAAATTACCTCTGCAAAAATTCCTTCACGTTTCGTTGATCTTGTACGAACGACCGTAAAGGTCGTACATTGATCTGGAAGAACGTCAAAGTGGAGAGTTTTGCTTGGAATGAATCATATTTCTTTTATTAGGTCGATATCAACGTGCCTAGGATCGTCCTCGTGACTTTTGCTAGGCGAACTAATATCGAAGGACAGAGTCATTTGTGATTGCGGATACATTATGCCGGTGCATCCGGTCGCTTCGCGTACCAGTCGTACATCACCTTGAATCGAATCTCCGGTGTAACGTGAGTGGGATGCAATTGAAATGTGTTTCTAGAGCTGCATATTTTTACATAACAAACTTTCATTTTTATATTTATGTTTAATAGTCAAGATAGAACGCATTTTGACGTATTCAAAAGATCGTCTCTGAATTAAAAAATTCACCAAGAGAGATCATTATGAGAGAATTAAAAGTACATTATTCTAAATAAAATATTATGTAATCCTTAATTCCGAAAATAAAAAATTCATAATGTTTTTTGGGGCGATATCTTTTATTCAATTTTTCTACCTCTTTGTTTCATTTTTATTCATGTTTTGTATATTATTTTATATATTATTTCTTACACACAATATCAGTGCAGGTACATATATATGTGAGAATATTTTTGACGAATTATATTTAGCTTGCAAAAGTAAAGATCGGATTCACCGTTGCTACGTGCCATTGCAATTTTCGCCGCGCGCGTTCAACAATGTAACTTTGACTTTATGTTCCAGGCACGTCTTCTTCATGCGACTTGTCGCCTGCAAGGCGTTTAATCTTACTTCCAAAGCATGCCAGAATTCCCTTGAGCTCGTTTCTAACATTCTTTGTTAATCTTCATTCCGTAATATAGATCTTACGTATTCTAATATATCAGTTCCCTCGGGAAAAAATCCATATATAATTAAATATAAATATATCTAATTATGTGTATAACATATGTCCATATATGTTTTCTTTCTCTTTTATAATCTCTGTCCGTATGTACGGGACTTTTTTTCTCCAGATCTTGATGAGCAATAGCTAATTTTTTATATTAGTTAATGATCTTGTTAAACATATAAGAAATATTATAAGAAATTTTTTTCATCTAATTTAATTTCCATCATCCTTGAATCTGCAATCTATCTTTATTGCAACGCAAGAAAAAATGAGCAATAGAAAGAAATGATAAACTTATTTTAATTCTAGTCATAATAAACTTCACAATCGTCTACATTCTAGCAAGATAATGAATGTTGGCAAAAACTCTATTAGATAGAAATATCTTAGACGGAAAGAAAATGTCGTTAGCCGATCGCATTGGTTTCTTCGGTTATTTGCAGTGGTGACTGAACCGATGTTCGTCGTCGCAAACACGATGAGAACGGGTCTGGACTCGCTTTTGTGTGTGTGTGTGCGTTTGTGTGCGTGCGTGTGTGCGTGTGTGTGTGTGTGGTGTGTGGTGTATGTGTGAGATACGTGCGAATACATGCGCATGATGTGTGGTATATTGGGCGCTTACGTCATTCTCGCTATTCCTGTTCCAGCCCATCTCCACCGCATATCCTGTGAAAACCATTGTCCTGAGGAACCTGCGAGCGAGAACCTAAAAACATCTAATCATCCCTCTAGCTCAATTTCAAATGACCTCGACGTCTATTAGGGATCCGCAGATCCTGTTGGTGCTGTAACACCACGAAGATATACGTTCACATCGTTTTATGTGAAATCCATGCGACTAGATTGAAATATTATTCCATTAAATGGAGCATATCGATATTTTTTTAATTAATTTAATTATTGATGATGACATGTGTGCGAGTCATGGCTATTCAAATTTACTTTAAATTAATTTGCTTTTTTTAATTTATATATTTTAAAATAGAAAAAAAAAACATTTTTTTATTCCTTTATTCCATCGATTATTTCATATTTGTATTTTTTAAACATCAAATATCTCTGAAACCACTTTATTATGTATGTTACAAAACAGCTTATTTATTTCTAATTTATTTTATAAATCCTCCTAGTCTCTATTATTGCAGACATTATTATTCCAGACTTGTAGAATAATAAGCTGTTTATATTCTCTTTCTCTCATTTTCTTTTCTTTCTATAAAAAGTTTTAAATATTTTTGGTGATACTTTATCCGCAGAATTTATGCATTTTCTACGTTTCTCAGAATGCATTATTACGGTCATCGATGATTGTGATGACATTTGCGCGAGATTTCGAATTTTTTTCTTTGAAAAAGAATATACAGGCACTCGATTTGTGAAATGCGATGGCGTGTGCGTGGGATGAACATGGATATTTGACTGCCCACGTAGCCAACCATAATACGTTGGCTTGCAAAATATCGGGGCCTCGAAAATTCCGCTCTGTGAAGCTGATTTCGGAGAAAGTGTTATCCATGCAATTTTCAGGTATCTTGTTATAAAATGCGTTGCAATAATCCGTTTGTCAAAACTTAAGTGAGTCAAGTTAAAAACTAAGTTTCTAATTTTTAAAGAAAATGAATAGTCTATGTGTGTTTGTAAGCATTTCTGAGAAAATTTATTTTTTAAATCTTTTTCTTTATAAGAAATAACTTATCTTAATTAAAAAGAATTCAATTTCTCAATTAAAGTTAAATACTTTAAAAAATTGTTGATTTTTTCTAATCTATATTTTGTAATCAATTGCACTCGTTTTTATTTCAAAGAAATTAAAGAAAACTGTTTATTTATTTAATTTTTTATCAAAAGCAGTTTTAATATTCTTAAGATAAAAAAATTTAACTTTAAGAGTAAGATAAAAAGTCAACCACACGAAATTAATTCTTCTGATTCTTTTTTTTTGTAGGATTCTCATTCTTCTTTTTTCATAAGAAGATTCGCGTCAGCTGCGAAGCCAGAAGCAATCATAGCAAGGGAATGAAAATTAAGAAGGTAGTAAACGGAGGATGTTAGCCGTGAGGATAAGCGAATAATTACGCAAGCGAGGTAATCATGAGATAGATGAGTCGTTAATGCACATCGCAGCGGATAATGAGTATTGAAAACCGAAAGTGACTTCCGTTCCTGCGCTTCCGTTACGCGGTATAACTTGCAAACTAAAAGATACGTTGCTGTATATATGTATATCCATCGCACGCCCGTGAATCTTCGGTCGTTGATTCTAGTCGTGAATAACTCGACGCAGTGATGAACGTATACGTTTTAGTGCCCTAAGCCTATATATGACCGAAACAATTATTGAAATTCTGTTTTCTTTTGCTTTGAAAATGTGCTACTCTTTATAATATGCTACTTTTTAACAATATAATATAATATAAAAATTTTTAAAAATATATTAGACGTTTGATGAGTAGGCGCTAAATGTGTCACTCTTTCGGTGATTTCAATGCTAAAAATCAATAAACGAACGCGGATTCATATTCGGTGATTTCAACGCCCGATATAAGAATGTTGCCTCGGTGATTTCAACGTCCGATATAAGAATGTTGCGTGTATATTTTCTTGACATATGTGATGTCATCATTGCCTTCAACTACCGTTCTCTGACAAAAAAGGATGTAATAATTCTCTGGCGCCAACTGTATTAATTCGAGTCAGTACACATGATAATTATATACATAAAAAGAAATCCATTTTTTTAAATTTTAATAATAGTATCCTTTTTTCGTTTTCTTCGCAATTCTCCGTTTCTTCTTTTCGTTAAATCAAATAAACAATTTCGCTGTATAAATCGATTAAGCAATGAAATACTAAAGAGTTTAAATAATATTTGATGAGAGATTCTGATCATTTTTTGCTTCGTTAATTACTAATCTTTCCGTAGATATTTTCCATTTGTATAATTTGTTCATGACAATGATTTACGATAACTGGAAAGCGTTCGACGTTATCGTCAAAGCGATTAACATGATACGGCATCTATCAATCTAGGAATTCCTGTTTGCACGCTTGGCTCGCGGAAAGAAGCGCATTATCGGATGTCGCGTACACTCGAGATGCGTATGCGGCTCGCATTGTTGCGTAACGCGATGATGAATCAACGGATCGGCAGCGATCACTGCATCGGGAGACAGACACGTGCCTAGCACTACGTTCGCAAATTGGCCAATTATCACGGTAAAACCTCTTCGTGTATTCCCTCGATTCGCTCGCATGCCGTTATCAGAATGATACGAGCAACGCAGTGAAGATACTGCTTAATCGTGATGTTTAGCTTATTCATGGACAATCAAATATATCCGCAAGTAATTTTACGTATTTTTTTTTTCCTTTTCGCATTTACGATCGTATGTGACGATTCACGGCGAGCCGTTTACGCACGAGTGGTTGAAGATAATTATTTATATAATAGAGTATCCCATGGAATGCGTGTGTCTAACATAAGCCCCTCGGGTAGGAACTCGGCGTAATATCGTATAAGCAAAGGGGAGTTGGAAATTTACCGCCACGCCAATGAGTTTATGTTTTATCGGGGATGTTCATCCACGCTCATTCGCGTAATCATCTATGCTATGATAAATGCGGACATATAAATTAGAATTTTCGTTTGCTTATATTTTACTGCGGTCGTCATCGGTATGACGTGCTATTACGTGCTTAAATAATTGCAGCGGAATGGACCTCCCTTATTTCTCAGTTCATGTATATGCGTGTGCATCTATCCTGAGATTTATGAGAAAGATCTTTCTACGCAAGTATACGAATTCGAATCTAATTCATATTCTCAGCATATGAACGCTAACGAAATTATTATTTAAAAAATTAACAAAATATAGATATTAGTAATACTTTTGATACTTTTTCGTTATTTTTCTCTTAATCGAACATAAGTAAGATACGATCATACATCCTATCTCAGCGAGATGCGGTTAGGGACACACGCGCGACTAATGAAGTGTAATCTCGTCTCACGTGGACGCGTGCCCTAAACGCGGTCGGCGGGGCGTACAAAACATCGGTGGTCATCGTTTACAAGGCGGTTTCACACCGGGTGCCTAGCCACCGCTTCAGCTTTTGAAATCCGATCGAGCCGCGCACGATCCTCGTCGAACCTGCTTGCTCGGGCTATCGACGTCGTTCGCCAGTCTCGGCGCGGCGGATGAGATGCGTCGTCGAAGGGAATACGAAATGAATGCGCGAACCGTCGGAAACCCGTTACCCTACACCAGCATTTTGCAGGAATCGGATTGCAAGAAATCCATGGGGCGCGTTCGGGAAAGTACCTCTCTGCAGGGCCGTAGACGTCTCGACTTGTATCTTCGTTGTGCATTTATTGTCAAATTTTATATTCAGGCCGTCTAATTTTCTCTTCAATTTTATCGAAGTTCATCGAAAGTGACGTTGAAATTGTAAAAGATAAAACGTAAAATATAAAATAGCTGCGTTTATAGTAAGCAATGCAACTTTAAATACAAGTGAAGATGTAGAATTTTAATTGAAAAATTATGAAGCCATGTTGACTACGAACATTATGTTTATTCTACGATGTTTATTCTACGATGCATCAATGAGACATATAAAAGTTCCAATTCATTTGCGCGAATACAATGACAATTTTATTATCGTGATTATTTTATTAAAGCTTTGCATGTAGATATTATGTTTTCGCATTACAAGCATAAAGCTTTAACAGAATCAATCTTTGAACTGAATACAGTACCCGATCGCCCCGAGCATGGGAAGATGAAGAGATGATTAAAAAATCTATCACACAAAAATTTATTTTAAATTATTTAAATACCTAATAATAGAAAAATGTATATTATAAAATATGTAATAATTATGGAAATATTAGAGCTTATGATTGAGAGTGTAAAAATAATATTAGGATGGAATGTTCATATCGAGTGCCGTAAAAGATGTCGTAATGGAAGATTGAAAATTGAAAAATATGTTACTCTTTGGGTGCTTCTCTATATTTTTTGCTCGTTACTATTAGCTTTAATAATGAATGGAATCATTACTGTGTATGCGTATCACGAAAAAGTGGGTTCTCTCATATAACGCAGACAAGTTTTTAAGCCTCAGGAATGATGAGTGAGCATAAGAGTTATTACTTCGTGACAATTAAAAAGAAATGTAAAAAGAGCAAGTTGAGAAGTGAATGGGAGTGAGGAAATTTGTATGAACCTGATTTTCTGCGCATACATTATATTGAGTTATATTTAATCATTATAAATATCTTTATATAATGGAAAATTAATTTAAATAATGATAAATAATGAAATTTTGGCAAAATTTAGTCCCTGAAAAGAGAGAAAAAAAAGAGTACTAACTTCTTCCTTTTTTTATATATTTGTGCATTCTTGCTTTTGATCTCTTCTTGGTGTAAAACAAAGTGCAAGAAGCGTTTGCCCTCATTTAGAAATTAACCTGCTCCTCGAAGCGTTTACTTCGGTCACGGAATCCACATTATATAGTAAAGTATAGAATTTAGGAAATGCTTGTTCATCTTCGCATGATGAGTAATTCAGTGCGTTCATTAGAGCTTCGAACCGGCGCGAATGTTTATTCATAACGTTGATTGTCCGCGAGACTTCTCGGGACTGTATGTGGCTTATTCTCGCACGAATCAGTCAAATCGCATAGAGCGCGCGCGATAAATTAAACATAATGGTGCAAACTGTATATCTGCGCGTCCGCAGATTCTTCTTGCGACCCGCGCCTGCGAAATGGCCCCGAGGCGTTCCGAGTTCACCGACACCATCGTGCTCGCAGGTTCTACGGACTATAGTGTCACTAGAACCGCGTATCTTTGTTAGCCCGTATTTTAAATCCTCATAAAGATCAAAGAAAAATTCTGAAAAAATTTTGTCTCGAAATCTCTTAAGTCATTTTAATTCCTCATTCATCATACCGATTTTTTTTTTCGTTTGTTTCGTGATATAGAATATTGATAAATTCTCACACGTAACATAACTTGAAATTAAAAACGGATATAAATCTTATCTATTTCGAAGAAGCACGGATCAAATTCTTTCAGTACATTTCGTTGAGAGTTTGAACGAATTGAAAACTTCAAAGCGATAGCTTTAGGTTTAGCTAGGCATCGATTTCGTTCTCTCGATTAGAACAGAAATACGCGATAGAAACGGTGATATTTGTCTGGATGCTCGATGTGTAAGGATTCAAGATGACACAATAGATATTTTGTTAAGATCTCTCTAAATCCTATGAATTTTTCTCTTCCGCAGATCGCGGCGCAACGATCCGTGATGCAAGGCACAATCTTTTGAGGCATCGAGCAGCGATCCATGAGACCTTGGCAGTTCTAGCTTCCGTAAATCTGAGCAAAGATTTGCTTATTACGATGATTCTATCTGCAACGCTATCTCTTCGGTTAATCGATTATAAATGCATAGTATATGATATCTAAGTGAACAAATTACGAAGACTCATTCTAATTTTTTTTCGTATAAAATGGTAAGTATATGGAAGATAGAAAGAAGTGTTATTGTTAATTTTTTATAGCTTTTAAATTTATCAAATGTTTTTTCCTATTTTTTTTTTAAAGAACGCTCATTCAACGAAATATTATCATTAATAATGTGTTATGTCATTATATCACATTGGTCATTTGATTTAATATTATTTATTTTCATTATTTCAGATAGAAAAAATTGGACAGTAACTATAAATCATTTTGTATATTCCATAATATTGTGTCGATGAAGAGAGGAAATTACAATTCCTGATATAAAGGTAAGTACAAATTTTATATGATTGCAGTGTTCAGGCGAATAGATACTGCAGCTTTTATTTAATCATTATCTGGTTTAACTAGTATCGTTAAATCTTTCAGGAAGAATATCTATTACCTTGAAGATAATATCTATGATTTTTTTAGCGAATAAAGAATTCATTTCCGACGCTTTATCCAGCTATTAATTCGTAGCATATAACTCTTTTATAATTTGTTCGATACTTCTTATTGTTAGTCTTATTATATATTTTTTAATTTACGATACTATCTTCGTTAAATTGTGCATAGCATGTGCAAATTAATGTAGAAAACAAAAATTGTATTGCGTGATTTAATATTTAAGTAATTAATTAAGTTTTTCCAAGAATATTTTGGAGTCATGTTATTTTAATAATATTTTTTTATAAAAATAATTCTGATTTAACGATGATGAACATTCTATTGCACGGTTCTCGCAGTGTTCTTTTTTTTCAATATATCAACAATATATCTAATCGCTATTATTTTCAACATTATAAAATCGTCATAGTATATGTAGGATTTTAGCCGGTTATCAAAGGAGTCCAGTAACTCGTTCACCTTCTAAATATTCACGAAGTGCCAGATCCTTAAATAACGCTAACTGACCTTTACCTACAGTATCATCTATTCAGGAGACACTTATGCCGCGACTATCCGTGCCTCGCGTATACCTTATACAGGCCTTCATGCAAATCGAGTCGGGAAGATTGGTTCCAGGCGTTGAGCTCACTGACTTGGCGCACATAGTGACTCTACCGTGAGTCTAGTCCTGCCGTGGAAGTGCGACAGAGCGAGACGGAAATATCTCGGGTAACCACGCGAGCTGGAGAGAACAGGTGAGATAATGAGCGCAAGCAGGAGAAGGAGGAAAAGAGCTGGAGAGAGGGAGAGGACGTGTATACGTGAGCCGCGCTCGAGAGGAGCTCGCGTAGAAGGAAAAGGAGAGGAAGGGAGCACTCACAGAAAGAGAGAGGCGAGCAACCAAGAGGACTGCTGGCCAATGAAACACCAGGCTAGCGATGACGTCGTCGTTGTCTCACGTCGAAGTCTCACCAAAAGTCTTCTCCGGGTACCAGTTCGTCCGCGGTCTCCCGGCTGGACGACGAAGAGGTCGTCCTTTCGACCATATCGCATCTACCCATCGAGGTCGTTTTCTTTTTTTATGATTTCCTTTTCCGCGCAGTGAAACACAAACTCAGCCAAGATTGCATTCTGGATACGCGGAAGGATTGAGGCGGAAGGAGGCTGCTGCTGTCAGCCATGGGGACGGGTAAGTTTTGGTCTCTGCGGGAGAACGATCTGTTTCTCGCGCCTAACTTCCTCCGAACGTCCGGTATTGTTCCGGTGTATCGCGTCGATGTATAATCGTTCCGATGGATATCGTTTTTACACCGTACATTCTAGTCAACGGCTCCGTCTTGAGAAACGTCAGATCGACGAGAACCAAACTGAGAAAATTAGGAAATCTGTCGGTTTCGCGCTGTAGTACAAATGTGGAGTTCAATGATCTCTTTCGCGAGACGTTTGATTGGAGGTTTGATTGCTTGGTAAACGGTCCAACAGAACGGATCGCTCGGTCCATGCTGTTGTAGATCTTCTGAGAGGACCTCGCAGATCATCGACGCGTTAACGCGGCTTTGGTCTCTTCGGAAGCCAAGGTCGAGCTTATTCGCTAGCGTTAACTGGAATCATTCCGGGACTAGATCGCCCAAGGGCGCAACATTCGTCCCCATTAAACTCCGCTTATCCTTAAACTTGTTCTTCATCGTCTCGCGCGCGCTTAATGTCGACTCACCATATCGACTTTAAAACGCTCGCGATTTTGGAGCAAGATTTACGGATTTTGGCGCAATGTAACGATTGCGCATTTTCTTTCAAAGGGGATGTTTATCCCCTAATGTAACGTATACCTTATCATTGATATTATTTTCGATCGATCCAATCGATATTAAGATCGATAAAAATATCATTTTACTTTCCTTCTCGAGTTGATCATTTTCTCCTCGAGATTTCTGCGACCGTTCACTGACTTCTCTCACGCACTTTCATCTGGTCATTTTTGGTAACAGAATATTCAGGTTAGCTTTTACAAAGTAATGAATTGAAGAAATGGTGTCGACTAAAGAGTATATTATATTTCGACCAAAATCTTTTTCTAAAATTATGAATTTATCCGACTTATTACTAGCTTCTACTCCGAGCATCTCTCGCGAAGTGAAAATCTATGTGCGCATTGTATGCTTTTGTCGCGAAATTAAACGTCTACTGGTATTACATCAGGATGTACATCGATGCCGACCTTTAGCACATCCTTTAGACAGATGGTGTCAAGGATGTGCACGAGGTGTGTTGGCGGCTCGATCAGAAATTATGCGGTCGTCTGAGCGTAACGCAAATCAGATACCTATTTTTTTTACGCGACAGAATAAATATATACTTATTTCCAACGCGCAGTTCATTCACAGACAGATGTATATGATTTCGATCTTTTTTACCTTTCGCCCCATACATAGTTAAATATCAATTCTGTATTAAAAACTAAAAGTATTAAGCAATCGAGCGCGCAAGTAATATCTGCAGCCTTTCGTGCGCTCTAGAAAATGGTTGAAAGTAATCGCATCATCTGATATTTTGTATCACGCTGGTTTGTGCAAGTACTTTAATCACTTTAGAAAGTGGTTGCGGCGATACATACCGACGACGCAGACATTTGGGTAGTGGCCCACTTTAAAAGAAAGAAGGATGAATCCAACGCGGATTCAGTTGATTGATTAAGAATTCATGATGATTTATCCGACATTTTATCGAAATTGATTAGTTTCCGGTAATTAATTATTACAATATCACGCATTAATGCAATTGCTACACACTTAGTTCAGACTAAATGTGAATGGAAAAATCGATGTATAGATAATAAGTTAGCATGACGTATTGCCAGCCTTTCGGCATTTTGTTACAAGATTGCTACGTTGCGCAAATAAAAATGACGTAAATAAGATTATTTGAAATTTCAACCGTAATTTTTTGCTTAAAGACTCGGTGTGTCTCAGTATTTACTTTTCCCTATTAGTCACTTATCCAATACTATTATTAAAACTTTAATCTTTAGATATTTGTCTTTATTTTTATCTAGATATTATATATCTAGATATTATATATTTATACAGAGGGGAGGATGTTAGATCGATGAAATAGATAGGAGGAATGAAAGAATAGCTTATTACAGTTTATTCTTTGCATCTCAAGATGATACGATACACTCCTCGTATTGTATCCTTCATTAACATATTAAGAAGTCAAAACTCGTCAAGCTTGTCAATAAACGCGTACAGACAGATCTCTAAAAGCGAGCTCTATTGCTCTATCCTCGCCGCTTTCAGCGAGCGTGCTCCAAAGTGCAGTGTGATGATTTCGAGCGAATATTTTCTATGACAAGACGCATATCTTTTGTGGATCATGGATCCGGTTTTCACCGCGAGTGCGCCTGGGATGTTGAAGCCACTCGTGCAAAAAAGGCCTCTATGATGCGACCGGAGACGACAATAATTAAAAAATAAAAGAAAAAAACGGAACGAGTCGCGAGTGCAGCATTCAGTGAGTGAGCAATGCGACTTATCAAGAATATCCGCGGAGTGACTAAGTGATCTCTGAGGAGTGATCCTTTATGGAGTGTTTGGCGCCGTTGCATCTGAAGAGGTAAACGCAAGTATCTATTTTTAACTCCTTCATTCCCGAATTATACATAAAGAGTGCAAAAAAATTTATGTAAACATTTAAATATTTTTTTCTAGATTTTTATGTCTAAAACACGCATATCTATATATAGTATACAAATATAATTTACCGATATTTACCTACATTGGGAGTGAGAAAATTAATGATTATTCTATTCGATCTGCCGAATAAGTGCTTGCATTATCTCACTAATGCATTCGCAAATGCGTCTCGTTCCATGCGCGGTTTGCTGCTCGATGAAATCGATTACCGCTTTGTTTTCCGGAATCACTTGATATTACGTGTTACGATTGTCATTATCATTGTCGAGCGCAATGCACTTTCTATTACTTTGTCGATTTATTTAGCACGTTTCCAGTGAGCGTGACCGTCGTCGTCGTCGGTTTAGATCGATAGCGAAAGGTTCGACACTACCGAGGTCGCGGCTATGCGCAGAACCCGCAGTTTTGCCGATTACAATAGAATTGCTGGAAATTAGTGTGGTCGAGTAAATAGACGTGATGGTCGATTAGCTATATTGCGGTTCGATATCTCGGTTAATATTTTGTTTGACGAGAGAGAAACGATAGGAACAAATAATACAAAAATTGTAAATAAAAAATAATGATAACATAAATACAGATTATTCTTGCATAAACTTTTATTTCTCGTGCATGTGAAAAACATTTTTATAGATATTTCTACACTCATATTGTTGTAATTATATGAATATAACGTTGTAATTATTTGATGTAAATTTGTAATGAGAAGTAAAAGTTTTAACTTTGACAAAATAATGCAATAAATTTAAATGTTTCTTGAACCGGTTCTTTTTATAAATAGATGTGACCGAATGATGTCGATTTTATTAACAGAGAACTTTAACTCGAATAACTTTACATTAAAAAGATCTTTGACAATTTAAGAAACACGTTAATAACTTAATATCTTTGAAGGAAATTGTTTCTGAAAAAATAAAAGATTTACAATAGCTCATTTGAAATCATTTGCTAATAAAATTTTATGATATTAATAATATTCTGTTATTTTTATTGTTTTTTCTTCATATATTAGTACATTTTGCTATTATTTATATGTTAATGTAATAAAGACATTCTGAAATGTAAAAATTTTCATCTATAGCATGTATTAGTATTAATTATAATGTGTGATATTCTATATCTATAATCTATATTGTAGCATATAAACTCTACTTAAAAAAATATATTTAAAAAATACCTAAAAGGTAACAAATGGATCAATATATCAATTTAATATTCACAATGTCGTGTAATAAGACAAAACTGTGTCGCAGACATAATTTGAAGCACTAACTCCTTCAAATTACGTAGCATTACACTCACCAACTTTCTAACTATTATCTAGTAAATAAAAGCATCGTTGTAAGTTTCGCATAGCGTGTCCGACATTATTTCTTTCGTAATATGCTCATATTTAATGTCTTATTTAATCTTTTTAAGGGAAGTAGTTTACATTTCAAAGATTATTCTTATTTTTTTTAAATACATGTGTTTTATGGTTCAAATATATTCAGTATTAATACTGACATTCAAAAAGATAAATTTAAAACAAGAAGGATAATTAAGAGCATCGAGGAAGTAGAACAAAAATTATTAAAATTATGGTGTTTGTTTGTGTGATTATTCTCTCATTTAATAATTATAATAGTATTATAAAATTTAAAATATGAAGAGTTAATTTCGTTGAAAATAAGCTGAGAGAAAATGCAAATCAATTATTAATAATTCATTAATAAATAATGAATTTGCTAATATATTCTCAGTTTTTTTTTGTACTAATAGTAAAATCGAAATTTTTTAGTAACTCACGAATGGTCCGATTTAAATTTAGTGCTGACAGCAGTCGAACAGTTTGCGTAACGAAGTACGTATTGCACGCGAGGCCGAGCTTAAACGTGTTCTACTGATCGCAACCATTGATCTGCATTCCCGTGCTGGAAATAATTAATAAGTGTAGCAGAGCCATCCTTGGTAGCACTTGATTATTCGTCTGCGGCAACTCGTGATTGCTCTTTCGTGGTATTGCGGTATGACACTTTTTCGTCGTCGACATCTTCAGGGAAATGCGATCTATCATTATATCCTTATACGGTTCTTCCGAGACTTATCGTTAACATTTTTATAAAAATTCCATCGGTTCTCGTTCAAGTTTATTGAAATGTAAATAATATTACCACGCGAATATATGTATATTGACATTTTATATTGCAAGATTAATCTTAAATAATTCACCTACGCGCTTTAGAGTTTTAAAGATCTAACAAATATTTCTCTTCTTAGTTTCTTTTTTTATCTATATTATTTTTATTATTTTTTATGTATTATTACTTTTTAAAAAATGTTATACTAACTAACAGCTAATAAATAAAACTGAGTTTCTCTTTATATTAAGAATCAATTTAAATTGAAGTTAACAAACTATAGAAATTTTTCATTAAACAATTTCTTATATAGTTTTTTGAAAATTTTATAAAGGATTATATTTATTCAAAATAGTCGGAAATTGTACGTCTCGCTAAATCATTGTATCGTACATTTTTATCGTATCGAAATCAGAAAACTTCCGCGGATCGTGATGCATCTCCGTATTTATTTTCTTCCACGACCCTTTAATTAGTCTGAAAGCTGGAATCAACTCGGAGTGTGGATTGAGTTGATCAAAACATTGCCCTACGGATAATCTCCCGTCTATAGCTCGCCGGTAATCTTCGCCTGTACGACTCGTTATTATCTTGGTTCTTTTTCGAATAGAAATAGACACAGTAGAAACAATATCCTTTTTTTTCGTTTATTTCTTTGTTACAGTGAAGCACACAATTGTCCATCTAAGCCGACAATATGTATACTGCAAACAAAGTTTCTATACGCATCCCATAAAACGCGATAAATTTCCGAGCGTTATTTTCCGAGGAAAATTAACAGAGTGCGTGAGACAGATTTAAGATATTTTCTCGCGGTATGCAATTTTAATTTTGGTTTTCTGTTCGTTCGGAACTTGGATTGCGATTTCGTCGATATTACGCCTTTGAAAGACACGAGATCTACGTGGAAGGGTAATTTAGCTCCGGCGATCGCCGGGAGACTCGTATTCTCGTCGTGAGATTCCCGCGATTGTTTCCGTCGTGATTGCATTCCCGGCGATCCGGAGCGGCCCTCTGAGGTCAGCTTCGGTTGCAGTTGCAACGGCCACATCGCGCGCATCGCTCGTCCTTCCTGCGAGATGAAGAAGAGCGCGGAATATCCATATCCGTATAAATCCCGCTCAGCGAGACAGCCGGCATGTATTTTACTATTCTAAATCATGCGAGTGCAGGTGCAAATGCACGGCTACGCGTACGCAAATGCATAAGTTTCGAGGGGGAGGGAGCGAACGGAGGAGTTGCAGCGGTCGTTATGGTTGATGGACGATCGGGATGGTTGTATAACTGAGTATATATTCTCGGTTATCACATGAACGCGGCTGGACCGAGCATAATTCAAATAATTAATGGCAAAAAATTAACCACAATTTGAAGAAGTCACTGTATCCCTTTCTCCTTCTTCCACCTCGCTAAAGCGACGTTTAATACATCTCTCGCTAGGATTTATTTACGAGTTATAGATTATACGTTATTTGCCACATTCCGCGCGAAGGGCGGAAGATTGCAATTAACGAGTCGCTCTTGCAAATTTACACCGATCTATCTGTTGCGCTGGAATTTAATTTGCCGACGCTACATATCTACTTTTCACATTTTAATTTGCGATTATGTATGTAAAAGCACCCTATAAAGCACCACCGCATATATCTTCGTAAAGTCCTAGAGCCGGTTTCTTCGATGACGATTAACTTCAGCCTTGGTTTTCGCCGATTCTCCTTCACCGATTCTCTTTCTAGAACTACAACTAGGAAGAGATAATCCTCCGAATTTTTTTCTTTATACATACAGATGTGTCGGCTGACTCTCACCTCATATTGACATTGAACGCGCTCTTACATTTAGCAAACAGAACGTAGAATTAAATATTTGGCAGTAAATATGCGAAAAGATGGGTACATGGTAAAAAAAAAGTATCACTTGGCCTACGATCGCGAAGTTAAACGAAAGTGGTAAAACCGGCTACTAATGTGTAAAAAATGACATTGCGTTTTACCAGACTCTGTTGATGCAACGTAATATAAGTATGAAACAAAATGTAAAAAAAAAGCTTAATAAGTGAATTTGCATGAAAATCTTGAAATTGCACGAAAGATAAGAAAATTATATACAGTATGCGGGATAATTTGGACCACCAAAGTACATCAGCCAAACGCTATTATACGGTACGAAGCAAGGACTTAAAAATTTATATTCTGTGAAAAATTCATAACGTCATTACATCGTTGCCGACGATGTAACACGATAAGCTGCGAATCTTGACGGGATGATCTTACTCGGGAAAAAAGAGCAAAGATGACGAACTATTTACCGCATTCCATCGAGGGTGGGAGATCGTAATTAGAGAAGTATATATCCTCAAGAAAAAAAAAATCTTCGCGGAACACGTTAGCGTTTATCTCATGTGCACATACAGACTCTTTCGTTTCTCTCTCGCCGATCCCGACGCGAGAATCTTCAAATGCTATAAATAACACGTAATCATGTACAGACACCGAAATATGCATTACGCCCCCCTTCGGCCGATAATTTTTCCTTGACGTGCCGTTTACCCCCGGCAGTATATTAAAATTATGTTTTAGTTATGCTACCGTGTAATAATATATATGTACGCACGCGCGCGTAAGAGCGGGGAGGAGCTCTTACGGGATAGAATCCTATACGAGACGATGATGATTAACCGTGAGGTCGATCGGTTACGCCGATGTCCACGTCAAGCCGCGCGAAAGTGGCCGAGGCGCGGTTGTCCATTGCCGATTATAGGCATCGTTCGTTCCTGAGAGAAACGGTGATCTCGCCTCTTCCTTCGCGTTCGTCTCACTCTTTCTCTCTCTCTCGTGCGAGAGAGGGAGAAAGGAAGAGAATGCACGCGTATATCCGCCGTGTGCGTGACTGCGTGTGAGCATCGGTAATGTCTGATCTTACCCTTTCCTCTCGTCTTTTTCCTCAGAAGCATTTTTTTCGGTCACAAATGAGTACACCTTGTGACCTCGCATTCCATCGAGCAGCCGCGCGCCGCGTCGGCGTGGATAAAAGAGCCGGAGGATAAAAAGGGCCGCTCTCGTATCGTGATCGCTAAATTATCAATCAGAAGAAGGACGAGTTCTTAACGCCGCGCGTGTTTGAAGAATCACGCGCGCGCTAGAAACTTGATCATTATGTAATTTATTTGTTAATTATAGTTTTGATCATCTCTTTCGGAGCATTTCTACCGCGTTCGTATGCTCACGAAACGTAATCTCGAAATCTATTAAAAGAAAATATATTTATGGATTATTTATTTTTATACATTAATAGATCCAACAAGAAGGATCATCAAAATTGCAAGAAGATATTTATAGGAGTCTAGAAAAATTCTTATCCTTCTGTAATCGTTATTTGCAAATATTCTGATGGCTTCTCTACCGGTGTATTTAAAGCCACTATGTGGTAACGCAAGTTTCATTTCGCGATCGGATCAAGCCGCGCTCGCAAGGAAAGTCACGACGGAAGAAAGAAGGAGTGTAGCCACCGAGATACATTTTCCCTCAGCGGTGCGCTCTACCTCTTTCTCGCACTTTCAGCGAGATCTGTCCCTCTCGCTCTCGGTTACGTCTCGGTTATTATACGCACCGCGGTCTTTCCACCTTGTGCTCCGCCGCCCAGAAGCGGAGTCTTCTTCGACCTCTCGCGGCCGCCAAGTTTGCAGGCGCCATCTTACTCGCTCTCTTCCCCTACCGTTGTCCTGCTCTGCCGCGTGTTCTTCCACAACGATCTTTCCTCGCACTATCCCTCACCCTCTGTATTCCACTTCTACTTCTACTACTACAACTTGCTTCCTCTTCTTCTTCTTCGTCGTAGTCTTCTTCTTATCTCGCTCGTCTCTACGAGTCAAGGACCGTTCTCAAGGAGGTCGCTTCTTTTAACCGAGCATGCTCTACACGCGGCCTTTGTCTCCGTGAATCGCCTTTACATAGAACACTACGAATTACCATAGATGAGGTTGCTCGTGAAGATAGGTTTGTAGTTTACCGAGTTTTTGTAAGCTTTGTTTATATCATTTTTTTTTCTGAAAAATACATGGCTGTGCATCTTATTAGTCTAAGTATGTACTTAGACGCAATTATACGAATTCAATTATAGCTCTGTTTAATTCTATGAAATATCACGCAACAGTTTATAACACATGAGTTTTTCTTTGGATATTTATTCTTAATTGTCTATTTATAAATTGTCCTGATAAATGAGCTGTGTGATAGAGAGAGAATTTTTTATTGTCTGTAGGAACAGGAAGAATACGACAAACAATGACGAGATCTTAATCTTAGTAATTTCGAGATGCCTTATCAAACAGTTTATCCAAAGATTGATCAGTGAATCTTGTGATCGGAATGATTGGAGAACGCGGTGTTCGATCAAGCTGAATCTGAATGAATAGCTGTAATTTATTACTAGATTAAATTTTTTGAAACTATTATAATTGAAGATATCGATTTCGGTATTGGTCTCTTTATTTATTACATAGCTTTTTATTTTTACCTCGAAGTATTTATGACTTAAATCCGAACGTAGAATCAAAACTGTGAAAGTGCTCGGAGCCAAAAGCGGCTCGGACATTCTGCAAGACGGAACAATCTCGTCCATCTGCGCTTTATTATAGTCAGTAATTGTATATTTCCGATGTTTCTACTTCGTTCTGTTTTCTTTCCCGCTTCCCTTCTAAGGGTATAAAAATTTTGTCGTCGTACATTCGATACGCATCGGTAGTTAACTATAAGCTCCGGACAGGTACAATCTATGCTAGACATGCCTCGCTTCAGGGGAATGCATCTTCGAGTGCAGTTGCGCATCGGTGAGTTAATTGGGCTTTAATCGAAGGACACATGTAGGGCGTGCACAGTTTGATATAAGAAACGCAACGATTTACACTTGCGTGACGCGTTGAATTAACGATAATTAGCGATGAATGCAGGATATCTGAAAGTTTTTCTTTATTTTTACTGCTTGCAACGTAGATTTGTAACGTAGAAAAAAAAACAGGGAATAGCTGCACAGTTTAATTAGCAGGTAACATTAATCGCTTGAAAATAATTAGATTTTTTCCTTTTATATTACGTAAAGAAAAAAATGCGAGCACATTCTTTTTACATTATTAGAAGAAGTGCTAAGAAAAAAAAAACGGATCGAATTAAGTGAATTGAAATTTATATGCTGCTCGATATAATGCATCGGCACGAGAGACGTGTAGCGGTCTTAATGTTCCTGTATATAAAGAATAGCCAGGATGACGGAAACTCCTTTCTCACAACTTACAAACGATGCTCGATTCCGCTTCCCTTGATCCCTCGTCAAGGGAGTTGGAGGAAGAGTTGCTCGGAATTATGTAACGCTTTACGGGCACGCTCTTCCGCTCTCGCGGATTCATGCGAATTCCGCGACTCGTTGATCGACGAATTTTATCGTCGGTGCAGGTAAATGATGATGATTACGACAGGTTGCGTAATTTATCTCAATGCACGATGTGCGTGGCATTTGTATCTGATGATCAATAAGACTCGCGCGAGTGTGTTTGACGTTACGTATTATTCGCAAATCACTAGTCATCGCGCGATGCGCATGCAGATCGTAACGCATTGTGAAAACGGTAAAACGGTTATTTCCGAGCGAGGTGTGATAATGACAAAAATAAATAAGCTATTTACATTCGAATAACTAGCCGATCGTGGACACTCAACGGATGATTAATCATTATGTCTGCCTAACTGTAAATACGCGTCTATCTGATTGTTTGAGAAATTCTTGAGATCTGTTATTCAAATTTTATGCCATCGTACGAATACAACTTTAAAACGGCGTTAATTATATCTTATACTTCTCATTAAAGTTGAAATATTTGGTTAAATCAAGCGCAAAAGTTGATTTAAGAGACAAACGCGAGATTCACTTAAATGAATCTGGAGTTTACGTTGAAATATTATTATAATTAACGATCTTATTAGTTACTATTTTTTATTTTATTATTTATTTCTTAATCCATGCCTTGCGGCTTTGGATGGCTTCCAGTTTATACATCTGTAATTTGCGTAATTTAAGCGTGAATAAGTGTTATTAAGTATTAAGTGTAAGGCTTTACATGTTTAAGTTGAAAGTTATAAATTAAAAGTTAGAGGTACAAATCAAATAAACTTTAAAGCTTATCATTCAAAAATTAAAATTAAAATTAAAATTAAAAATGAAAATAAATGAATGAAAATAAAAGTGAAAAGGAAATGAAATAAAGTGAAGTGAAGTGACGTTGCAATTAAAATTGAAAATTGAAATTAAAATTAAACTAAACCGAATTTAATTAATTAACGAACTTACAATAACTTTGTTTTAACGATCGAGCGAGAAACTGCAACGTTTCCTGTTCTAAAAGTATGTAAAACAGACGTAATCATAAAAGTCTTAATGCGTATTTTCTGTCATCACGCTTGTCGAGAGAGAGAGAGGGGAAGAGATTGGACATAAAATATTAAAATTAGAATCGCGGAAACTCGCGATTTCCGGCGGGGAATGTGACGATGTTTATCCATATCTATTATAATCGCACGATATTAATACGCTTTACGCGACAAGGCAGTGCGATGAATGCAACGCGACGTGTAACTCGATTCACGACCGTACCGTGATGTAATTTCCCGCGATAATATTTCCACACGCATCTCTCCTAACGTATATACATATACGCAAACGTAAACTCGCTCTCTTCTCTCGACCTTCCACCTTTTAACGGTTACGATGCAATTATTTCAGCCTCGACACGACGGTGTCGGAGGGTCACGGCGCAAATTACTTTTCGAGTCTCTTCTGGAGTTCCGAGTCGCGTTACGGCGCGACCACGTACTCCCCATTACTCGGATAATTTGATTATTGTTTCATTGACTGCAGCCGTCACGGGTCTACCGATAATGATCGCCTCGTCGCGAACGACGCAAGCGACGACGATTCCTTCCGCTAGCCTTGTCTACGACCGGTTCGTAGCCAAGAAGCGAGACTTGTTTTATACGCGTGAGACATCGCAAAAGTTGCGAATGCGAATAAATAAAAGTCTGTGAAAAAAATTGTTTTTCTTCGAGAGAAAAAAAAGAAAAAAAAATACAAAATAGATAGATGTTCTTTACGCTCACATTTCCTACATCGTGAATATATTCATAGGTGACGTCTTTTATGTACAACGCTGCAAACCTTGGAGCGTTTTTCGACAAAGGTAATTTGAAAAGATTTTATAGCTTTTTTATGTCAAGTCTTGAATTATGCATCCTAAGAGAGAGAGAAAGAGTGATAATATTAAAGTTTACGCCTCCGCCAGTATATTCTTATCATGTTTGCATTCCAAATAAGAGTATTTATATTACATTTAATTTTTACATATTGCTATTATATAAAGATGTCAAGACAGATATGATTTTACAAAAAATGTTTCATATAATCGTAAGAGTGTATTTGCATAGTTGTTGATTGATCTTTGTACATTTTGAAGTAATTATTCTCTTACTCATCGCCCATAGCTCATTGTGTATGAGAAAGGGTGTACTTATAATATTTCTTTTTCTTATATCAAGATTCAACCGTTCCCGCTGCTCTGACGGAACAGGTATATCCTGCGGGCTCTCTGTTATAAAGTTAGATTACATTCTAATTCCCACTATTTGCATGTTACTTAACGGGACAATCTATACGAAAAGTGCAACATTGTAAAGGATACGGCAAATGATGTTTTCTAACCATCTGTCTTAGACGTAAGATGACCAATAATTTTCGTATCAAAAGATAAGATAAATGGAGAGTGTATCCACCTCCTCTGCTACCGCAATTATATCTTATAACGAGAGGGAGAATCAAGGGAGCTAACAAGCGAGAGTATATATATATATATATATATATATATATATCGGCAACACAACACATAAATCCACTCTATTAATTTTATCTCATACTATATATATATATATATATAGTATGTGTCGGCGGGAAATAAAAGTAATAATAGCGCTACCGGTATAGCACTCTCTCGCAGAAATGCTCTGAGGAAAAATAGCTTACGATATATGCCGTTAAAACGGTGAATTTTCGCAAGCGCGGCAATCAATTTGCCGACTCGACACAATAGACAACACGTGTTAGACGGCGCGCGGCAAGATTGCCGTAATTTATCGTTTTGCACTAGTCATCTACGTATATCTACGCGTGATTCTTACAAACCAATAATAACCAGCCATATTTCCGTGCTGGCTGTACGTCTTGTAAACGCCTCGTCGATCGATGATGCGGGATGATCTTCTCTAACATTCCATGCATATATTTCCGTGATCGCATCGCTGTTGTTCACGAGGTGATTCCTCCATGACTCACGTTTCCTTTTAACTATCACGTAATATCAGCAATTACATAAACAATATATATAATCCTTATAATTCTTATAATCAATACGAGATGCGATACTAGTTATACGAGATAATTTCGCTTCAACGAGTCACGTCCAAGGTACAAGCTAAA
The DNA here is from genome assembly GCA_949152495.1 of Lasius fuliginosus. Classification (NCBI taxonomy): domain Eukaryota; kingdom Metazoa; phylum Arthropoda; class Insecta; order Hymenoptera; family Formicidae; genus Lasius; species Lasius fuliginosus. Next base: position 9,114,746 of record OX424447.1, read on the forward strand.
TTTATGTCTACGTAGCGTTGCATTATTACGAAACAAAAATACCTCTTCCTCTTTAAGTCAATAGAATCTTACTGAATTAATGTATTGCTAATTAATATAATGAAAATGTTGCTTCTCTCTTTTTCAATGATATTTCTCGTGAGAGAGAATTTTGTTGCGTCAAATTATTTTCTTCTCGGAAGTTACATTAGCGCTAAAGTTATATTCGGTGTATGACGGTAAAATCACAACGCCCGATCGATTACGCAAGTCTCGTGTGCTTATCCTTAACTGGACATGCGTCACTCGGAGAGTTCAATGCTTGCAACAGATCGCGCGTGTAGCCTCGTAGCTGATTACTCCTGTCACCAGTCTTCCCATGTTTAGGTAGAACATCCGTTAGCGCACGCTTACGTACGTGTGAGCGAAGAGAAATTTCTGCGAGAAATCAATCGATGTAAATGAGCTCTAAATTCCGTGCATCTTTCTGCAAGTTTTCTGCAAATGTACTGTTTCTCCGAAAACTTTCATTTAAAACTAATCTTAGTCTACAGTTTAGCATTTTTTTCTGACGAAATTAGCATTTTCAGTATCATTTTTTTCTGAAAATAGTTAAATAGTAAAATTTGTAAAATAGTTAATAGTTAAATAGTAAAATTTTTGAAAAGGTTCGTATATATGTAACGATTGTAAATTATTGAGTAATTGTTGTAAATTCTGATTTAGTTTATATGGCAACATGAAATTGGTAGGAATCCATCCACGATATGTCGACGATTCATGTCCGTTATACTTCACTTCTATCTACTTATAAGAGCGTGGCGATTCCCACACAAGCGGGATGATCCGTTTGCAGTCCACGTCGTTTGTGGGATTTCAGCGCGTGGGAAAAAAGTACTCGCACGTCAGCGGATCGTTATGGCTAATATAGCAATGAAAATTACGATGGAAACCGGCAGATTGCGCGTATCAAAGACGTTGTTCAAGCTGGGCAATCATTAACGAAGTGACCTTGACGCGCCACGTCTTGATTTTATCCGGACACTCTGTTCGCCGATTCATTAGTCCTTATGTGGATACTCTGGTTAATACGTATTCTTATTTTTTCATCTAATTGTAAAACAAAAATTATTGCGATTCTTTATATTCTCCATATATGCAATGTCTGTAAGTTATCAAAAATATTTTAGGTATTCATAAATAAGAGTTAGTTCTCATTGTTGTTTTATAAAATGTACGTTTTAATTCTATGTAAGAGAAAAAGATGTACATTATATAGAATATATAAAACTTGCACACATATTTCAAAATTAAAGGAGAACTGTTATTTAGTGCCATAATCATAACGAAGCGTGCATCTTAGGCCAGCGATTAATTATCTCGCAAAACGCGCAATATAACACGAAACTTTTAATGAGGTCGGCGAAGCGAAAAACCTTGGCTCTCTCGATCACACGATCCGTGCAGATATCGCGTTATGCGTCTGTCGGATCTTCGCTTTTCCGCCTCTATTTCCTGCGTCATTTTATGCCTTTCTCGTACTGCCAATTTTTCAATGCTTGAAAAAGAAAACTGCAGCTTCTTCGTATGTCAGAAAATATATTGTTTATATATAAGAAGTGAATATAAATAAAAAGATGCAACGGCATATATCGATAAAAGACTGGTTTATAGTTAAAAAACACTTTATTTAGTTCTAATGCAGTATTCTGGAATTTTAACATATAATTATATAAAATATCGTTTAGAATATCGGTTTTGTTAGATTGCAGGCATGAAAATGAAGAACTTTTGCTAAGGAAAAATCGAGCTTTAATTTGTTGAAATATGTAAAAAAAAAAAAAAAAATGCGAGATGTTGTGTACGTATCTTGCAATTGTAACCTCGGTGGCGAGAACCGGCAAAATCCGTTACATCCAGCAATAGATCTCCATACGGTACACAGCAATTTTGTTATGGACCGTTAGAAATCGACTGGTGCGAAGGCGGCTTTAAATCGTGCATGTTCTTTTTTTTAAATCGCTGACACACTAATTTGCCACGGCGTTGTTATAATAGTATTTTCGCCTCGTCCGCGATCTCTCTTACTTTTCCATTAATTCATGATGTATTCGTGTGTATCTCTTGAGTGCGATTAAATTATCGGGGATAATTTAAACAACCACATCATATAATCTTAACGACCATCGAATAAAAAGACCTTCGAAAAAAGTGAGGCGCATATGAATGGTTGAAGGTCGTTGCAGATATATCGCAGAGCGCATCTTAGGGATAAATATCGATGGCTTACATATGGATAAGTAAAGAAAGATCACAGTAAAGTATAAGAAGATGTAAGGTTCCTGATATGCGCAATTATATCTCTTAATTGTATCTCTTTTTTTTGTTGAATGCTCTTTACAAATTTAATTTTTACAGAAAAATCTTTTCCTGATAAAATTCGGATTAAATTCGGTTTAACAATTATTAAAATTATTGACAAAATAAAAAGCTTTCTTAAATTTTCTTAGAATTTTATTTGGATGAGATATTTGAAAGACAATTTATTTTTTGCCTTCTAGTAATTCGATAATCTTCATCATTTTTCATGCTTTATTCTCACATTTCCTTATGATTCAATTGTGTATTTTTGTGTGGCATTCATGTACGTAGAAAACATAGTCGCGTTGCAACAAGCTTTACTGTTAGACGGCGCAATAGCAGACGTTTTACGATCGGAAGCTGCTGCTCGGCGAATTGTATACTTGTAAATAAAAACGTGCAGAAAGATATAAAATATATAACGGCACCGCGACGCGAACGTCATTATTGAGCGGTAGCTTCAGGATAAGCATTCTCGATATGCCAGGCAAAGATTCTACCATATGCGTGACGTCGAAGAGAGTATAAAGTACGATTATAATTTAACGCGTCAAATAAACCAAGGCGTTTATTGCAATCTTAGTGGCAGCTATTGTTAATTACAATCATTAAACGACGCAGCTACTTCGCGAAGTTAATTACCAGGCCGCGTTGGTCAATGTATCTATCATTATTTTCCTGCGTTAATATAGGTAAGGATGCTATTAGATGACTGGTGTATTTTCTTGTGTATTTTTCAATTGTAAACAAAAGCAATGTTCTTGTATTGAATATACGGTGTACAATCTACATCGCACGCAATGAACTCGTGTTAAGATAATAGGATGTTTCGACAAGAGTTAGCTGTCAGAGGATAATCATTGTCCTCCGGCCAAGGTTATCTTTTGCATTAATTTGACTTGAAACAACGTCGCGATAAATGTTGACTGCGTCGATGACGTAAACGTATATTAGAGGACGATCACGCATTAACACTTTCACAAACGTTTCCCATAATTTTGCATATTGCAAAATAGATAGGCTGTTAATTGTTCTTATAACGATAAGCCAAAAATGTGTTATAATCATACAATTGCATAAAATGTCAATTACGTTTGTTCTACATTAATTAATCTTTCACAATTTATATCGGGCGAATGTAACTCTACTATAATACAATCGTTTTTTATTTTATCAGAACTGATTTTTTTTTATTGGAACTCGTTGACGCTATTGTTTGAACTTATTGCGAGCGTTATTGGGAACGTTGAAATCGATTCGGCGATCAAACGGGGCCTTACGCCCCGTTCGGCCTTACATTTGTAGAGTAACCCAAAGAACTTTCACTTCGCAGCAGAATAATTCTGTTTCACTTCGCTCGCCGTTCTCTTGAGTTACTCTGGAGTGGGCGTAAGTTTTAGGGCTAAATCGCGCCGTATGCTTTATACTTGGTTGATTCATGCCGGATGTTGCCTCAGGCAAGCGCGATCAACGCTTGATCGTGCTTAGAATTCGGATTTCCTAATAGGATGCGGCAGGTCGAGGCTGCCAAATTCCTCTTGCGAGATATTAAATAGTGTTAATCGATCATTTATATTGAATACTGTGTATCCAGATTTGAAAAAGAAATCAGTAAGAAAAACTATGACGCTAAAAGTAATATATTGTTTTGTTTTAAAATAAATATTTGCATTTTAAAATAATGATATCATACAATTTTTTAATTTTGTTTTATCTATCTATAATTTAATACATGTATTCACATTTGAAATAGAAGTTACAGCAAAAATTTTGATAAAATAATTATAGAATTCTTTTGCATTTTTTAATATCAAATCTTGATAGAATTATTTATTTTATATTGTGATGATTGTGTTGCAAGAGTCAATATTTATTTATGTGTGATTGTATTTTTTTATTGTAGTTTATGACATTGTTTTAGGAATAACTTATATTATTAGTAAAAATCGCGTATTTGTCGTTATATCATTGAACGAAGATTTACTCAAAGCAATCAAAGATACCTTGACACTCAAGAGTTGCAATGCAATTTGAATTGCGTCGGAGTTGATAAATTATGTGATGCAGAAACCTTTCAACTATCCCATAAAACATTCGCTATTTTATGTCAAAGTTTTTAATGCAATCTACATCCGATTCCAATCACTTGATCGGCGAATGTGACGCATGATGCATGGCAAAATTGGATTTTAATTGCCCGTTCCATGAGCATCGTCTATCATTTGACGTAATTGGCGGCTGTCTGCACGCAGGATATTGACCTAAACTTCCTTCGTGCGCTCAAGGATCGTTATGAAATGAAGATAATCAGTATACGGAGGCAGGTGTTGCAGGAATAGAATATTCTCCCGGAGATATCGCGCGAATCCGCCCGCAAATTATATGAATTGCCGCGGTGATTACGACGAAACTTGACAAAAGTCAAGGTCGCTCTCTCTGCGCGCGTTTATTAGATAATTAAGTTTAGAACGAGAGTGAAATCTGTGATCGTGAGCGCAGTATGTGTCTCGCTTCCTCTCTCCTTTTACGAAATTCTATATTTATTATACAAATTGTGCTTTACCTTTCGGATAATATTTCTTCTTCTTGCTATTTTTTCCACAGAAACCGTTACTTGAAATTATGTATTCAGATCTCAGGAGATCTTCGCGTCGGTTTTTGAACGAAGTTGAACTAGCTTTGAATGAAGGAATAGTTTTGATGTCCACAGTCGTGTCAAAATTTTGAAAGATTAATTATTTTTATAGTCTCGTGCCAGCGCTATACTCTTTTATGTTGCGCACAGACAGATTCTCGTTAAATGTAAGAAGGAGAAAGCTTCCTCGCATATTTTTGTCTCTAATTAACACACATAATATGAATAAATATTCATATATGCGTATCGGTGCATCTTGACATACATGCGGGTTTGCGAAACGAAAAGAAGACGCCGAGTAATTAGAACGCTGCGGGGCTACTGCATACAGTTCTTTTATATGCCATCGCCTTCTATTGTCAGTCACCTTGCAATTAAATCATTCACATTCATTAAATCAATTATTTTGTTGTGATAACTATCGGAGTTTAATCATATTTTCCATTATTTTGTTCTTTTAAAATATATTTTATACGATAGAGAAACGTGTAGAGATTTCCAACTTTTAAACAATTTAAAATCTTTATGCATAAAAAAAATTATATTATCTAACAATTGGAACATGCGCGTTTAAACAAAGGAAGCTCTTCGTTTGCATTACTTTACTGAAGAATTACGCAAGTGCGTAAAAAGATTCATGCGTGAAATTAGCGCGTCGTTTTGTACGTAGGAGGACTTAGCGCGTCGGTTATGCAATTAAAGTTATAGACGGTGGGTGCTAAACATGCAAATTCGTTTGCAGGCGACATTACAAAGCCGTAAATGTCTGTCGTTAAAGGATTGCCGTCCTGATTAATTCGAGACATTATGCAAACTGTATGAGACGAATTTACGAAATAAAAATGAATTTATTAATGCATTATGTATTAAAAATGCCGGCTAAATTTAGAAAGTAGATATGAGACGACGTTGCCTTATACATATATACTGATTGACAATTGTTAGGAAACAATTTTCTGTGCAGAGTAATACGATTCTGTTCCTTAGTATTTGTCAACCAGTGTAGATATATCAAGTAAAGTTTTCATTAAAAAAAATATATGTGTATAGTATATCACATATTTAATAAAATATATCATAAAATCTCCAAGTAATCAACCGCTTATTATGAAATACGTAATAGCAATCTTTAATGGTTTCAATATGGATTTACTGTTTCGAGGTCAAACGGTCTGAGAGAAAGTGCATAAATTTTGATGCCATCGGTGTACTAGGTTAATGATTTTTCTCGACACAATACCGAGTAATAATACCAAGATTCCAAACGTAACATCGCGTGCAAAGTAGCTTCTAGCTGCTAGTTAACGAAATAATTTTGTTATTTCCGTGATTTGTGCATTTCATTACATCGAAGTCGTGGATACACTACAGCTGTACTTTTGAGTCATATCGCACGCGTGGGATGTACCCCTGGCCCCCCTGACCCCCCTGGCCCCCCGGGTACACGCAAAAGAATAATCTCTACCGTCAGGATGTTCTCTCTAGTCACATGTAGACACTTTCACGGCGCCGTTGTACAAACACGTTGTTCCCGACCTGCAAGTTTCCATAAACCGAGAGTCTCGTGGGCGAGGCAAGTATAATAAAGAAGAAATCCGTGAAGCCGATGACTCGCGGACTCGAGGTTGTTATTGACCTGGAATATCTATTTTGAGTTATGTGTAAACCGATAATTAAATCGATTTGCGATGAATGACATCATGGAGAAAATAAAAATTTAATGTAATGTAGCGTGATTACAATAATTTTAACCCCGTGATTCTGTGATTAGTTTTTAGTTTAATGTTTAAATGGCATGTGTAGTCAACAAGGATTTTACTATTAATGAAAATATAAATTAGTATAAAGATTGAAATTGCGCAAATATCGTGAAGCGATAAGAGAGAGATATTCATTTTTAAAAGACATGTTAAATCGAATATATTAAAATTCTCTCGAAAATCTTGAAGCTTATTGTTGCTTCCTGTCCGTGATGCCGATTGGTTTTCTTGCCGTGAGCAACTGTCATCATATAAGTTTACTCCTCTCGAAAAATGAAAATTCACCTTGATAAATATCCGTCATTTCGATACGCTTACAGATTATTAAGAGTGAGGATTAATTTGTGCTTATAAATTTTTTTAAATTTCTTTAAAAGAAATTTAAATGCGGAATTTTTCATACCACAACTTTACGAGTGTCGCCGAGCGAATAATATTATTATTGCAACAGAATCGCAATCGACACCATTCATAATGTTACACGTAGGAGTCTCGTATGATCCATATATATAAGTGCTCATTGTAATTGATACCGCTCATTTATGCATACAGATGCGCTGTGATGTGAAATTAAAGTGTACACGGTTAGATTATGCGACACAGCTACTGTCTAACCAATTGTAAGATTGCAACAGATATGCTAAAGAGATATCAACAAAAACCAATGTAACTATGTCAATCGCTTGCGGTAGAAAGATCGACGTCAGAACGTCAAGAACGATCGCCTCGGGATTTTATAGTTCTATCTGTATCTACGTTGCAGCGTATATTAAAAACATTTATACAAAACGTTTATTTTTATCTGATAATAATTATATTTATAACGACTTTGTAATTAATAAACGAATAAGAATTATATGCACATGTATTAAATTATTATACATTGTATAATTTTATAAAACAAATAAATACATTAGCCATAGTCTTAGAACATATATCAATGTATAATGTATATACGTTCTAAGGCCGTAACAAATTATTAACCTGTTAGAGAGACTGATTGCGAGATAGAACACTTCTTTGACGCGTAAACTGTGAACCGTTACACAATCATCTCACTTTCATAATAAAACTTGAAAGACCACTGAAGCCACAAAATGTACGCAGCAGTTGAAATACAGGTATAATATTAAATGCTAATTTATTTCATAAATTAAAAAAAAATCATATATAAGTAAACGTAGTTTAACTATATTTTAAAATTTTTATATTTATATAATATTACATAGGGGTTTTTAATAAGATAATGTATTAATTCCACGTACGCGATCAAGCTCTAGTTCCTGCTTTATATATATCTGAAGACCTTGACTAAAAAAAAAAAAATAGCATTGCGGAAGTAAAACCAGGTCCCCCCAAATTATGCTCGCCCGCAGTGGGGTAGAGAGCCGGTTTTCATGACAAAATTAAAATAAGGGAACCCACGTGGATTCCCATACTCGCAGCTGTGGGTTTTACACATCTTGCCGAGTTAGGGGTACGGCGGAGGGATACGACTCGGCGACAATGCAAGGTGGTCGGAGGGGGCAGGAGGGCCACAGGTGCATCGTACTCGTACGCCCTCCTTTATTACGTTCCTTCGCTTCTCTTCTCTTCTCTCCCTTCTATCCGCCTGGTCGTTCCTCCTTGCACACACTTTCCGCTTCTCTTCCTCCTTCTCATCCGACTTGGCGAACACAACGTCCTTCCTTCTCTCCTCCCTCTCACCCCCTTGATCCACCCTGTGAGCTTAGCCGCGTGCAGTCGTTAACATTTCACCGCGCCAGGTTGATCGCCGCAGCTCTAACTTATTGTGCTATTCGTTGCACGCGTGCACGTAGCACGTTTGTCTGCGTTGTTTGTCTATGAAGGACCTAGAACGAAGACGCTTTTGCGTACGCGACTATCCCGCGAAAAGATTGCATTTTTTTGCGAAATTTTCACTTTGCAACGTCCGAGGAGAGCAAACATAAAACGGCTGCATCGCGAGGGAATTCGATGATTTAGACTTCCGCATTTCTGCGGAACAAATTCCGTTGAAGAAGTCCGGTGAAAACACGCGTTTTCCCACGATGTTAAGTCAGACGCGCTGTGCATCTTGCAGATGTAGGAAACGCATTTGAGGATTAGAATTGGTGCGTCAATTATATTGTAACAGGAATTTAATTTTTAAACTTATTCGCGCCGATATATGCAATGTTGAAAGTTAAGGAAAAAGTCGCGCTAAATAATAAACTTCAATCAACTTGTCTCTAATAAAGGATTGATTTTACGTTCATTATTCGGCAATTATTTTTTTACCGTCATGTCATTAGCAGTTAAAGCCCATGTGCAGAGTAATTATACATAATTTATTTATGCCTATCATACCGAAACACTTTACATTTCTTGCTTTAAGACACTAAATGTGTATATCCTTCGTTGAACGATAAAATCGATATTTCCACATATCGCGTGATTCATATGTGGGGGTTGATGGATCAACCGACTTGAACGACGTACATTCGTGAATCAGCCATACATTGAAGCGGTGGAGTAACGGCTTGTTCGTTGAACAGGTGTTCGAACAGTGTAGGTTTATCCGTTGCGACTAAAAAACGGTCGTCGGTTTCTTGCGGTTTTGTACTCACGCTTGATTTTCCGATGATTTCCTGCAACCGCAATGCTTTTCTCATGATTTGTACGCCGTGAACATTACGGAGAATATCGAGTGCCTCTCTCTCTTTCTTCCTTTTTCATCTCCGGATGTAGCGTGATAGTGAAAAATCGTTCCCAGGGTGTTGTCGTTGAGTGGTGTCGTTTTTGCGAAACCACTTGTGAATTTGCGATGATGCAATTACCGCGGGTGATTCCTGCGTGAAGTCATCGGGCTATTAGGAATTTATTTAAATTTCTTTTGTAACGCGTTTTGCGCGAGAAAGGATGACAAACGTGTATGCACAATTGGTCATCGCTAAAAATTTCCGCGCCTCATTGTCAATAAATTGAATTCATATACTCGGGTATATGAATCATATGTTCGCGCGCGTGCGAGATATCAATATGATTATATCCATAATCAATAATTTTCGTGATTTTATTTTTTACAGCAAAGATGAAACGTCTTTGGCCGTTGCTGGCGTGGATATTTCTAGTTTCGTATCCTGCGGTAAGTAAGCGTTTATCTAAAAACTTTTATCCTTTCGCGAGTTAAGAGATTCATTAATTTTCTTTGTTCAATCTGTAAAAGGTGTTTTTAATTAAATACAATTATGACAAGAGACAGAGTTTCTTAAAAAATGCGTTTGGCTTAATTTAAAGTTAAACACATACATATCAGAATGCTAATTAAAAAATTGCGAAAATAATTTTACGTTGACGTTTAAAAGAAATGATATCTATCCTACAATTTTTCAGGCCGAATCACGTAACGGACTCGGCCATGGATTGAGGCGAGAAGTATTCTTTCTAAACCTCGAAGACGGCTATTTTGGCTGCCAAGTCAACGAATCGACGGACGTTCTGCAGCTGCTCGAGCTCTCGAAGCTCTGTGATCGTCGCACCGATTGTTACCAGGGCGCGGATGAGCAGCGCAACAAATTAAAGTGCACAGGTGAGTTACCTGTGAGAAAAAGACATATCCTCTCGAACGTGCTTGAATTCATCAGAGTAAGTTTCTCGCGAATATAATGTCACTGCGAAGCGCGATTGTGCACCTTAAGGAGGAAGTAGAAAAAAAAAGACATTGTATGACACGGCGCACTATCGTTAACATTTCCGTTGCTTTTCTACATTATTCCGTCATTCTTAATGTCATTATGTGGTAGGCTAAGTAATTCTCCTCCACGTCGCAGAGACATATTCACGCCGAGGCGACTCATAACACATCTCGTCGCGTCAATTAAGGGGATGTGTGTGTTCTCGCGTCATTATATATCACATCATACCGAGTCACGCCTACGTTGTAATTAGCTGCAGAGTTATTCTTATTTTCCTACGAACTCTATCTTCTTGATAGAAGCGTAATTGACGTTGCTGAAGCGTCGATGAGTGGTTCACGTTACCTGAATCTACCGAACGTATCGGCTTCGCGGCTTGTGAAAAAAACTTTGATGTTCGGTCGATGATTAGTCCGGCGGGAGAAAATTGCGCGATTAACCGATGGCTTACAGTATAGTCGCAATTTATTTGCCTCCTTTTCTTGGATAATCTTATTTAATGGCCAGAAAAAATGGCCCGTGCGTCAGACAGGATATTTTTTTAATAAATGAATGTAGCCTCTAATACTGGATAAAATTGTTAACTATTTATTTGAATAAATCAAATGCTCAGTATTTTTTATGTTTAAGAAAAAGTAATAATTAATATTAATTATTTTAAAATATTAATGAACATTTAGAACCTTTTATTTCTTTTTTAAAAATTAATATAACAGATTATAAAAATGTATATTTATAAATTTAGCTTGTAATATAATGATAGTAATATAAATTATTGAATTAAGAACTAAAATACATATTTTATAATAAGAACTAATAATAAATTTTATTAAAAATGTTATTTATAGACGACTGTACAAAAGAAGACGGCACCAAATGTCAAAACGGTGTGTGTCTGAATTCGGTCTGTCACTGTAATGATGGGTTTGGAGGATGTAATTGTCAAGTTCCAGGTTTGTGTAACTCGATTTATATATTATTATAATATTGTTACTTATACTATGTAATTATTATAATACTCCTTCTTATGACTACTCAATTAACGCGTGTATATCTTATTGTATGCAAACCTTTGGATAAATTCGACGCAAGTATATACACTATAAGCTTACTGTCTTCTATTCTTTAACTTAATAGATATTAAGTAATATTCACGTGATGGTAAAAATTAAAAATTACAGACGAGAATGAGTGTAAATATCGGCCCTGTGATATATTTGCCCACTGTACAAATACTCTTGGCAGCTTTCAATGTTCCTGCTTTCCCGGATATCGAGGCGACGGTTTCCACTGCGAGGGTAAGTTTATCATTTACAAAACAATAATAATTGTTGCATATACGTGTTTTGGTTATTTATAAAATCATACCTGCAGATATCAACGAATGCGACGATCCAGTGCTCGCGGGGCGTTGCGTCGAAAATGCCGAATGCTGCAACCTCCCTTCGAATTTTCTGTGTAAATGCAAAGCCGGCTACATCGGCGACGGTGAGGTGCATTGCGAAGATGTGAATGAGTGCGCGATACCAGGTGCATGCGGCGATAATACGGTGTGTCACAATATACCTGGCAATTATACCTGCGCGTGTCGAGACGGATTCACGGGAGACCCGTACAACAGTGTGAGTACATAAAAGTAATAAAAACAGGAATATAAAGTAGTAAAGAAGACGATAAATTAAAGTGCACAATAATAAACTTGTGAATCGATACCACTTTAATAGAAATTTTTTTGGATATTATACTTCCATTTATGATGGAGATATTATTAATCTTAATAATTATTGTTTGTTAGGATGTGACCAAATTATTGTATATATATATATATATACAATATACAGTATATACAGACAATATTTCAATTAAAAACATTTGTATACAAATTTTTAATTGTAAAAGTAATTATTAGTAATAATAATAACATTAAATATTGTTTAATTTTAGTTTTTTATCGTCAAACAATTTAAATATTTTATGAAAAATTTCCCTACATATTATATCTAAAATAAGTTTAATCAAATTAGGGATATATACATATATGTATATAATTATAAATTTGTTTAAATTTAGTGTATTGATATCAACGAATGCGAATACGAGGGTGCCTGTGGAAAGGGTGCACTATGCATAAACTTACCAGGCGCGCATAAATGCGAATGTCCTCAAGGATACGATGGTAGTCCCGATGATGAGTGCAGGGATATCGACGAATGTCTAAGAAGTCCTTGTGGACGTTCCGCTCTGTGCACAAACGTATACGGTAGCTTTCGGTGTTCCTGCCCCGAGGGAATGGATGGTGATCCATTGTCAGGTTGTCACGGTAAGCCCTGAGAAATTTTTTATAATTACAATCTCACACACTTATATTTTATTGCAACTATTGAGCTAAACCGTTATATTACATTAATATAGTTATGTGTGGTAAGTAAGAAATAAAGTTTTGTATCGTAGGAATGACTTCTACGACATAAATATTATATACCATTAATTATTATGTTTTATGTTGTAATTATTTGAATAATACATATAACATTGTTCGTCATCATTCTGATCACAGTCAGTGTGTTTTAACAAACGTAAAATTCATTTTGTTCAAAGTCTCTCACCAAGATAGTAAAAATGTGCTAAATGTATGTGTTATAATATGTCTGTAACTGTCTCGCTTAAGCTTACAGACTTTTGCGTTCGCGTTCATGTCAAGAATTAATTAACTAACTAACCGTCACTAACAGATGTAAACGAGTGCGAGGAAGGTTCACCCTGCGGAGCGAACTCGGAATGCGTAAACACCAACGGTAGCTTCGAGTGCAGATGCCATGCCGGTTATCAAATGGATCCCACGCACGGTTGCATTGACGTGAACGAGTGCGTTGGCGCGAACGCTTGCGTCACCAATGCGAGATGCATCAACGTCCCGGGCTCGTACAAGTGCATTTGCCCGCCTGGTTTCGTCGGCCAAGGACTAACCCTCTGCGAAAGTCAGTCACAGCCAAGCTCGCTATAATCCTAATCTTATCTCATTGCATGTTTGTATTGCGCATTATCGATGGCTAACGATTAATAAGACTCATCTTGCTATTAACAGACGTGAATGAATGCAAGCGCAATCCATGCGGCGAGAATGCCGAATGCACCGACACGATCGGCAGCTTCGTCTGCAACTGCAAGGCGGATTACACGGGCGACCCTTTCAAGGAGTGCAGTGGTTAGCTTACTGATACTCTTCCGTTTTTCGATATGTCTCTTCTTGCGGAGAGATACTCTTTATATGAATTCAATGAGCGGCGGCTCTAAGAGATCCAATCCTCTGTTGATATGACTTTGATATATTTATTACGATTTCTTTTTTAAACGTATATTTTTATAAATTAGAAGTTGATCATTTGCATAAAATTACATTTATGCTTGTACTTCCCTCTCTTATCATATTAGAACGTCAAATTTTCTTAGCCTGTCAAGTCCGCTTTAGACGATTTATAATTTGCGATAAAATTGTAAACAGAATTAATTAATGTGTGTGTATCCTGGTATGCATTTTGTATATATATGTATGTTGTTTTTTTCTTAAACATTTTTTGTATTACACGACGCATAAAATTATATATAAAATTCTATCTCAATGTTTTGTCGCAAATTATAGATCATTTAAAGTGATCGCTCAACGCACATAAATATCAAGGCGGTTCTCTGGCTAATTTGCATCTGAATCATTTGAGCTCATAAAATTTCTCTATTGTTGCGATCCCGGTTTTCTTTCTAGACATCGACGAGTGCACGGCTCTGAAGAATCCTTGTGGCAAGAATGCGATTTGCAAGAACGAGGTGCCTGGTTACAATTGCATCTGCCCGCCGGGATATAGTGCCAATCCCAGTTCGGCAGTCGCATGCGATCAGGTAATAATTCAATAACCCCGTTGTGTCCTGTCTTGAGTAGTCACCTCATGCATATACATGTATACACAAGATCTATAAATATCCCAAGACAAACATCTCTCAAAAATAGACCTGCTCTACACCTTGGACCGGTCCACGGTTCTTCTTTACGAAGGTGACAGATAAAAGAAAGTAAAACGAAAAGTAAACGAAGCGGCATTGTGTACTAAACCAAGACGAATGCGAACCGGTTTTATACAGTTTACCTCTTTTCCAAAGCCACACTCTTTCCGTTGTTTGTAAAGCCGCAAAATATTTTCTATTCTCATAATTCCATTTATTACGTAGGTCTTTTTATTCGCGGATCTTTAAAAAAGAATAGAGTTTGGTAAAAAGAAAACCGGTTCTCATTTCCAAGACGAATGTTATAAATATGGAAGGATAAGATGTCATTGTCATATAATTTTCAGACCGACGTGACGACTCTCTGTAAATCGAACTTCGACTGCGTCAACAATGCCGAGTGCATCGAAGGGCAGTGCTTCTGCAAAGATGGTTTCAAGGCCGCTGGTGCCGAGTGCGCAGATCTGAACGAGTGTCTTACTAATCCCTGTGGATCCGCATCGATCTGTACGAATACTAGAGGAAGCTATCATTGCGAATGCGAATCCGGATTCGTTGGTACTCCGCCCCACATAGCATGTAAAGGTAACCGTTAATTATATTTACAATAATATTATATTTTAGAAAGAAAAGCGTTACATACAAAAAAATTTTTAAGAAAATCGTAAAGAGAGAAAACAAGGACTCTTTTTTAAAAAAATTAACATAATTTATATTATTTCAAAGCACCGTGCGATGAAGTAACTTGCGGCGAGCATGCCTTCTGTAAGGCTGACGGCCACGAGGCTTATTGCATTTGCGAAGACGGTTGGACCTTCAATCCAAACGATATAGCGGCTGGATGTGTCGGTAAGTAAACGAATAAATTCCTCGATGAATCAAGATATTTGATAACTATTCCTTCAAATACACAGGAGCTTTCTTTTGCGAATACAATTTTATTTTTCTTATCTAGACATAAACGAATGCGATGCAGTAAATGGACCTTCTGGAAGATGCGGCAAAAATGCTATTTGCACGAATACACCCGGTGGTTTCAGTTGCCAATGTAAACCTGGATTTTCAGGAAATGCCTTCAAACAATGTATAGGTAAAACTCACGAGATAAATAATTAATTAATAATAAATATCAATTTTGCAATTCTACACAAATCTGCTATTAATTTATTATTAAATAATTATTTATTATTTAATAATAAATTTATCGATATCTTTACTTATAAATTATACTAATTCAATTATTACTTTGTACTTACAAATTGTTTAAATAAATGCAGATTTCGATGAGTGTACCAAACCTGTTTGTGGTCATGGAGCAACATGTACTAACACCGAAGGTTCTTACGCTTGCACTTGTCCGGAAGAAACGATACCAGATCCCGATCCCTACATTAAGTGCGTTGGTATCGTCAGGTGCGAGGTCGACGACGATTGTCCAGGAAACGCTATTTGTGATCCGCAAAAGAGATGTTTATGTCCCGAGCCCAATGTCGGAAACGATTGCAGGCGTAAGTATAATATATTTCTTGTTTCAGATGAGATATATTTTATAACTTTCATACTTTTTATATCTTTTATACTTTTTATATCAAATACAGAAAGATTGTATTTTTTTATATATACAAAATACCATCAGCTCGTAATTTTTTGTATCTGCCCGATCAGATCCATGTGAAGACCTATCCTGCGGACCGAACGCCCATTGCATGCTCCTGAATGACGTGGCGACGTGCCTTTGTAGCAACGGTTACACCGGAAAACCCGGAGTAAAGGGAGGCTGCCGAGACATCGACGAGTGCGCGATAAATCCGTGTCCTCCGGGCGCAATCTGCAACAACGAGCCCGGTTCCTTCTCGTGTCAATGTCCGAGCGGCATGACAGGCGATCCTTACAGCGGCGGCTGCCAGGAGACCAAAACACCTCACATATGCAGTTCCAGCGCGCCCTGTCCTGCTGGAGAACAGTGCATTAAGGACGAATTCGTGGGCAGTAGCGTGTGCATCTGTCAGCGCGGTTACATGCGCGACCACGAGACCGGTAAATGCAGAGACATCAACGAATGCATGGAGCTGAGAGAGAAGCCCGCCTGCGGCGTCAACGCAATTTGCAAAAATCTCCCCGGCAGCTATGAGTGTCAGTGTCCACCGGGCTTCAATGGAAATCCCTTCTCGCTTTGCGAAGGTAGACTAGACAGTTATCGATTTATATGTTTGATATTTCTATATAGATCCATAATATTGTGTAATAATTATTACTACTGTTGAGTGAGACTGGAAAATTTGAAAAATTTGCAGAATGCAACAGCATCGAATGCCAGTGTCAACCGCCGTACAAGATCGTCAATGGTAAATGCATGCTGGCTGGATGCTCGAAGGGCGAGAAGTGTCCGAGCGGTGCCGAGTGCATAACGATTGCCGGCGGTGTCAGCTATTGCGCCTGTCCCAAAGGATACACGACCAAATCCGATGGATCCTGCGAAGGTATGTTTTGAGGCGAGCGCAAAAATTTCCTTAATTAACGACAATCGAGTGTCGAGAGAAATTCAGAATCGATAATTGCTCTTGATACGAGATCGATTAATCAATTATTAATTTGCACGTAGATATAAACGAGTGTATCGTGGGACACCAAGTCTGCGGTTACGGCGCCGAGTGCATCAATCTACCAGGCGCCCATCAATGCGTGTGTCCGTACGGATACGGCGGCGATCCGTACAACGGTCTTTGCTCTCCGGCCCAGAAGAGATGTACCAACGACAACGAATGCAAGGCTAACGAGAAGTGCGTGCAGCCCGGCGAGTGCGTGTGTCCACCGCCGTTCTACACGGATCCTTTGCACGGAAATCTATGCAAGAGTGAGTCTACGAAAAATCCAATTTTGTATCATAATTATAGTTTTCACATATCACAGCTTCGTGATATGTGAAATAATATTTTAATATTTTTTACGTGAAATTTTGTCTCTGCATGGTGTTCTCTGTTATTGCAGATCCTTGCGATCGTTTCCCATGCGGCATTAATGCGAAATGCACGCCGAGCGATCCGCCGCGATGCATGTGCGAGGCTGGCTTCGAGGGCGATCCTCAGCACGGTTGCATCGACGTAAACGAGTGCGCGAATAATCCTTGCGGTCATGGCGCGTATTGCATCAACACGAAGGGGGATCACGTGTGCGAGTGTCCGAAAGGTATGATTGGTGATCCTTACGGTGCTGGCTGTACGGGAGTTCCGACCGGCAAAAGCGAGTGTTCCTCGAACGACGATTGCGAAAATTATCTGGCATGCGTCCAAGGAAGCTGCGTTAATCCTTGCGACAATATACCGTGCGGTCCAAACGCGTATTGCGAGCCCGATAAGCACGCCGCGTGGTGTAGATGCGTGATCGGTTTCACGGAGGGCAAGAACAACGAATGCGTCTCACGTGAGTACAAATTTTTGGATAAAACTGCACGATTTAGTGACAAAAAATTATATTTTGTACAGTATTTTAATTAAATCATATATATAAAAGATTTGAAAAAAATATTATGAACGATTGATATAAATTGTTTGTTAAAAAATATTTTATGGTAATTTATAATATAATTTTAATTTTTACGTGTATATTTATTTTGTCAATATGTTATTAATTGGTGAGAGATATCAGCTCATTTTATCGTACATTATATATGCAACTTCTTGATGCAGAATGCGATGGCTTTGTTTGCGGCATCGGGGCTCAATGTATCGTCAGTTACGACGGCCCGACATGTAAATGCATCGAAGGTTTCATGGGTAATCCTTTCCCTGGTGGACAATGCGTGCCGGATGTTTGCTCACCTGAAATCCCATGCGCCGAGCCAAGCGTGTGCATCAGCGGACGTTGCAAGAGACGTTGCGAGGGGGTGGTTTGCGGCATCGGAGCCGTGTGCGATCCTTCAACGAATAAATGCGTGTGCAACCCTTATTTTGTCGGCAATCCCGATCTGCTCTGTATGCCACGTAAGTGTAATATGCGCCTGTAGTGAGATTTATACCGTTTCACGAATGTTTCTCCATAAAAAAAGGAGAAAAATAATATTTAATAATTTACAAGTAATTAAATAACGTATTAAATAATTTATCTCTACATACGTAGCGATTCAACCACCCCATTGTGATCCACTCTGCGGGAAGAACGCGCACTGTGAATACGGTCTTCAAGAATCAAAATGTGTCTGCAATCCGAGTACTAGCGGGAATCCTTATCACGGCTGCGGAGTCCAAGAAAAATCTGATTGCTCCACCGCGGTGTGCGGAAAGGATGCGCATTGCAACGCGGGTCCTAATGCTGTCGAGTGTCTCTGTCCACCTGGCTTCGCTGGCAATCCGTTTATCCAATGCTTCGGTTAGTATAATTAATTTTAATTTAATTTTTTTATACTGTTATTTAAATTATATCAAATTTCTCAGTATGTCATTTTTTTATAACTGATACAGAAGTGACATGTGATAAAATTTTGAAAAGTATAACTGAATAATTTTGCACAACATTATGTAAATATTGGAAAGAAAATTATGGCAATCTTCTACTATAAAAATCAACTTATTTGTAATTGAAAAATGCGATTTATTTATTTATCTAAATAATTTCATCATTTTTTAATTGCGATCTTTCGATATTTTCTCGACAATTATTTGAAACAATATTGTCATTTGACAGAATGACGTTTTTGTTGAAACATCGCCACAGTATTTTCATTCTTCCAATACTTTAGTACTAATCGTGATAAAAAAATAACTGTTTTACAAATCTCTTTATATTTCTTCATTAGACGTCAATGAGTGCAACGGAAATGCATGTGGCAGCAACGCGGTGTGCATCAATACCATCGGAAGCTATGATTGTCGTTGCAAGAACGGCTTCTTGGGCAATCCTTTCGTCGGATGCCGGCAGGTGCAAGTAGGCCCGTGCGCCGATCCTTCGACTTGCGTTTGCAGTGACACCGCACCATGTCCCTTCGATTACACCTGTGTTGATCATAAGTGCATAAACCAATGCAGCGACATAAAATGCGGTCCCAGATCCGTCTGTCAGAACGGAGCATGCGTGTGTCCGCCAGGTTACAGCGGCAATCCCAACGATCTGCACAAAGGCTGTCACTTGCATGGTCACTGCTCGAATGACCTTGAGTGTGAGCCCCAGGAGATTTGCTTCCAGATCGGTAAAGGCGTTCGCAAGTGCGTGGATGCATGCAGCAAGCTGCAGTGCGGACCTAACGCACTGTGCATCACGCAGAATCACGTGTCGGCCTGCTTGTGCGTCGACGGTTACCAGGGTAATCCGAGTAATCTGGTCGAGGGTTGTCAGCCATCCAAGTCCGTGATACCAGGATGCACACACGACTCGGACTGCCAGCCAGGTTCCTTCTGCATCACCTTAGACGGCGGCGTGCGCGACTGTGTGAATCCCTGCAGCAAAGTGGTGTGCGGCGCCTATCAGAAGTGCGAGCCCGACGTTGTACCGGGTCATGCTACCTGTAAGTGTCAAGATAGTTACGAGTGGAATCCGGTATTGTCGTCCTGCGAGAAGCCGTCGGTGCCCGATTGCATAAGCGACAACGACTGCCATTCGAGCGAGGCTTGCAGGCCGGACGCGCTCGGCGTGCTTAAATGCATGTCGCTTTGCGACGGTTTCACCTGCACCGCGAATTCTCGCTGCGTGGCAGAGAATCATCACGGTCAGTGCGAGTGTCTGCCGGGCTACTCCGGTAATCCGAACGATCGTCGGGGCTGTCAGAGCCCGCGCGAGAACCGTTGCACCACTGACAGCGAGTGTCCGGAAGACCAGACGTGTCGCGGCACTCCGGACGGTCCGCTCGCCTGCCAGCTGGTCTGCGACTTCATCTCCTGCGGCCCGAACGCGCTCTGCGTCGTCAATAATCACGTGGCGAACTGCGAGTGTCCGCCCGGATCGTACGCCGGCGATCCGAACGATCCGACATCCGGTTGTCGCGCTGTGCCCTGCGTCTACAACATCGACTGCCCGCCGGCGCAGCTCTGCAATCGGCTCACGCACACCTGCTACGACGCCTGCGACGAGAACGCGTGCGGGATGAACGCCGTTTGCATCGCGGACGATCACAGGGCGATCTGTCAGTGTCCGCCCGGACTGCGCCCGAATCCGGTGCCCGACGTCGAGTGCGTCGCCGTCGAGACGTGCCGTCCGGACTCCTGTCATCCGACGGCGCTCTGCGTCGCTGGTCCGACGACGAGCGAACCGGTCTGTCGGTGCCCGCCGAATCACGTGGGCGATCCTTACGTCAACGGCTGCCAGCCGGAGGGACACTGCTCCGGTTCCAAAGACTGCCCGGTGCATTCCGTCTGTCACGAAAATCGCTGCGTGAATCCGTGCGAGAACGCGTGCGGCTCCAACGCGGTCTGCGAGATCGTGAACGGTCGGCCGAGCTGCAGATGCATCCACAGATTCGTGCCGTCCTCGAAGGGCCCGGATCACGGCTGCGTACGGGGTACGAATTACTGCACGGCGGATTCTGAATGCGAGAACAGCGTGTGTCTCGACGGACAATGCAGAGGTAATATATTTTCGTGGTTTCTATTAATTATTATTGAACGGATTAACAGTGAATTAATGTATAGTAATGCTGTTTTGAAAAATGGAAAAATTTTAATTTGAAAAGTTTTTAAAAATATTATGAAAACTCTACTGTTTTTAAAAATATTATGAGAACTATTAAAAATATTGAGAACTCTTCTTTTTTTTTAGCTGTGTGTCGTTCGGTCGCCGATTGCTCAGACGGAGAGAAATGTATTAACAACAAGTGTATGGTATCATGCATTTCGCATTCTCAGTGCCAAGTGGATCAGACGTGTGTTAGCGGAGGGTGCATTCTCGGTTGTCGCAGCAATAAAAACTGCCCGACTACCGAGTCATGTATTAACAACAAGTGTCAAGGTATGTTGCAAACTATGTATTATGTAACTCTCATTAATTCTTGAAATACTCTTTTTCTATATAATGTCTATAAACGTTATTTTTTTATATTAATATAAATCAATGAAACGAGATAATATAAGGAGATCCCGAAATGAAAAGAAATATTTATGATCTGTTTCTAGATCCTTGCGATAGAAAAGACGTATGTGGACCAAATGCGATCTGTAGTTGCTCGAATCATGCAGTTACATGCACGTGTCCTCTCGGTTTCCACGGTAATCCTACTCCGGAACAAGGTTGCGTTCGAGTGCCGAGCGCATGTCAGACTCCGCAAGACTGTCCTAGTCAACATCTGTGCGTCTCAGGATTGTGTCAATGCCAATGTTCGGAACAGAACAACTGCGCGCAAGGTGAACGTTGCAAGAATGGTATTTGCGTAAAGATATGTTACGGCGACAGTAACTGTTTGCCCGGCGAACTGTGTATCGATGGTACTTGCGAAGCCGGCTGCACATCGGATATCGGATGCAAACGCGACGAAGTGTGCATCAACAACAAGTGCAGGTATCGTCCTTTTATCCGACGAATTATTTATTAAAAATTAA
This sequence comes from Lasius fuliginosus, assembly GCA_949152495.1. Lineage (NCBI taxonomy): Eukaryota > Metazoa > Arthropoda > Insecta > Hymenoptera > Formicidae > Lasius > Lasius fuliginosus. The sequence goes on from OX424447.1 coordinate 9,136,674, forward strand.
TAAATTATTTATTAATTATTTATTATTCATTAAATATATATTGCTTATATGCTGCATACTCAAATAGATATTTTATTTTTGTGTAGAATAAGCTTTGTAAAACATTTAATTTATCTTTTCAGATGCAGCCACGGATTTATCGTCGGTCCTGAACATTGTCTGGATATAAATGAGTGCGAAGATCAACCGTGTCATCCGAGCGCCGAATGTATTAATCTTCACGGATCTTATCGTTGCACTTGTCCTCAAGGCACCGCGGGCGATCCTATAGGTTCGGGCTGCACACTGCCGCATCAATGCATCGCGCATACAGATTGTCCGGACACGCAGGCCTGCGTTCACCACAACTGTTCGGATCCGTGCTCTCTCGTCGACTGCGGCTCAAATACTATTTGCACCGTTCTGGATCACACGGCTGGTTGTCAATGTCAGTCTGGCTACATCGGCGATGCCTCGGGCTGCTTCAAAGTAGAATGCCTTTCCAACAGCGATTGCCCGACGGATAAATACTGCAATCAGGAGATCAACAAGTGCAGCAGTAAGTTATCGCGTTATTCTTGCGATACTCTGTATCGATAAAGATTGCATTGCACTTGATATATAGTATTTTAGTAAAAATATAAAATGTGTATGCGCGATAAATAATTGAATATCAGATCTTCTATACTTTTGCACTTTTGTCTTCTCAGGTCCTTGCAATCAAGTAAATTGCGGATATGGCAATTGCCTGGCCATCGATCATGTCAGCGTGTGTAAATGCTATCCTGGCTTTGTTCTCATCGGCGATATCTGCGCTGACGTTAACGAGTGCTTGCAAAATCCTTGCCATTCCTCAGCTACGTAAGCAAAATTTAAAATTTTTAATAATTAATTACAAGAACTTATAATTTCTTAATCGGCATCTTTGTAATAAAATTTCGAAAATTTATAGATGCCAGAACACGGAGGGATCGTTTGCCTGTGTTTGCCCGCATGGTTTAGTAGGAGATCCATTCAAAACTGGCTGCAAGCAACCCGGCGATTGCTTCACGGATTCGGATTGCCCGAATTCAGCCGCCTGCATCGATAATAGATGCACTAATCCATGCGATGCAAAGGGAATTTGCGGTAGAAATGCGGAGTGTCTTGCACGTGATCACGTTCCAATCTGCAGATGTCCTGGACAGACAACAGGAAATCCAGCAGTAAGTATTAAATTTATTTATAAAAAGTTTAGATTTCACGTACTTATAATTAATAATATACATATATATATATATATATATATATATATAAAAATCCCCGTATATATTAAATTAGTTTAATTAAAGCAACAATTTATTTCTATAATAATTTTATTTATATTATATATTTTTAAAAAAAATTTATTATTTAATATTTCTTTATGCTTAATAATAATTACATATCTGTTTAACTGGATTTAAATAAGAAAAGCGTTATATATTCGCTTATATATAATATTATATATTTTCCGTTCAACTCTGACCGATTTATTTTCTAATCGCGCGCTTTACATTTTTAGACGGAATGTATTCATTTGGAGTGCAACTATCATAGCGACTGCAGTCAATCGGATGCGTGCTTTGATCATAAATGCGTCGATCCTTGCTCCCTTTCGAACGTTTGCGGACATGGAGCTGATTGTTCCGCGCTCAATCATAGCGCGGTGTGCACCTGTCAACCTGGCGGCACAGGTGATCCGAATCTTGGATGCACGCCGCTCCAATATTGCAAGACTGACTCGCAATGCGCAACCGGTTCGGTGTGCAACGGAGGTATATGCACAGGTAAATCAAGATCAGATAATGATGTAATTAATTTTTATCGCGAGTTATATAAAGTCTAAATCATGTTTGCAACTCGCAGCACTTTGCGGAAGTACGAGAGATTGCATCGGCGATCAACTCTGCATCAATGGCGTTTGTCAGCCTACTTGCAGAAATAATTTCAGCTGCCCGGAATATCAATACTGCCATAATAACATATGTGTTCAAGAATTACGTTGCACGTCAGACAATGACTGTGCGTATGACGAAAAGTGCATTAAAAACAGTATCGGACAGGTAATTCTTACGTTTCGTTTTATACGAAATTTTTACATGAGCGCGGGTGAAAATGTCTTCTTATTAATCTTTTATCAATCGTCAGCGTACAATATTCGTCTCTTTGTTAATTATTTAGGCGGAGTGCCGTACAGCTTGCGATTTGATACTCTGCGGCCGTAACGCCGAATGTAAGGCTGATAATCACGCCGCAACGTGTTCCTGTAAGCACGGTTTCTTCGGAAACTCTAAAGACGATAAGATCGGCTGTCAGCCTATCGAGTGCGAAGTCAACGAAGACTGTACTCAGGAGAAGATCTGCGATCTGCACAGATGTAGAATCGCCTGCCTTGCTCATAATCCCTGTGGCGTAAATGCGATTTGCACAACGGAGAAACACGTCCAAGTAATTATTTCGTTCCAGAATCTTTGAAGTTAGACTTTCTCATCGGAGAAAGAGTGATGATCTTTATGGTAACGTGCGATCTTTGTGGTCAAATTAGATTTGTACGTGTCAACCTGGATACACGGGAGAACCCACGCATGCTTGCGAACTGATAGATTATTGCGCGAGCGCGCCTTGCGCACCAGGTGCATTGTGCGAAAACTCACGTGGGCACTTCAAATGTCATTGTCAGCCCGGTACAGTCGGAGATGCTTATAACAGTGGCTGTCAACCGCCGGTAGAATGTCTTCAGGACACAGACTGCCCTTTAACTGCCAAATGCGTCAATATTAATAATGTACCGAAATGTTTCGGTATGTATATTAAGTTTGTCAATTTATTTCGTAAATTTATCCTTTTTTATTATATTTAATTTATATCACTTTATATAATTATAATAATATATTATAATATAATTATAATATTTAAAAGATATGTTTTATTTAACTTTCTCTACTTTAGATACTTGCGCACGTATCCGGTGCGGTCCAAACGCAGACTGTGTCGCGAGTAATCATGCCGCGAGTTGTGAGTGTCGCGCCGATTATGAAGGCGATCCGAATAATATGAGCGTAGGATGTCGTCCGAAACCGGTGATCTGTTCGTCGCACGTTGACTGTTCGGTCAATACCTATTGTTACGAGGGCATTTGTCGACGTGAGTAAAAGCAATCTTAAAATATCCAACTTCAATAGGAGAGATTAGATTCAATAGAAGAGAATAGATGCTCTTCTAACTCTGCCGCATTTAATAACATAAATAATATTATTTTAGCGTCCTGTCAATCGGACGAGGAATGCAATCTGTCAGACGTTTGCTTGAACGGACAATGCTTGGATCCGTGCGACGTGAGAGGTGCCTGCGGCATAAACGCCGAATGCAAAGTGAGAAGTCACATTAAACAGTGTAGCTGTCCGCCAGGCTTCACCGGCAATTCCGAAGTGGAATGCGTAAGATGTAAGTGTGTAAAACCGCAATTCCTCAACATTTATCAATATTGGAATAATCTCTCGTCTAATCGCTCTGTTTACGAAATTACGAATCCATCATTGCTCGCAGTGCCAGTGTCCTGTCTAGGAAGCAGGGACTGCAACGAAGGCAACACCTGTCGCGAGAACGTTTGTTTGCCGATCTGCACCATCGACGACGAATGCGCGTTGAACGAAAAATGCATTCGCGGCAACTGCTTGCTGACCTGCCGACTGGACAACGACTGCTTCCTGGGCCACATCTGCCTGAACAATATGTGCACGTTCGGCTGTCGCGCCGACGAGGATTGCAACGCGAACGAGGCGTGTTCGGGCAACAAGTGCGTGAATCCGTGCGAGGCCACGCCGTGCGGACCAAACGCCAAGTGCACCGTCTTCAACCAGCGCGCCACGTGTTCCTGTCCTTCCGGCTTCATGCCGAATCCTACGGCCAAGGTCGCGTGCCTGAGATCACCTGGTTCGATCTGTACGGCTAATCGGGAGTGCGCTGTAGGTACTGCTTGCGTCGCCGGTACATGTACACCTGTGTGCTCGAGCAGCGCGAACTGTTTGAGCAACGAGAGATGCGACAGCTCCGGTATCTGCAAATCACTCTGCAGACGGGACGAAGACTGCAGGAGTGGCGAGATCTGCGAGGGACTGGTATGCATTTCCGGTTGTCGGGCGGACATTGAGTGCCAGGACAATTATGCGTGTATAAACAACCAGTGTACAGGTAGGAATTCTCTATTAAAATACTCTTTTTATGTAAAAATTCCCTCTCGCGTAGTGAGAAGCGATTATTGAATTTATTATGCATTTGCTTTTCTATAGATTATTTTTTTTTATATAATCAGGAAGTATATATAAATGTATATTGTATCTTGCTCATTCTTACTTTTATAGATTCATGCTCGTTGGCTGACGCTTGCGGCGTAAATGCCAAGTGCACGACCGTCAATCATCAAAAGATATGCACATGCTCGTCACCTTTAATAGGAGACGCTCGTATCGGATGCAAGCAGGCTTTCCTTTCTTGCTCGTCTGAACTCGAATGTTTACCGGGACAAACGTGCTACGGCAGATCCTGTTATTCCACGTGCAGAAGGTAAGAGATCACACGAACATGTTAGCGAATTCTCTCAATGCTCCGATGCGTGCTAAATAATTATATTTTTTTCAGTGATGCAAACTGCTTGAGCGATGAACGATGCGACGGCGGTATTTGTAAAGCGATATGTAACAGCGATGATCACTGCGTTGCGAATCAAATATGTCACAATCGCATGTGCGACATTGGATGTCGCAGCGATAACACATGTCCAAGCGATGAATCTTGTATCAACAATCAGTGCAGAAGTAAGTGTACGATTGCGTATACTATAAATTATTTATATACATCATGAAAATATTAGACTTCTCAGTTACTCAGTAATCGAGCGATGTAATTGATACATTGTTATCTTCAGGTCCATGCGAGGGTGGCAAGGCGTGCGGAGAGTGCGCCGGCTGTCGCGTTGTAAATCACGTAGCTCAATGTAACTGTCCCGCTAATTATTACGGCAACGCGTTGATCAATTGCGCCAAGACCATGATTCCTTGCGACGGTTTGTGCGAGTGCGACGAGATCGGTTTTTGCACTACCAGTTGCCATAATCAGAACGACTGTTCTTGCGGAGAGGTTTGTCACAGTGGCAAGTGCCGCATCAAGTGCGACGTCAATAATGCGTGTCCAAAGGTGAGTTCTGAGAATTTTTAAGTCTGTTTTTTTTTTTAATTAATATTAATATATTATTTAAAAAATTGTGCGCATCTTTCTTTTATTAAATACAGGGCTACGTATGCGATGGAGATTTGTGCCTGGTCGGCTGTCGCACTCATTCCGACTGCCCGTCGTCGTTGTCGTGCACGAACGGTCAATGCGAGAATCCGTGTTCCGCTCATGGATCACCCTGCGGAATAAACGCACTCTGCCGCGTCTCGAATCATCGCGCGGTCTGCTTATGTCCGGAAGGCTACCAGGGCGAGCCGAGTCAGGAATGCTATCAACTGGAGTGCCGTCACGACGACGATTGCGAGCCGAACAAGCATTGCAGCGAATACGGAGTCTGTACAAATCCGTGCTTACAGCATGGAGTTTGCGGCTTCAACGCGCAGTGTCGTGTAATCAACAAACAAGCGCAGTGTTCCTGTCCGCCGGGACACTTTGGCAATCCAAAGATCAATTGCAAGAAAGGTAAGTCTGTTACGTTGTCAAAATTATATTCGTGTGTAAAAATTATATTCGCGAATGAAACAATTTTATATATATATATATATATATATATATATATATATACATATATATATATATATATATGCGTACTTTGATCATTTTTCAGGCGGGGACGAATGTCTACGAAGGCCTTGCGGTGTTAACGCTAAATGCCGAGAAACTGTAAGTGGTTTTGAATGCACGTGTGATCCGGGATGCCACGGTGATCCACATCAAGTGTGCCTCTGCGACGGCGATCTCTGCAAGGACACTCGTTGCGGTATCAATGCGGCCTGCCGAATTTATAAGAATCAACCGCAATGTTATTGCCCACCGAATAATCCATCGGGCGATCCGATGCACGCATGTACGTATTACCTTCTTTATTTTAATAAACGATTTAAGAAGATATACACTAATAAAGTAAATAAATGTGCTCGATGCCTGTGAAAAAGAAAAGATGAAGAAAAATATTATGTCTCTTTTTATAATATTTTTTAAAATAAATAAAGTATGAAATAGAAAGAGAGTATGATTATACAATATCTCAAAAATATATTTCAGTATTGTAGCGAAACAATTAATATTCATCATTGTTGTTTCTGCGATCACTCGCATCATTAATAATTTGCTGATACAGGTAGCTCGGATAGAGATTTAGGAGACTGTCGAACGAATGGATGCGGAAAGAATGCCGAGTGTATTCGAGACGGAGCTATATTCGTCTGCCGATGTCCACCAGGTACTAGCGGATCACCCGATATCGAGTGCACGACAGGTAGGAAAATACAGCCTATTACTAACTTTTTAACCGAGCAGATTAATTAATTTTATGTACAGCATTTTGTGACTAGCGAGCAATACTGACAATCACAGGAACATGGTCCGTAGAATAACCATGTATCGTCTAGTAGGACTTTTTAAAAATAATATATAGATGTATTAATCGAGTGAAATCGTTAGCATTGAGAGACAGATGTGATTGGAGCAGTATATAATCGCCACGCGATACTGAATATATTTACATATATTTACCCACAGCAAAGAGAGTACAACATTACAAGTGTACATATATATATACAATATATATATACATATATATATATATACAATATAAGACATATTGTACATAATTTTTGATTGAGAGAGAACACGTATATCTCACACATATCTCACACATAACTTTATATGTAGAATGTTTATTTCAGTATCCAATCTGTCTTGAGGATGTACTCGTTTACCTTATAGTGCCACTTGAATACAAGGAGGTACACATTTACAATCGACACCATATTATATATCTCTATATTCTAGGATTAGTACAGATTGGGAACTGCGAAAGGGACATTCTCATATACCCATGCTTGATATTTGCTGATATTCACGGGTTTTATTATTTCCTCCTATTCTGAAATCTGTGGGGGCTTGTGTTGTAAATATCGCTGCTTGTAATTTCTTCGAGAAGATATATTTTGATAAAATGTAAAGTCGTTGTTATTTACTCTATACTTCTTCACAGAGCTACCCTACTTTCATCATATATAAATACAAAGCATGTGGTTTATGTTATTTGTGAGAAAGTTTCTTTTCACAGTTCTTATAAATGCTTTTTTCTTTTTTTTTCCTGTCCCACCCACGACCCACCACGACTGACTCTACACCGTTCAACTACACCACTATCGTGTGACAATAGAGCGCGAATGCACCAGCGACTTAGAGTGCCCCAATGAAAAAGCCTGCATAAATCTACAATGTCTGGACCCGTGCGCGCTACGCGGTGCCTGTGGGATCAATGCTCTGTGCCGAGTGGTTCTGCACAAGCCGCGTTGCTCGTGCCCGCAGTGTTATATCGGCATGCCCCACACGGCCTGCCATCCAGATTCTAAATGCGATACGCTCAATCCTAAACCTACGCCGAGCATCGGTTGTTCCTCCGACCACGACTGTCCAGAGAGCCTCTCCTGCCACTCCCAGACAGGCGAGTGTCGCGATCCGTGTTTGAGTTATCGGTATACCTGCGAGGTCAACAAGAGATGTCAGGTACGGAATCACAGGCCTACGTGCGTTTGCAAATACGGCTTCGTGGTCAACGAAATCGGGGAATTGACCTGCGCCCCTGACACGCTCACCTGCTCGAGGGACTTCGATTGCCCGTCGAACGCCGCGTGCGTCAACGGGAAATGTCAAAATCCCTGTAACGTGCGAAACAAAAGACCGTGCCCGGCCGATAAAACCTGCGATGTCCTGGACCACCGTCCCGTGTGCATTTGCACCAAAAACTGCAATCCCTCCCTCTCCATTTGCCTGCGAGACAGTGGCTGCTCTCCAGACTTGGCGTGCCGCAACTATCGCTGCGTGGACCCATGCAGAAACTCCACCTGTCCGGCTGATGCCCCCTGTTACGTGGAGGAGCACAAGCCTATCTGCAAGTTCTGTCCCCTCGGCTTTGTGCCAGATACTAAATACGGATGCATGAAAGGTAAACACCATTTCTCAGAAACACTAGTCTGAGTCTTGTCATTAGCCGTTTTATCACGTCTTTACATTGCCTGGCCTTACACGAGACATACAATTGCTACTTTTCAGTCTTTTCATCGTTCAGACAGCAAAATATGCTTAAAATTTTACGTTACTCTCCTTTTATAATCGCTTGTGATTATTTTAACATATTCACGAAATTGCTTTCAACGCGTGTGAAATTGTTTTTTACGATGATCCATTAGATGCATATTTTTTTCCTGTTTTGTTGTCTGGACGCATATTTCAGGTTCCGAGTTACAGATCTTACGTTACAAGTATCTTCCCCATGTTACCCTAAATTCCTGCTCTACTCTGCCGATTTCCTCTGCCGATTTACTCTGAAGGATTTTTCCGTTACATCTGTCTCTGTAAAGACCTAAAATATAATGTTTCTTATAATCAGCTTAGCTATTATAATGCGAGCATGCTAACTCTTAATTTGTAGTAATTGAATTTAAACTGTAAACTGATCTGTAGCGTAGCCTAATTAAAATCGCTTCTCGATTTCAGTTTTTTACCACTTTATCAGTTATTATGTTTACGTTATATTATATCCGCAGCAGTTCTTCACCCCATGCCTAAGCCAGTTTGCGAGTCCGATGATGACTGCAGTGACGTAGAAGCATGCGTCGAAAGTTCCTGCGTTGATCCCTGTATCAACGAGTGTCAATTGGCAGTTCAATGTCGGGTTGAAGCGCACAGGCCTATTTGCAGTTGCAATCTTAACGACAAACATTGTTTATATAGTGGCGTAACAACGTTGCGTTCTATAGATTCAAATCACGCATCTTCCGAAACCGTTCGTACTACATTACGAACGATAAGCACTAATCTTCCACCGTCTACACCTCCTATTTCCACTACAGAGATATCAATCACGGAGAAAAGTACAGTTCCTTTAATCGAAGTTACTGAAAATTTATTGAAAAATATTACTACCGAAATGATATCAGATACGACAGTCGCATCGACAGAAATCGTTACCGAGTTTTTGGAACGTGCGACAAGTGTATCTTCGATATTGAATGCAACCGAAATTAATATTTTAAACAATACTTTGATTGCAACGACAAATGTTGATATTTTAGAAAACGTTACGTCTAGTCCTTTTACCACTTCAATATTCGAAAGTACTGATTTTATTGAAACTACTTCAACGGAATATACAACAGCGCGTACGATTACTTCCGAAATTGAATCGACAACTAATTCTCTTACTTCAACGGAAGAAACTATTACAGAAAATGTATTTTCTTCTACCACAACTGCGATAACAAAGAGTGAATTTGATTATAAGGAAAATTTCACAACAACCGAAATATTCGAAGTAACTGATATTCCGACTGTAACTTTTCCATTTACACTCAATCGTACCGATATTATTGATAGCACGATTTCTGATAAGGGCATTGAAACAACAACAATTTCTAAATCGACGGAAGTAAGTAACATTATAAAAGTTCCTGAGAATGCAACTATGGTTCCTACCACAGAAGTTCCTAATGTAAATGTTGAAGAAACTTCAATAGCTACAACAACAGGTTTTACTGCACCGTATTTTACTACCACAGAATCTAAAGAATTGACAGTAAAACCGTTAGAAGAAATTACTGAATCACATATGGAAAATAATGCTAGCACGATGAGTATTACGACGTTTTCTATGCAAATAAATTATACGACATCATCTCCGAATATTTTAGAGCATACTGAAACGTCTACCATAAATATTGAACGCGCCACAGAAACTACACAAGAATCGAGCACTATCGAGACTGGATCGTTACATACTACTAAATCATATGTAAAAGATAGCACTTATCCAGTATCTGTAATTACATCTGAATCTCCTATATCTGCAACAAATGAGTCAACTACTGATAATATCAGTACTTACAAAAGCACTGATATTTCTACAACAAAAAAATCCGCTGTTACTGAACAATACGCTACATCTCAATTTACAGAAGAATATTCTACGGAACAGTTTAAAACATCACAAAAACCTACAGAACATTACACTACTTTGAAACAGTACACTACGTCCGAACAGTCTACAGAACAGATTTCTACTGAGCCATACACAATATCTGAATTTTCTACAGAAGGATATTCCACAACAAAACTGCTTGGAACGTCGCAACAGTCTGCAGAACAATATACCACTTCGACACAGTACACCGAAGAATCTACAAAATATAATTTTACTACAGAACGTTATGACACATCGGAATATAGCACAGAAGAACGTTCCACTACAGAACAGCTTACGACACCAGAACAGACTACAGAACAATACACTACATTTGCACAACCTACAGAACAGATCTCGACTACGAAACAATATAGCACTCTTGAATATTCTACAGAGCAATATTCTACGATAGAACAATTCAGAACGTCGCAGCAATCTACAGAACCATACACTACTTCGAAAGAATACACCGAAGAGTTTACAGAATATATTTCTACTACAGAACGTGGCACATCGGAATATAGCACAGAAGAACGTTCTACTACAAAACAGCTTACGACATCAGAACAAATTACAAAACAATTCACATTTGCACAATCTACAGAACAGATTTCAACTACGGAACAATACCGTACTTCTGAATATCTTACAGAAGAATATTCTACCACGGAGCAGCTTAAAACATTACAACAACCTACAGAAGAATCTACTACTTCGAAACAGTATACTACGATTGACGAAGAATCGACAAAACAGACTTCCACTACAGAACGTTATAGCACAGAAGAATATTTTATTACAGAACAGCTTGAGACATCGAAACAACCTACAGAACAACGCACTATATCTGAACAATCTACAGAACAGATCTCTACTACAGGACAATACAGTACTTTTGAATATCCTACAGAACATTCTACTACAGAAGAACAGCTTATCACATCTACGCAATCGTCCTTTACTACAGTACAACATAGTGCAGAAGAATATTTTACTGTGGAGAATCTCACTACATTTGAAAAATCTACGGAGCAATACTCGACTACGGAACAATATACGCCTAAACAGCACATTACAATGGAATATTCTACAACAGAACAATACGCGACAATGCAATATTCTACAGAACAATTCAGCACGCCTGAAATTGCTTGGAATAAAACAGATATGACTTGCAACTTGGATACAGATTGCACAGAATGCGAGACTTGCGTGGATCGTCTGTGTCAGAATCCGTGTAAAGCCAGTAATCCATGCTCGGAGAACGTTTTATGCGACGTTCTAAATCATCAGCCTGTGTGCTTAGAATCAGAGCAGAGTACGTCTAATTGTAGCATATTCCCAGGTAAAGATTTTTCTCGTCGGGAGTTTTGTAATTGTGGTATCATTTCATGTGTCACTGTCACACCGATTTTCTCTACAAGCTTCCTCCAATATGAGTCCGTTGTTATCGTATATCCAGATGAAAATTGGAAGCAACCAATTCTGGAGAGTGTAAACATTGCTTGCCGAATGATCGATCGTTTCATGAAATGGCTCATCCGTGTAATGAATAAGAGAATGTCATCGATATTATAAGGGCGACGCCTTATAAAAATCGAACACTCGACGGTAAATCGAACACCTCTCTATATCCCATATAATGGCCGTGCCGAAAATTGTCAACAGGCAGTCAGACACTGTCTTCCCAAATGCAGACAAGGACTGCTGCATTAGCGCTCTTTGCATGATTATGTATATTAACACGCTTCCGCACGACTTTCTGTGTTTTACAGCTATTTAACATGTAATAAATTGCAATTTTCGTCGTCTATACTCAAGAGAAAAAGTCTTTTACGCACATTTTCCACTACTGCATATAAAGAAACTCTTTTCACAAGATCAATGTTATTGTAAATAATATAGAACGTAATTACGAAAGAAAATTTTACTTGAAAGTATGTAGACACATCAATGTCTCTCTTAGTTGCTCTCTTATACTTGACACATATAACACAAATATTATTATATGTCTCATAAAAGAAAAAGTACATTGTTCTTGTTCATGTTTATGTATTACACTGGCGCAATGCCTATGTGATAGATCTAAGTAAAGTGTTATAGAGCTACCGTTTTTTGGTAGAATATACCAAGACAGTGGTTAAAGATTAGGTCAAATAGATTTTCTGTTGGGACGTGTATATTAACATTCCATGACGCTCTCGTCTCGCTCATGACATTAATTTCCGCATCTAATATGCATCTGTTCCGTTAGACGTGAAATGCACAACGCATAACGACTGTCCCATCCAATTGGCTTGCGTGAATCAACAATGCGTGAATCCTTGCAATTTGGGCAATCCGTGCGACTTCGTCGAAGCTTGTCATGTCCAATATCATAGGCCGGTCTGTGTCAAAGGTAAGGTTCACGATTAAGTCGAACAGCATTTTACATATTTTCATTTTCGGAAAAAAATCATTCCTTATATAATTCTTTTAGTGGAGAACAATGAAGCGGAGTGTCCTTACTGTCCACCCGGTATGCAATGCGATCTGTCAACAAATACGTGCATCAAAGGTTCGTATGAGCATCAACATCATGTTTGGATTCATCTGATTTTATTTTCAGTCATTTATAGCCGTCGAAAGATTTGTAAATATGTATGTACTGTACATATATACATATAGATATATATCTCACGTACATATTTTGCAAATTATATACATAAGATTCTTTTTTCTTTAAAAAAAAAGCACACAGAATATTTAATAATACCATTACAAATGTGCATGATCGCGACGAATGATCTCTTCGAGATATTCATGTTCTCATCTCTTCGAGATTTCTTTTATTTGGGAGAACGTTTTTCTCCCGATTCGCATACTTTTCGCACATGTGCAAGAGAAACTAATGCTGCAATAGAAAAGAAGAAAAAAATCACACACATGCTGCGCAAAGAAAATTGTTTTCATTTCAAGTTCTATAACTCGTGCACTACACTTTCTGGGGCTATATGGGCTTTCTCACTCTTTCTCTAGCGGGTTGCACTAGCAACAGGGATTGTCCGCTGACAGAGGCGTGCATCGAGCATACTTGCCAGGAGCCGTGTCTAGTTCGAAATCCTTGCACGGAACATGCTGTTTGTATTAACACGAATCATGGAGCAGACTGCAGTTGCGAAGAAGGCTACCACGGAAACGGATTCTCCTATTGTGATTTGCGTAAGTTTCGACGATATAAAAAAAAATATATATTTATATGGGCAATTCCACGTCAAATGGGACAAAAATCGACCTTTTTTGACCTCGTATTTTTTAAATCAAACGAAACTTTTTCACGTAAAATATACATAAAATAAGGAGAAACGTATTTTTTTATTTGTCCGAAATATTTTTTTGCAGAAGTTATAAATAACAAAATTTTCGTGAAAAATAAAGAATCTGTCAACTTTAAAAACTAATATCTCTGATTATATTTGTCGTAGAGATATTTTTAAAAATGCATTTTTGAAAATTGCAAGATTACAAAGATATATTAGTTTTTAAAGTTGACAATTTCTTCATTTTTCACGAAAATTTTGTTGTTTATAACTTCTGCAAAAAAAATATTTCGGACAAATAAAAAAATATGTATCTCGTTATTTTATGTATATTTCACGTGAAAAAAGTTTCGTTCGATTTAAAAAATACGAGATCATTTCTTATCCAATTTGACGTGGAAAATTGCCTATATATGTATATAAAAATTATATATAAATCAACGTTATGCAATAAAATTATATAAGTCAATGTTACTTTCTCAGCTATATAAAGTAATAGATTAATGCGAGAATCTGTAATAAAAATTATTAATGGTGTATACACATATAAATTTATTATAAAAAAATTATAGAATAATTCAATGAAAGATTAATTCATAAAACTTATGTAAGTAAATTAAACTTATATAGGTAAATTGATATTAAAATTAGTACATCTTACCATTTTAGTAGAAGAAGCCAAGAATATTTGCCAATATAATGAAGACTGTCCACCGAATAAATATTGCGATCGACTCAATAGACAGTGTATCAATCCTTGCGTCGAGTTCGACTGCGGAGAAAATACAAAGTGCGTGTCCAGTAATCATCAGGCGCAGTGCACGTGTCTTCCAGGATATCAAGGAAATCCTCATATTGGCTGTCAAGAGATATCGATTTCCGATCCTTGCGTTCCAAATCCTTGCGGTTTGAATGCGTTGTGCGAGAATGATAATGGAAATCCCGTCTGTTTCTGTCCGAAAGGTCTAACCGGAAGTCCATTCGAGCAATGCAGTATGTATAAAATTTTATGGAATATTGTAATAATCTCTCATTTGCATGTATGCTCCTTTTTAAATATGTAGATAATTTGTCTTGCATATAAATATTATTGCAAAATGAAAAAATAATTATTTCTCTAATAAATCGATTCTGTAATGTATCTATTAGTTCCTGAAGGCGATCAATGCGATGGCGATCCTTGCGGTGTTAACTCGGGCTGCCGGATGGTTAACGGACAAGTGAGATGCTTCTGTCTGCCAGGATACGAAGGAAATCCGCCGCACTCCCCCTGCGCACTTCCCAGTACTACCTGCGATCCTTCTCCATGCGGCCCCAATACTCGCTGTTCCGTATTGGAGAATGGCTTCGCGAAGTGTACCTGTCTACCTGGATACATCGAAAGCCCGAACACTATTAGAGGATGCGTACCGAAAGCCGATCAATGCGAATTTAATCCGTGTGGTTTTGGAGCGAGATGCAACAGCACGAGAGTACCACCTTGTTACTGTCCGGATCTTATGATTGGAAATCCATACAAAAGTTGCGGAGGTAATCATTACCGATTCAATAATATCAATTTAAAAAAAGAGGTTTTTTCTACCAAACATAACAAATATTGAAAATTGTATTCAATGCAGTTTTTTAAACATAAACATATTGATCCTTCATAGAATATAAATTCTTCAAAAGTTTTAGCGTTATTATTTTTTTTTTTTGAGCTGCATTGTGTTTTAGATCTTTGTTAAATATATCTTGCTTTTAAACTTTTTCAAATTTATAGTATTGTAAAAAATATTTTGCGACCTTCTGTAATAATTGTCTTAAATGATAAGCAAAATCAAGAGAGCTATAATCAACAATAAAATGTTTTATTAATTGTTATGTGTAGCACGGCCAGCGGAACCGTATGATCCTTGTCTGTTATCACTCTGCGGCAAGAACGCCGTTTGCACGGCGATCGACGGTATAGCTAAATGCACATGCATACCGCCGTTCGTTGGCAATCCTTATATAGACGGTTGCGAAGCCGAGTGTATTGTTAATCGAGATTGCGAGAGTCACCTGGCTTGCTTTAATCAGCACTGCAGAGATCCGTGTCCAGGCGTGTGCGGTGCGAATGCACACTGCGAAGTCGTCGATCACCTTCCGATGTGTTCTTGCTTGCCGGGATATACCGGCGATCCGTTCAGAGCCTGCAAAGTGGAGAAACCTTGTATGTAGACATTTATACACTTTGCATGTCTGCTTTATTTCTTATTTACTATATATAGTACTATGTCAATTTATATGACAGAGCGTCAGATTTATATTTACAATTAGTTATATAGTATTTAAAAATTTTTCTACATATATACGTTGCAGAACATTCTATTTTAAGATGTATATACGATTAAAATTACACGGTTTTATATTGACCGTAAATAATAGGACCGTAAACATAAGAACAATAATAATAATGTAGGAAAAAGTCTGATGTAACTGTATTTTTTTACAGTAGTACCAGATCAGAATCCGTGTATGCCATCGCCATGCGGTCCGCACAGTATTTGCCGTGTGATGAACGATCGTGCAGTTTGCTCCTGCAGTCCGGGTTATCAAGGTACTCCGCCGCATTGCCGTCCAGAGTGTCTCGTTAGCACGGAATGCCCGCCTCATCTAGCTTGCATTAATCAAAAATGTAATGATCCTTGCCCGGGATTGTGCGGGTTGAATGCCGATTGCCAAGTCATCAATCACAATCCTATCTGTAGCTGTCCTCGTCAGTACATCGGCGATCCATTCACGCACTGCGCTAAGGAAGGTAATATCTTATGTTAGCAAATTTTTTCGCAAACTTATGTTCTCAAACTAGTAATTAATCTATTAAATTAAAAATATATGAATTGTTTATATGTTAAAAAATATATGTTGTTAATTAACAACGGCAAATAAGCAAATAATTCAATTAATAATTAAAACACATTTGATTTTTTTCTGATTTTCAAATATATGACACAAGGGAAAAGATCTCCATATTATATTTATATGAATATATATATATATATATATATATAATACAATTAAAAATAATTTCTATGAAATTAATTTTTTATAAATTAAATAAGTAATATATATTTATTATATTAAACACATTTCTATGTGAAAATAATTTTCAAAACATATGCAACACATATTGTTTTCAGAACCTTTACCGCCAACCACTGTGAATCCTTGTTTGCCATCGCCTTGCGGGCCCAACGCTGATTGTCGCGTCCAAGAGGATCATCCTATTTGCACGTGCATCAGCGGTATGTTCGGTGCACCACCGAATTGCAGACCGGAGTGCGTGATCGATCAAGATTGCATCAGTTCTTTGGCTTGTATTCAAAAGAAATGTCTGGATCCGTGCGTTGGATCATGCGGTTTCAACACGAATTGCGCGGTGCAGAATCATCGACCTATATGCCAATGTTATGAAGGCTACGAAGGCGATCCTTTCTCAGGTTGCGCCAAAGGTAAGACATTTTAAAGATGATTTTTAAAACTGACCCTCGATTAATTGCAATTTGCATACTCTTAATATTTCTTCGCTTTATAGCCGTTTTCCCAGCGCAATTGCCATGCGATCCTTCGCCGTGCGGTGCAAACGCCGTATGTAAAGAGCGCAACGGCGCGGGCTCTTGTACCTGTCTGCCCGATTATACCGGTGATCCGTACGAGGGTTGCAGACCGGAATGCGTGCAGAACTCGGATTGCGCTCACACGAAGGCTTGCATTAACAACAAGTGCAAGGATCCCTGTGTAGGAGCGTGCGGAATTAACGCGCAGTGCCAAGTTTATAATCATCAGCCATCCTGCAGCTGCCTCTACGGTTACACTGGAGACCCGCTTACATCTTGCCACATACCACTAAGTATATTTGCCATTTCTTTCACATCTCTATTGTAATAAAGAAGTGCTCGAACTAGAGTTTCTCAAGTAATAATTAGAACAACGGACATATACATCTACGAGTATATATACATACATTTAGTCCTGATTTATTGCTTTTATTATATACGATATCTAATCACAGAATGCTAATAAAAAATAGACTCGGTATTCTAATCCTTAATTAGAGAAACTTTAACTCGAGCGACATATTCAATTATCTTTTTAACGTGGTTTATTATTTATAGAGTCTCCAGTACCAGGTGATACGTGCCAACCATCTCCCTGTGGACCGTACAGCAACTGCCGCGTTATCGATAATCACGCAGTATGCTCCTGTCAACCTAATTACATTGGCAGTCCACCGTCTTGCCGACCAGAATGCGTAGTCAGCACGGATTGTAGCCCGAACGCAGCGTGCATCAATCAGAGATGCAAGGATCCATGCGTAGGCACGTGCGGCGTAAATGCAGATTGTCGAGTGATCAATCATAATCCAGTCTGTATTTGCGCGATCGGTTATAGCGGAGATCCGTTCTTCGGATGCGTTAAAGAAGGCAAGTCTCAAGCTTATTTCAATCACTTAAGTTTTTTTTGTCTCCGATGTATTTCAAATATTTTAAAGATTTATATGTTTTAAATCTGTCATAAAATATTATTTTGCGAAATGGTGATATAAATTAGTAAAAATAAGAATTTAACTTTTATATGTGATTTGTTTCAATGTAATTTTATATATTTGTTTTAATTTTATATATGTTTTTTATATAATTGTCTTAACATTTGTCTTATAATTATCTTAACATTTATATGCGATTGTAGTAGAGGTAACACCAGTACCAAGACCGAGCGGCAATCCATGCGTTCCCTCGCCATGTGGACCGAATTCCCAGTGTCGGGTAATTGACGGCTTCCCGGCGTGCTCGTGTTTGCCGAATTACGTGGGCCGTGCGCCAAATTGCCGTCCCGAGTGTGTCATAAACGAAGGATGTCCCGGAAATCTGGCGTGCCAGGACGAGCAATGCGTAGATCCGTGCCCAGGCTCTTGCGGCGTGAACACGTATTGCAATGTCGTGAAACACAATCCCGTCTGCATCTGTAACGACGGTTACACTGGCAATCCATTCACGGAATGTACACCTATCGTGGAAGGTATGTTTCTCTCTCTGGCATACACATATCTTGGATCACGCGAAATATTATATCTGTGCGTTACAGCAACACGCGTTATAATTCATTCTCATTAATAATCATTCTCATTCTCATTAATTAATTAATAATCATTATCATTTTTATTAATAATTATTTGTTTATTTCAATATAATTCATAATTAATTATTTATACGCAGCACCCATTACAACGGAACAACCGCGTACACCGTGTAATCCATCCCCGTGTGGCGCGAACGCCGTGTGCAACGAACGTAACGGCGTCGGATCTTGCACGTGTTTGCCGCAGTACTTCGGCGATCCGTACATTGCCTGCAGACCCGAATGCGTGACGAACGCCGACTGCGATCGCAGCAAGGCCTGCCTGAACAACAAGTGTATTAATCCGTGCCCAGGTACCTGCGGTCAGGATGCCACGTGTCGGGTGGTCAATCACGCCCCGATGTGTTCCTGCCTGCCGGGTTATACCGGCGATCCGGTGAACGGTTGCACCGTCGTGGACGTCGCGACGCCCTTACCGTCGCCCATCAATCCATGCGATCCGTCGCCCTGTGGACCCAACAGCAATTGCCGAATTCAAAACGGACACGCGGTATGCCTATGCCAGCCAGGATTCTCCGGCATCCCGCCGACCTGTCGACCGGGATGCATCGTTAGCTCCGAGTGTTCGCAGAACAAGGCGTGCATCCACAACAAGTGCGCGGATCCGTGTCCCGGTTCCTGCGGACAGAACACGAATTGTCTTACGGTGAATCATAATCCCATCTGCAGTTGCGCCAGCGGCTACTCCGGCGATCCCTTCGTGCACTGCGTCAGGATCAGCACCACGTCGCCGTTGCCGAAGGGGGAGGGAGATCCTTGCTCGCCGAATCCATGCGGTCCCAACTCGCAATGCAAAGTAATAGGCTTGTATCCGGCATGCTCCTGCTTGCAGAACTACATCGGCCGTCCGCCTAACTGTAGACCGGAGTGCACCGATAACTCGGAATGCTTCAATATTGCGGCATGCATCAATCAGAGATGTAAGAATCCCTGTCCCAGTGCTTGCGGCGAACTCGCTAGATGCACAGTGCAGAATCACATTCCAATCTGTACCTGTCCGGAAGGATACGAAGGCGAGCCTACCGTGCGCTGCGTCCTGGCGCTTCCGCCAGGTGAGTAGAAATTCGAATATCCGACAAATTAAATTATTAAGTAGGACTCGTTTAAGTATATGATATATTTTTGTCGTGCATATTTTTACAGCGACAGACAGACCCGTGTCGAATCCGTGCTCGCCGAATCCTTGCGGTCCTAATGCGCAATGTCGTGAGAGAAACGGAGCAGGCGCTTGCGGATGTCCACCGGATCTGATCGGTGATCCTTACGACGTTGTCAAGGGATGCCACAGGGAATGCGAAACAAACAATGACTGCGCACCGCAGCTGGCGTGTGTTGGCTTTAAATGCACGGATCCGTGTCCCAATACGTGCGGAACATTGTCTATTTGCAATGTACAAGCGCACGTTCCTGTCTGCCTGTGTCCACCAGGATACACGGGAGATCCATACTTTGCTTGCGAAATCGAGGAAATGATAAGTATGTTTTAAATATTATATACTCATAATAAAAAAAAAATAAATATTATCACATTAACGAGATATTACTAATTATTATGCTTGATATTATCTCGCGCGATACCGGTATATGATTATTAATCGTAAACGAAAAAATCATATTAATGACAACTATCAAAAATTGCAATAAATTATTTTTTAAATAATTTAATTAATATAATTAAAAATTTCGTGGAAAATGTACGATATAATTGTTATCGTTCCTTCAGAAACGTTAGAACCATGTTCTCCATCACCTTGTGGACCGAACAGTAAATGCCGAGTCGTTAATGGTCAAGCCGTATGCAGTTGTTTGCCAGAGTATAGAGGAATTCCGCCATCGTGCAGACCAGAATGTATCGTTAATGCTGAATGTCCACCACATCTGGCATGTGTAAATAAGAAATGCGCGGATCCTTGCCCGAATAGCTGTGGATTGAGAGCGCAATGTACTACGAAAAATCACAATCCGATTTGTACTTGCCCTGCCGGTTTCACAGGAGATCCTTTCACTTTGTGCTCGCCACACGGTAAGCATTATACACGTAGCAATTCCACGTCAAATCGAATAAGAAATGTGATATCGTATTTTTTAAATCGATCGAAACTTCTTTCACGTGAAATATATATAAAATAAAGAGATACGTATTTTATTATTCGTCCGAAATATTTTTTTTGCAGAACAACAAAACAACAAAATTTTCGTGAAAAAGGAAAAAGTTGTCAACTTTAAAAATTAATATTTCTTTAAAAATTGTATTTGTCGTAGAGATATTTTAAGAATAGTATTTTTAAACTATTTTTATAAAAAAGGTTGTTTCTTTAGCTTTAAAATACATTTTTTAAAATATCTTTACGACAAATATAACCAGAGATATCGATTTTTGTTCAATTTGGAATTGCTCATATTCTGTTTCATATTCTTGCGTTAACATTAAAGGAAATATTCTCTACAAAATTTGCTTTTACGAAAAATGATATTTTTATCATATTAATACATGCGCGAACAAATTAATTATGTTAATATTTTCTAGATATAAAGATATATAATATATGATCATTTTTTTCAGTTCCTAGCGAATTCCCGATAACCGAACGGCCACCCTCATGCACCCCGTCGCCTTGCGGTCCGAACTCCTTATGTCAAATAATATCCGGCAATCCTGCGTGCTCCTGCCTGCCTAATTACATTGGCGTACCGCCACAATGTCGACCAGAATGCATTTTGAGCTCCGAGTGCAAGAGTCACCTCGCATGCGTCAATCAGAGGTGTGCGGATCCGTGCCCGGGATCGTGCGGAATAAACGCTCAATGTCACGTATTGAATCACTTGCCAGTTTGCACATGCATGGAAGGTTTCACCGGGGATTCATTTACGCAATGCAGCATTATTCCGCCAGGTAATAAATAAAGTGTAAAATAACGCAATATATTGTTTAAATATAACATTTAGTTTGTTAAAAGCTAATATAGACAAACTACTGGAAAAGGAGTTAAGAATCATTTTATCATATATATATATATATATATATATATATATATATATATATATACAGGGTGTCTGGTAATAATCGCCCCACCCATCGTGTGCAGGTGGAGCGGGTTAAACCGAGTAGAAAAGTCCTGTACTGTTTTGCGATCTTCGCAATAATTAATGACAAATTAATTATAAAAGGTCGGCCAATTCGCGCAAATATAAGCGCGGGGCAAGAAGAGACATAAACGTGTATAATACGAAAATCATTGCCAAATATCATAAATATTGCAACACAATGTCAATCTCATCAATTTAATTAATTGAATGATTTTTATATAACAAGTACAATTCGTTTAATTGCTAACAAGCATGCTACATTATGTGCAGTATACTCAGAGAATGAAAGCGATTCTGTCACTTGCCAATCTGGACACGATGCGATAAAGTTGCGATCATTTCTCGAAGTAATTTTGATTATTTGATTGAAATAAAGACGATGCGTTGCATAAAGTTTACAATGCCGATTATATTAAACGCGCATTCACACGCAATCGATTCGCAGCGCAAAACTCTTTAACATCGCAAAACTTTTTAACATCGCAATTTGTCATACAATTATATAAAACTTAATCGACAAATAGTTGTATGAATATTAAAATTACTATTTAGAAAGGGAATAGAGATGGTAAGATGCAAGCAAGATTTTTTTAGCATATGTATTAATATGTATTAATTAATCCGCGCGGAGTCATCGCTTGGTAGCCAAATCATAGTCATTCTATTATTATAGTTCAATAAAAAAATCGTAGTTTGGGAGATGCATTGACACGTCTCACGGTTTATCGATGGCATGCCGAATTTCCTGACCTAAATACTCCACGCGGACTCCTCGGGCGATGACCAATAATCAAAGTCGCTCGATTCTCTGATCCAGTAGAAAAGAGAGATTCGTGTCTTACTGGCGTTCTCGATTTTCTTCTCGTATCCTTCTTTATCCTCCTCGCATCCTTCTCGCGTTATCTCTGATTGTTTTTAAAAGGCACGCTCGAGCGAGCTCTGCTCGTATCCTTCTTTATCCTCCTCGCATCCTTCTCACTCTAATAAGGCATGCTCGAGCACCACTCGAACTCGGTACGCAGAAAAAAACAAACAAAATACTGTGTTGATACTTTTTTCGACGACCTTCAATTGTTTCGGTGTCGCACATCACATCCACCTGTCATCGAGTTTCTTATCGCATGTGATTTATGTCTCAATTTATAGTTACTCACACAAATTTATTTCATACATTTTATTTACTCACATACGCGATTATAACGTCGGTGTAGTTCCATTCATTTTCTACGAGCGCAGAAAATAAATGTATATACATATCATTTCTCGCCCCGCGCTTATATTCTCGCGGATTTGGCCGATCTTTTTTAATTAATTTCTCATTAACTATTGCGAAGATCGAAAAACGGTAGAGGACTTTCCTACTCGGTTTAATCCGCTCTACCTGCACACAATGGGTGGGGCGATTATTACCGGACATCCTGTATATATGATAAAAATTAAATTGTATATAGTATAATTATCGGCGATAATGAAATAATATC
This sequence comes from Lasius fuliginosus, assembly GCA_949152495.1. Taxonomy (NCBI): domain Eukaryota; kingdom Metazoa; phylum Arthropoda; class Insecta; order Hymenoptera; family Formicidae; genus Lasius; species Lasius fuliginosus. The sequence continues at coordinate 9,159,908 of OX424447.1, forward strand.
TCTATTATGGCATTATAACAATGTTGTTCGATCTTGCACTACGAAATACGCATGATTGAGCAATTTGCCTTTAATAAATGTTTCATTCTTTTTTAGTTACAGAACCACCGCCCACGAATCCTTGCGCTCTATCTCCGTGTGGTCCGAACGCCGTATGTGATAACGGTGAATGTAAATGCTTGCCCGAATACATCGGCAATCCTTATGAAGCTTGTCGTCCCGAATGTATTCTCAATTCCGAATGTCCTCGCGACAAAACTTGCCTGAGAAATAAATGCAAGGATCCCTGTCCCGGAATATGCGGTCAGAATGCGGGATGCGACGTCGTGAATCACATTCCCGTTTGCTCCTGTCCATCCGGATATGTAGGTGATCCATTCGTCCACTGTCGCGTTCAACCTACAGGTATATAAAAATATTTTTCAGGTCTTTTTTTCTTGCTTTGAATAATATTGTCATTGTAATTTTCTTGTATTAATTCCTTTTATCGAATTTTTTAATTGAAATCGCTTTGCAAAATTAATTTTTATTTTACGTGTGCTGCAGTGCCGGAGTCTCGAAGGGATCCCTGCACACCCTCGCCTTGCGGACCGAACAGTCAATGCCGTAATATCGAGGATCACGCTGTATGTTCTTGTCTCCAAGGCTACCTCGGTTCCCCGCCATCCTGCAGACCGGAATGTCTCGTTAGTTCTGAATGTCCGCCAACGCGGGCTTGCGTAAACAAGAAGTGCACAGATCCGTGTCTAGGTTCCTGCGGTTTGAACGCGAGATGCGAAGTGATCAACCACTCGCCGATATGCAGCTGTCTGCCCGGACAGACGGGAGATCCGTTCAAGAGTTGTTACGACATTCCACGTAAGAAAAATCAGTACACTTCTAAAACAAACAATAATATTAATAATTTCGTAATATCAATAAAATATAGCTTTTGTAATATCAATAAGATATAATTTTAATGATTTTCAAAAAAAAAAAAAATGACAAGAATATATTTTTTCAATTATTATTGATATCATATGCAAGAGCTGTGCTTGCAATAGTTCTTGATAAAGCGCAAATTGAAGGGATAGATATAAACCATTGTATTGACGTTTCAGTTCCACCGGAACCTAAGGATCAGGGCGATCCTTGCATTCCTTCGCCATGTGGCCCAAACGCGCTCTGTCAAAATGCAAACGGACAACCGTCGTGTTCATGTCTGCCTACGTACATCGGCATTCCGCCATCATGTCGGCCGGAGTGTTTGATCAACCCTGACTGTCCGCCGGAAAAGTCTTGCATAAATATAAAATGTAAAGATCCCTGCCCGGGATCCTGCGGGGACAACGCTGAGTGCAAAGTAGTGAATCACGCAGTGACTTGTTCGTGTAAGATTGGATATACTGGCAATCCATTTGTGCAATGCGTGCTAGAAGGTACGTCATTCGTTTATTCTGATTTTATTTATATCAAAGCATTTTTTAAACGCTTCTTAAATTAAAATTTTTTTTCTTTCTGCATGAAATTATTCTCGTACTGCTATTTTATTTTGCAGCATTAAATTTTATTAATGCAAAGCACTTTAATACATTATAATTGTTGCATTATTAGTTATTTAATTGCCTGACGATTTTTTCATTTCTTAGAGGAAACGATAAATCCGTGCGAGCCTTCGCCATGCGGAGCCAACGCGATCTGTCAGCAGCGAGATAACGCGGGCGCTTGCATATGTATCGACGATTATTATGGAAACCCTTACGAGGGCTGTCAACCAGAATGCGTTCTCAGCGCGGATTGTCCCACGAACAAAGCTTGCATTCGCAACAAGTGTAAGGATCCTTGTCCAGGCGTGTGCGGCGTACGGGCGCAGTGTTCGGTCATCAATCACATTCCCACGTGTACCTGCGAGCCTGGATATATCGGGGATCCGTTTACGATTTGCACTCTTCAACCGGAAATCGATACGGAGCCCACCGTCAAGGATCCGTGCTCGCCGACACCCTGCGGACCGAACAGCTTGTGCCGTGCCATAAACAATCAAGCCGTATGCACGTGTCAAGAGTCTTTCGTAGGCGTTCCGCCGAATTGCAAGCCGGAATGCGTCGTCAATTCTGAGTGTCCGCAGAACAGAGCGTGCTACAAGTATAAGTGCACAGATCCGTGCCCTGGTACTTGCGGAGTCGAGGCTAATTGCCGTGTCATTAATCACAATCCGCTCTGCAGCTGTCCGCAGGGAAAGACGGGCGATCCTTTCTCCAGATGTTTCCCCGAACCTGGTAATTATCGATGCTTTTGATTAATAATCGTGTTAACAGCCATTACACTTGCTTCGCATATTTTTGTATACATTTATAATTATATTATTTAGTTAATGTTAATGTTATTTTTTACACAGTTGTGCCGCTACCACCGATGGATCCTTGTTTCCCCAGTCCATGTGGCCTTTACGCGGAGTGTAAAGTTGTCAACGATCAAGCCGCGTGTACCTGCTTGAAAAATTATATAGGAATACCACCTAATTGCCGCGCGGAATGCATAGTTAATACAGATTGCCCGTTGGATCAAGCTTGCATCTCGGAAAAATGTCGCGATCCTTGCATCGGCTCTTGCGGTCAGAATGCTGATTGTCGAGTTCAAAATCATATACCGGTTTGCTTGTGTCAACCTGGTTATTCTGGCGATCCTTTCACCTTGTGCACAGTAATTAAAGGTGCGTATATTTTTATATTATATAAATTTTGAAAAATTTAGTTCCGTATATATTATTAAAGATTATCAATTTTCTCATAAAAAATATTTATCCAAACATAAAATATTTACACAGAAAGATATATATATTTTTTTTATATATGTGCTATATGATTTTTCGTTATCAATGTGTAAACACAGAAAATTAATATTGCAGAACAACCAAAGGTTCCTCAAGATTTGTGCAATCCTTCACCTTGTGGACCTAATGCGGCGTGCAACGAAGGTGTGTGCACCTGTTTGCCCAACTATTTCGGAGATGCGTATTCTTATTGTCGACCAGAATGCACAATGAATTCTGATTGTCCTCGCATCAAAACGTGCATCAATCAAAACTGCGTGGATCCTTGCCCAGGCACATGCGGTCGTGATGCACGTTGCGACGTTGTTAATCACGTTCCAATGTGCAGTTGTCCACCTGGTTACACCGGAAATCCGTTCCTTTTGTGCCGGCCACATATACCAGGTAAGTTTACAAATATATATTTTTATGATTTACTTATTCTTTATCACTTTTTAAAATTATACTTAAAATAAGCGGAAATAAGATAATAATCGCGTAAAATTCTATTTTTTCATGCTTGGAATCGATTATTGTTGCTCGTGATAAACATTAGTCACATGTACTTGCAGAGATCATTAAACAGCCTTGCACACCTTCGCCTTGTGGACCAAACAGCATCTGCAAAGTTGTAAATGATCATGCTGTGTGTTCTTGTCAACCTGGTTTAATTGGCAGTCCGCCTGCCTGCAAACCAGAATGTATTGTCAGCGCCGACTGTCCGTTGACACAGGCGTGTCTGAATAATAATTGCCAAGATCCGTGCCCAGGCACATGCGGACAGAATACAAATTGTCAAGTGGTTAATCATAATCCAATATGCAGCTGCTCCGAAACTTACACAGGCGATCCTTTCAGCATATGTTATCCGCAACCAAGTAAGTAGTTTAGATTTCTTTCTATCACAAACTTTTTTTTAATAAATTTAATATTTTGTGAAATTTATTAATTACACTTTTTGATTAAAAAATAAAAGAGCAAAGAATTGTATTGCATATACATTCTACATAGAATGGCCGACATATTTATTCTAATTGTTAAATAATTTCCATTAGCTAAAAAATTATATATTTTTAATTAATATTAACGAATTATGCAAATTATATTAAACAAGAATTCACATTTTTATTGTTTGAGAATCAGTTCTTATTTCTTTGTGTGTGACATACGCACAATATACTTTTATTTATACCCGCAATTATACTTTTGGATAATCGTCAAATTTCGGCCGTTCTAATACTAAATGCAAAATTGTTTTTTTTTTTTTTTTCTTCATTTAAATACTCGCTTGCAGAAACACCACCTGTACCGATGAATCCGTGTCTGCCATCGCCCTGCGGTCCAAATGCGGAGTGTCAAGTGAGGGGCGAGAGTCCCGCGTGCTCTTGTATCGAAAATTACATCGGTTTGCCACCGAATTGCAGACCGGAGTGCACTATCAATCCCGAGTGTCCGCCGCAATTGGCGTGTTTGCAGCAAAAGTGTCGCGATCCGTGTGTCGGTCTGTGCGGTCTGAATGCTCAGTGCTCCGTAGTGAATCACCATGCAGTTTGTGCGTGCACCGCCGGATACAGCGGAAATCCATTCAGCGCATGCGAACGAATACCTGAGGGTGAGTACGCGCCGCTTTATCTTTTACTCTCGTTTACAATCCTTCCCGCAAATGTCGCCGTTTGCATGTGGGCGTAGCAGGTAAGTGCTTTTGATCCTCGTATAATGTGACTAATGGTAATAAAAAATCAAGACGGTAACTCAAGATTTTTCTGTCAATCAAGTTACTCCAATATTTTTAGTCAGCGGTTGAAGATGTTGCAATTTGTTAAATTATTAAGAGATTTTCCAATATGTAACATTAAATATGATTTACAGAATATTTTGAAGAATACTTGATACGATGATTAGATAAAGTTTTAAAAATAATTTTGATATGAGCCGTCCTGTCCCATTATTGTTATTAGACACTTACGTGCTTACATAGTTTTAGAAGCGCATTAGATCAAAACGTGTCTTAACAAGAATTATCGTATAAGATTAATGCGAGAATATGCGTGCGACAGCAGTATAGTCGCAAGAAGATTACATAACAAAAAGATGACGATAAGTTACGTGTGAGGTGGTGGGGCCTATAGACATTAGGCTCTTAATTGCACTCATCCTTGATTAAAAGTCAATAACATAAAACACGTGTATACGTGTTCCGAGTCCCTGCGATTAATAGGAGAAATAATGCGGCACGCACTCATCCCCATGCCTGAGCGTACTGACCCAAAACTTAATGCAGGACAGCAATATAACGATAAATAATTATGAAAAATGGTGGCGGGGCCTATATATTTGTATGGGCTCTTGACTGCACTCACTCCTAATAGGCACTGAGCAACTAAAAAAAGCGAATAGAATAGAATATCATCACAATCCCTGCGATTAATTATTGAAATATTTACTGCACGCACACTGGCCTATGTCAAAGCGAATTAAAGATCCACTCCCATATATGAGCACTTTGACCCCTTGACATATGCTGTGAATCTCCCAAGAATCATGCACATATCATTCTCGAAAAAAATAAAAAAATGCTATTACAAAGAACGCAATTTCCTAACTAAAGAAATCATTTAACAAACTCAACATAAAAGAGTACCGCCTACTATAATATAGAGCCCAAGGATAGCTGTCCCGTTCCTGAAAAAATAATACAATAAGTTGCCACAGACCCTAACATAATTTTATGACCAGCCATTGTGTCCCGCACCTTGTAATTAACTCGATTAATTGATGCGATTAAAGATCAAACACGATGCTAATGAAATACGTCGCCTACTAAAACCAATAGATATAAAATATTTGTCGACGATGATAACTCATATTAAAACCACGCAAAGCTATATTACGTCGCATTACCATACGAAGCTTATTGCTTATTTGGAATTCGATAAATAATCGAAAGAGCGAAGCGAGAATATGAAAGCGAGAGAGATGAGACGGAAGCCAAAGAATCCCTTACCTCAGCACCAGCTTTGAAATGCGTTGCATGTTTTTTTTTTAAGTTTAAATGAAATTTCTTCTCTTTCTCTATCAGATACGCCCCTAGATATTAAAAAACCATGCGAGCCTTCTCCTTGCGGTCTTAATGCCATCTGCCGCGAAAACAATGGCGTTGGCTCGTGCACCTGTCTACCGGATTATCTAGGTGATCCCTACGAAGAATGCAGACCCGAATGCACGCAAAATTCTGACTGTCTGACAAGAATGGCGTGCGTAAGCTTGAAATGCAGAGACCCTTGCCCAGGAACTTGCGGAGTGAATGCCCAATGCCAATCAGTTAATCATCTGCCAATCTGTACTTGCATTCCCGGCTATACTGGCAATCCGTTCACGCACTGTTCCCCAATAATTGAAGACTGTAAGCTTTATTCTCACATTAGATATTTCATTGTAAAAGTTTTGTTCCAAGTAATAGTCATAGAATGTTTTTGTGTATGATGTAAAATTATATTGGAAACATTTAAATGAATTATGGTTTCAAATTTTAAATAAAAGAAATTTTTAATTTAATGTGTTAAATTACATAACACAATTTCAATTTTGCTATAATTATTATTATTGTATTGATATAAGGCATATTTTTAATTAATAATTATATTTAGAGATATCTTAAATATTAATGTTTATAATAATTTTTAATATAAATCAGAATTGTTATTGTGATTGTAGAAGAGCATTAATTTTCTCTCTATTCATAATTTCTGATTTATATTAAACATTATAGTAAACATTAATATTGAAAATATCTCTGAGTATAATTATTAATTAAAGCCATAGTTTATCTCATTAACGAGATATTGATATCTAAAATAGTTTATGGAAAATAACTTGTGCGTACACTTTTCTCCATTCAGTCTTGCCAGAAACAAATCCGTGCAGCCCATCTCCCTGTGGACCTAATAGTAAGTGTCGAGATGTAAACGGCCTTGCCGTTTGCTCTTGTCTTCCGAATTTTATCGGCAGCCCCCCCAACTGTCGTGCCGAATGCGTGGTAAACAGCCAATGCTCTCCGGATCTTGCTTGCATCAATCAGAAATGTACATCGCCCTGCCCGGATCCGTGTGGAATAAACACCCAGTGCAAAGTGATCAATCACAGCCCCATCTGCGTCTGCAATCTCGGTTATACCGGGGATCCTTTTATGAGATGTTTCCCTGCCCCACGTAAGAATTTTGCTTCTTTCAGCTTCACTCATTCATACCATGAATCATGGTCATCCTTACATCTTTTACAAATACTTAACTCAATCATGGCTTCATTCCAAAATTGATTGATGTTACTAAGACCGTTATTTCCTCGGTTCAATTTGACGTAACACTATAATATCATATCACTTATTACAACCTTGTTACCATATGCAATATATAATTGGGCAATTCCACGTCAAATCGGACAAAAATCGATCTTTTTTTTGTGACCTCGTATTTTTTTAAATCGAACGAAACTTTTTTTTACCTGAAATATACATAAAATAAGGAGATACGTATTTTTGTATTTGTCCGAAATATTTTTTTTTGCAGAAGTTATAAACAACAAAATTTTCGTGGAAAATGAAAAAGTTGTCAACTTGAAAAATTAATATCTCTGGTTATATTTGTCGTAGAGATATTTTTAAAAGTGCATTTTAAAGCTAAGGAAACAACCTTTTTTATAAAAATAGTTTAAGTTACAAGAAATTGCTAATTACAATTGTTATAAATAATTGAAATGTTTAATAATTTTTTTCACCAAAAAGTACACTTTTCAAATTTTTGAAATAATGCTATCTCATTCTCCATTTCATTCTGAAAGTGTACATATTTTTCATTTTATGGAAAATCGATAGATTTTATTTTTTTATACATTTTTAATGAATGAGGCGCCGCACCGTGCTCGCGTCACTGGCTCGGCGCGCGATAGCGCGTAGCATACTACTTGGTCGAGCCGACACGCGAGCACGGCGCGGCGTCTCATTCATTAAAAATATATAAAAAATAGAATCTATCGATTCTCCATAAAATAAAAGATATGTACACTTTAGAATGAAATGGAGAATAAAATAGCATTATTTCAAAAATTTTAAAAAGTATACTTTTTGGTGAAAAAAATTATTAAACATTTCAATTATTTATAACAATTGTAATTAGTAAGTTCTTGTAACTTAAACTATTTTTATAAAAATGGTTGTCTCCTTAGCTTTAAAATGCATTTTTGAAAATTTCTCTACGACAAATATAACCAGAGATATTAATTTTTAAAGTTGACAATTTCTTCATTTTTCACGAAAATTTTGTTGTTTATAACTTCTGCAAAAAAAAATATTTCGGGCAAATAAAAAAATACGTATCTTTTATTCTATATATATTTCACGTGAGAAAAGTTTCGTTCGATTTAAAAAATACGAGGTCATTTCTCGTCCTATTTGACGTGGAATTGCCCAATTATATATCGCGCGATATAATCTTCATCAATCATAATTTTTTCATAAACGCAATTAATTCATTGCTGAGATCGAGATCTCTGGAACGAACGGTGTGTAGTTTATTACGCCGTTATCATTATTGGATTTCAGAATCGCTAGATTTTCCTGTAGCCCCCAAAGATCCGTGTCTGCCATCTCCATGCGGCATGTATGCAGAATGCAGGAATATTGGTGGCACACCATCGTGCTCCTGTTTGCCGATTTACATAGGTTCACCGCCAAATTGTCGCCCCGAATGTCGCGTGAATTCCGAATGCCCGATGAATCTTGCCTGCAGCAATGAGAAATGCAGGGATCCTTGTTTAGGCTCTTGCGGCATCACTTCTCTGTGTACAGTCTATAATCACGTATCCGTGTGCACTTGTCCCGAAGAATATACCGGTGATCCATTCAGTAACTGTTATCCTCGACCGATTACAAGTAAGAAGCTCCCTACATTCAAAATTGCGATAAATTTACCTCGAAGAAAAATCTCGCGAATTATAACGCATTTCTTAAAATCTCTTGTATATATAAATTTAACTCTGGATGTTAAAGACTCTCTCTACATAAAAATTTAAACTTGCACAAATAATCTTGAAGAAAATCTTGAAGACTTGAATTTTTTTTATTGTCTAGCTTTAAAGTTAAAAAAACTTTTATGCAATTAATATTTAAAACCAGAAATTCAGATATTTCCAACAACGGTAATGTTTTAGATATTCTTTAGACATTATTTGGAAGTTCTTTTTTATTTTGTTTCGTTATATATCTAAGTGAATCAAACATATAATGTTAATTCAATGTCTGGAGTTGTATGGAAGGAAATTAATGCGTTATACTTTGTATGATTTTGTTTCGGGCTACCATGATGTTTAGTTTTTAAAGTTCTTTTTTCTCTTATAGCATCACCGATAATTATCGATCCTTGTGATTTGAATCCTTGTGGTTCGAATGCACGATGCAACAATGGCATCTGCACATGTCTGCCCGAGTATCAGGGTGACCCTTATGTAGGTTGCCGTCCCGAATGCGTCACGAATATCGATTGTGCCCTCGATCGTGCATGCATTCGTAACAAATGCATGGATCCCTGTCCGGGCACGTGTGGTCAAAATGCATTATGCTCCGTGTACAATCACATACCTATGTGCACCTGTCCGGCCGGAATGGCTGGCAATGCCTTTGTTCAATGTTCTATTCTCGCAGGTATAAATATTAATCAAAATGCGACCAATCTATAATTTCTATAATTTCTATATAAAATCATTTATCATTAATGATAATCGCGCGTAGACACAAAATCCTTTAGATAATATTACCTTTGTAAAGGTAGAAATGTTCCTGTCTCCGTTAATGTTTAAACAATTTGCCAATTACAATTTGTTCTATTATTACACCGTTCGACAAAAATCGACTTTTTTTTGCACTAGAAAAATATCAAAAAAGTGTGAAAGTAGGGCATAAATAAAATCTTTCTGCGTTTACAGTTTGTCGAGATCAAGTCATTTACCTCTTTTATCAACATTTGAATTTTATCGAATATCGCATTTTTGCTATATTTGCTTACTCGTTGTTTAATAAATTTTTTTGATTTATTTAAGTAATAAATTCATGTATTTCCAAATTCACGTATTTCAAATTCGGTACATACGCCATAACAAAATAGCGTTCAAATCCTTTCACAAAATGCTTCTTGTAATATTTCGCATATGATTCGAAGGAGCAAATAAACCGCAAACATAACAAAAGTTTCGCTTAGGACACTGCATTTTAGTTTTGTTGTAATATTACCTAACAAAAACAAATAACAATAACAAAAAAAATTATTTAAAAAATGAGTAAGCAAATATGACAAAAATGATATTCGATAAAATTCAAATGCTGATAAAAAAGATAAATGACTTGATCTCGACAAACTGTAAACGCAGAAAGGTTTTATTTATGCCCTACTTTCACACTCTTTTGAAATTTTTCTAGTATAAAAACCTATGTCAAACGGCGTTATCGTTATTGTATTTTGCTTGCGTCACATCTTTGGGAACAAAGTGAATAAGATTACTACCATCTCGAATATAGATATTCCGAAGGGAAATCCTTGCTCACCCTCGCCCTGCGGACCCAACAGTATTTGCCGAGAAAACAACGGGCAACCGGTGTGCTCGTGTGTTACCGGATTCCTTGGCGTGCCTCCAGCATGCAGACCGGAATGCACTGCCAGTTCAGAATGTCTTTTGACAGAAGCTTGCAGCAATCAAAAGTGCATAAATCCTTGCCTCGGTGCATGTGGAATCCGAGCTACGTGTCAAGTGATCAATCACAATCCTATCTGTAGTTGTGGAGAACTCACTGGAGATCCATTTATTCGATGCATTCCACGACGTAAGAGTCTGACCTTCTTGAAAGAACTACAAAATCTTAGAAATATAATTGTTGTGATGTCTTGATAATTCCCCAACGCGGATAAATAATATATATATAAACTTAAAAAAATTGTTTTACTTATATTTCAAGTTTCATAATGCAATGTGTTTCTGCAATGGGTTTATTAAAGATAAGATTGATTTCATTAGTTTATGAAATATTCCATTGGAATTTAAAAGATCTTTCGTTTTATAAATCTTTTGTTTCAAAGTTTCATCTAATATCTTAATTCGTACATTTCGATCGAAGCATTCATAACGTCGTTTATTTAGCTCCAAGCTTTTGACAACAATTCTCTTTTTCCTATTAGCACTCGAACCTGTTCTACAAACAAACCCTTGTGTGCCATCTCCTTGCGGAGCGAACGCCGAGTGTCGAGTTGCAGGCGATACTCCTACATGCTCGTGTCTACCCGAATTCCTAGGTTCACCTCCGTATTGTAGACCGGAGTGTATTAGCAACAGTGAATGTCCCTCACATTTGGCATGTGTGAATAAGAAATGCAGGGATCCTTGCGAAGGTTCGTGTGGAACCAATGCCGAGTGTCGTGTGGTGAGTCACACACCCATGTGCGTTTGTCCTAGCGACTTCACCGGCGATCCGTTCACGCAGTGTACAATAAAGCCACGTAAGCATCGACTTTAAAATTTAATTCCGAAAACAAAATAAATAATAATATAAATTAATATCTAAAATAATATTTACATTCAAGCAAAACACAAAAAATTCGCTAATTAGTTTTCGACTTTTAATTGATTATAGAACACAGTATTGAGACTTTCGAGCATGTAAACTTACTTTTTCTAATTTTTTTTTTTTTTTGAAAAATTATCGTTGAAAATTGGTTGGTTTTACTCGAGAAATATTCCTTTATATTCTTATATTATTTTCAGCCACAACTTTTTCATTGTCGCCTTGTAAACCATCACCTTGTGGTTTTAACGCCATTTGTAAGGAACAGTATGGCGTCGGATCCTGTTCTTGCTTACCAGATTATGTCGGCAATCCTTACGAAGGATGTCGACCGGAATGCGTTGTCGATACAGATTGCATATCCACTCTTGCTTGTATACAATCGAAATGCAAAGATCCGTGTCCTGGTGTTTGTGGACAGTTTGCCGAATGTCAAGTTATCAATCATCGACCCTCTTGCACATGTATTTCCGGTTACAGCGGCAATCCCTTCCAATATTGCAATATAATTCGCGATATTGGTACGAATACTTTCTTAAATATTGATATCTCAAGCTTTATTTATTTTAATTCTTTTTATATTCTTTTGTTATATCCAACTTAAATTTTTTATTCCATACGTATTGCTTGAGTAGCAAAGTTTATACAATATATCTTAATGTGATATTTTTAATTACTTCTTTGTTTTTGTAAATTTAATTCGTTAAAAATGAAGCATTTAACATATATATATATAATTAGATTCACATATTTTTGTAATATTATTTTTTAGATAATCTTTTCTAATGCAATCTTTGTGATACATCTATCTATTTATTATTTTAGTTGACACTCCGATAGATGTTTGCAATCCGTCGCCTTGCGGACCCAATAGCCAATGTCGTGTTAATAACAATCAAGCAGTCTGTTCTTGCCTTCCGATTTTCATCGGTAGTCCACCCGCATGTCGTCCCGAATGCGTGACAAGTTCGGATTGTCCGCTCGCACTTGCTTGCGTGAATCAAAAATGCCAAGATCCCTGCCCTGGCTCTTGCGGTAGAAATTCAAATTGCAGGGTCATAAAACATAATCCAATTTGCTCTTGCAAGAACGGCTATACCGGAGATCCATTTACCGTTTGCTTCCAAACACCTGGTATGAACTTTAACTTTTGTCTAATATTATTTTTTCCGATCCATCACTCAGGCTCGGATCTCGATATATCATTCATCTCGAAAATACTGAGCGAAAATTATTTGCGTATAACTATTCAATTCATTTTCCCCAAATCGATAAACGCATAATGCGCGTAATAAACGCATAAATATTTGTCGATGTTAAATCAAACTTCTCGCACGAGAAGTAATTTCTTTCGCTTTCGATCGCGATTTACAAGAATGCTGTATCGAGATATCGAAGTATGATACACAATTAATTTTAATTTTAAAACTATTCCATTAAAACTATTCATAATTGCAGTGAATCCGCCCATTGTAAATGACGTTGTGAGAGATCCATGCATTCCGTCGCCTTGTGGCGCATTTTCTGAATGTCGCGATATAGGAGGGGTGCCATCGTGTTCTTGTTTGCCAATGTACAGAGGCAGTCCGCCAAATTGTAAACCAGAATGCACGATTAATGCGGAATGTCCGGCTAATATGGCTTGTATGCGACAAAAGTGTAGGGATCCCTGTCCAGGTTTATGCGGCATAATGGCTGAATGTAGCGTCGTGAATCACGTGCCGATTTGTTCATGTTTACCCGATTATACCGGCGATCCTTTCGTCCAGTGTTCCATAAATTCATGTAAGATTCTCTATTTTAGGAATATATCATTTTAATTTTTTTTCTGTTATATATATAGATATAATAACATACTTGGTCCTTTTCTCACGCGACATTATTATAGTTCCTGTTCAGTTGTCTAAACCGGATCCATGCACACCTTCGCCTTGCGGATCTAATACGCAGTGTAACGGAGGAATTTGCACTTGCATAATAGAATATTTCGGAGACCCATACAGCGGTTGTCGCCCACAATGCGTATTGAATAACGATTGCCCGAACACGCAGGCATGCGTGCGAAACAAATGCGTGGATCCTTGTCCAGGTGTTTGTGGCCAAAATGCAATGTGCAATGTATACAATCATGTTCCCATGTGTACTTGTCTTGCAGGAATGATTGGAAATGCTTTTGTCTTGTGTTCTCCCGCTCCAGGTATTTTTTGAAAAAATTTTCGATATATAATATATACATATACATATAAAGCAATTGCTACATCAAAATATTTACCATCTTTACCAAATCTTTATCAAAGTTTTTAATACATCAAACTTTTATCTCTAAAATATTTACTCTAATTAAAGTCTCTTCTAATCGTGTTGTAGCACCTTCCGTTAGCAATCCATGTAATCCGTCTCCATGCGGACCGAATAGTCAATGCAGACAAAATAACATGCAGGCCGTGTGTAGTTGCATAAGCGGATTTGTCGGAGCACCTCCGACTTGCAGACCCGAATGTGTAATCAGTTCAGATTGTCCGAGGAACGAGGCGTGTACCAATCAAAAGTGTCGGGATCCTTGTCCAGGAAGTTGCGGACGCAACACAATTTGCAATGTCATTAATCATAATCCCGTTTGTGTCTGTCGTCCTGGAATGACCGGGGATCCGTTTATTAATTGTTTCCCACTTCGTAAGAAATATACTTTCAAAGATATATTTTTGAATATTAACTTTTCAAACTGTTCTCTGCAATTTATATTTTCTATATGTCTATTTCGAATATAACATCATTATATTTCAATATGGTGTCGCGCGGTATCAGTTAATTAATCGATATATCTTTAAAGCTGAGGATCCATTACCCGTGCTCAATCCCTGTCAACCATCACCGTGTGGACCAAACGCGCAATGTCAAGTGATCAATGATCAACCGTCTTGCTCGTGCTTGCAAGAATTTATCGGATCACCCCCGAACTGTCGGTACGAATGCATCAGCAATAGCGAATGCTCGAATAAAATGGCCTGCATCAATCAAAAATGTCGCGATCCATGCGTCAATGCATGCGGAATCAATGCCGTTTGCAACGTTGTTAGTCACACGCCGATGTGCGCGTGTTTATCCGGTTATACCGGTGATCCGTTCACGCAGTGCTCTCCCGAACGATGTAAGATAATTATTGAATTATGATATTAATTAATTTTTGCCCAACTATAATATTTAAAGAAATCTTAAATATCTTTTTTATTTTTTATTTTTTTTTTCATTAATTCATAGACTTTTTTAGACATTATCTAAAAAAGGAGATTGTTAATATTAAATTATTACAAAATTGAAAATCATAATTCATTATTAGCTGTTTTTACAGATAAATCTATAATGTATATTATTCTGCTTTCGCATATTTTAGTTGATATACAGCCTAGCATAGCCACACCGTGCACACCATCTCCGTGTGGTGCGAATGCAATATGCAGAGTTTTGCAAAACGCCGGTTCTTGCTCATGCTCGCCCGATTATGTCGGCAATCCCTATGAAGGATGTAGACCTGAGTGCACGCTGAATTCTGACTGTCCATCCAATCAGGCGTGTATCAGTTTAAAATGCAAAGATCCGTGTCCAGGAACGTGCGGTCAGAACGCGCAGTGCTACGTGATTAATCATGCGCCAACTTGCACTTGTTTCGAACGATTTACAGGAAATCCATTTATATACTGCAATCTTATCCCCGAAGCCCGTAAGAGATTATACAAATTCGTCTATCGCGTCTTAAAGGCGATCATATACTGCTAATACTGATTTTCTTTACAGCGGTTGTATCAGATAATTTCGATCCCTGTCAACCATCTCCTTGTGGACCATATAGTCAATGTAAACCAAATAACGACCAAGCTGTTTGCTCTTGTCTTTCAAATTATGTCGGCGCACCGCCGGGTTGTAGACCCGAGTGCACGGTTAGCACGGAGTGCGCGATAAATCGTGCCTGCGAAAATAATAAGTGCATCGATCCTTGTCCAAATTCATGCGGTCAGGGAACGACATGTAGAGTCGTGAACCATAGTCCAATATGTATGTGTAAATCCGGATTCAGCGGTGATCCATTCACGCGCTGCACATATATACCACGTAAGCGGCGCAAATTTTTATAAACATTATAATTTTCAATTTAGATAAGAGGCTTTAATATAAAATAATCACAAATGAAATGGGAGCGGGCTAATTAAGAGCCGAGTGCTGTAAACGGTGCGCGAATTTTTCTTCTTTTTTGTTAAACAATTATTAATTTGGAGTTCGAACCTTTCGGTCCTGATTTCGAGAGAAACACATGCACGGTTTAATCAAATTTTATGTATGTATTTTCTTATTTGCGGTGTTTATTTTATATTCCGAATTATATATACTTGTATATACGAGTCCAACAATCCACGCCTCATAGAATTTATTTTTTTCTGTATTTGAGTTGCTGATGATGAGTCCGAAATCAGTACCGAAACGTTCGAACTCAAAATAAATAATTTTTTAACAAAAAAGAAGAAAAATTCGCGCGCTCGGCTCTTAATTAGCCTGCTCCCATTTCATTTATGATTATAATTTTCGTTCTAGTTTATACTATTTTCATATTTTAGGAAAATATCAATATTTTAATGCGCTATTTCTTAGATATAACTGCACTAAATAATTGTCTTTCGTTCTGTGATTTCAAGTTTTGATTATATGAAATGGCAAGAGATTATATCTTTGGAAACATTAAATTAAAATGTCACAGAGGAGATTTTACATTTTCACTTAAAATATATTTGTATAATTAAATTTTATATTTTCAAAAATTTTTTTAATAATTTTATCTTGAGATTTTTCTTTAAATTTTAGCTATTACATTACCAAGTCTGCCCTCGGACCCTTGTATACCTTCTCCGTGCGGATCCAATTCGCAATGTCGCAATGTCAATGGTTATCCATCTTGCTCTTGTATAATTAATTATATTGGTACACCGCCAAACTGTCGCCCCGAATGCATCATTCCTGCCGACTGCCCGAGCAATCAGGCTTGCATTCGCGAAAAATGCCAAGATCCCTGTCCAGGTTCTTGCGGTCTGAATGCCGATTGTATCGTTCACAATCACATTCCAATCTGCAGATGCATAGAGAGTTATACTGGCGATCCGTTTATCGGTTGTCAACCTATTCCAATCAGTAAGTTACGCTGAAATCTCTCCTTGATTAATTTTAAAAAAATTATTTATTTTTACTACACACACGGTAATTTAAACTGACAATATTGCTATGATATAGACGACATACTAGTGCAGAAACCTGATCCATGCAGTCAATCACCCTGCGGGCCAAATGCTCGATGCAACAACGGCATTTGTACTTGTTCACCTGAATATTTCGGTGATCCATACTTTGGCTGTCGACCAGAATGCGTACTCAGTGCGGATTGTTCCATCGATAGGGCGTGTATACGAAATAAATGCGTAGATCCCTGTCCAGGTACTTGTGGACAAAACAGTTTATGCAACGTGATAAATCATACACCGATGTGCAGTTGTCCTTCCGGTACCACCGGAAATGCGTTCATTTCTTGCGATGTAATGAAAGGTATGATATTTACAACGAAAAAAATATCCGATTTATATATATATATAAATCGGATATTTTTAATATAAATTTATATATATATATATATATATATGATATTGCTTTCTCGTATAGTTCCGCCCGTGACAAGACCGTGCAGTCCGAATCCCTGCGGTCCGAACAGCATATGTCGCGAATTAAATGAACAGGCCGTGTGCACGTGCGCGCCGGAATTCCTCGGATCACCACCCTTATGCCGACCCGAGTGTACTCTCAGCTCCGATTGTCGGCCAAACGAAGCATGCACCAATCAAAGATGCAAAGATCCTTGCCCCGGTACATGCGGCATTCAAGCGAGATGCGTAGTCATCAATCATAATCCTGTGTGCTCGTGTCCCGAACGCTACACAGGCGATCCGTTCGTCAGATGCGACGTCCTAAGTAAATATTAACGTAAATACAATACGAAGCTTAAATCTGCCAGCCACCTACTAAAAAACAGAAACGTATTGTTACTCTAGAGCCGGTAGCGCCTGCGATAAACCCTTGTCAACCTTCGCCCTGCGGTCCGTACGCTCAGTGCCAAGTCATTAACGATTTGCCGTCCTGCTCGTGTCTGCCCGAGTACAGAGGCTCGCCTCCGTATTGTCGACCCGAATGCGTCTCCAATCCCGAATGTCCTGGTCATCAGAGTTGCGTGCGGCAAAAGTGCATAGATCCTTGCCCAGGTCTATGTGGAGAGAATGCGGAATGCCATGTGGTGCAACACGTACCTCATTGCGTCTGTTCCTACGGTCTCACCGGTGATCCGTACACACGTTGCTCGGCGATATCTCGTAAGAGAAACCTTCAAGAGACTAGACGACCGTACATTTTTTTTTTTTTTTTTTTTTTTTTGCGCAACGTCGCTTATAATCCTTTCTGCCCTTTTGCGCTGTTTTAGCATACGAACAAGAACTGGGACCAGAACTGTCGCCCTGCGCGAACTTTGAATGCGGCACGAACGCGATATGTAGAGAGCGAGACGGCATCGCAATTTGTCAGTGTACATCTAATTACGCTGGCAATCCGTATTTAGCGTGTCGACCCGAATGCGTTATTAATCCCGACTGTTCATCAAACTTGATGTGCGTAAGAAACAAGTGCGTCAATCCCTGTGCCGGCGTGTGCGGTCAAAACGCCGAGTGCTCGGTTGTCAATCATCAACCGATGTGCACATGTCTCCCCGGATACACTGGAGATCCCTTTGTTTCTTGTTCCGTAAATAGTAAGTGTCGCCAATCTCACAACTCTAATTTTGTTTAGCGGAAATTTTCTACGATACACTATCTTGAATATTGCAACCTTTTTATTAGTCTTCAAGTTCTGTTATGTATCTAACATGTATTAAAAATGAGGCATTCTTTACACGAGATTATTAACTAACATTTTTTTATTTTACACAAAATTTTAGTTTTATATGCGATATTTGTGAAAAAGAAAATTGGAAATATGAAAGAGTTTCTTAAATATTTTAAAATACTATTTTATATGATATTTAAAACTTGCAATATTATATTATAGTTTTCAGAAAAATAACATTTTTTTACATTTTACTTGTATACATTATATATTCCTATGTTACTGATAAAATTTTGATGTATAATTTATTTTGTTAATATAAAAATACGATATCTTATTAATCACAATTAATTGCTGATAATTTTATAAATCAATAGAATTGCTTATAGAAACATTTTTAAAAAAATCTGTTACGGAGATGTGTATATACTCTTATCTGCATATTACAATAATCCATTAAATTTTTCCCAGAAATAATCTCAGATGAGAACGTTTGCGCCCCGTCACCCTGTGGACCCAACAGCAAATGCAAAGAAGTATCTGGACAGGCAGTCTGTTCATGCCTGCCGACGTACGTTGGAACTCCACCTGCGTGTAGACCCGAATGTATCGCTAGCTCAGAATGCTCCCCGCAGTTAGCTTGCAAGGACTACAAATGTGCGAATCCCTGTCCAAGCCCATGCGGACTCAATACCAATTGCGTGGTCGTTAATCACAGCCCCATCTGCAGTTGTATGCCCGGTTACAGCGGAGATCCGTTCACCATATGCACGTTAATTCCACGTAAGACCACACATTCGAATGCATGAAGAATTACATTTCTTAACCCGATCAATGTGTATTATTATCTGTCCTTCGTGTGTCACACGGGAATCGTCATCAATCGTATATAACTCCAAATATCTTTCAGCTGTAACGCCACCGCTAATAGAAAAAGATCCATGCGTGCCGTCCCCGTGCGGTAGTTTCTCTCAGTGCAGAAGTATCGGCGGTTCTCCTGCGTGTACCTGCTTGGAAAATTATATAGGTCAGCCGCCTAATTGCCGACCCGAGTGTACCATACACTCGGAGTGTGCGAACGATAAAGCCTGCATCAACATGAAGTGCGTGGATCCGTGTCCCGGCTCGTGCGGCACCAATGCTCAATGCTCAGTCATTAATCACATTCCCACGTGCAGATGCCCCGAAGGATATACCGGAAATACATTTATTCTCTGCGAGATTATAGCGACACGTAAGCCATCACGAGCCATCCAGTATGCCACGTGTATCTCGAAATCGGCTCGAAGCACAATTCGAGCACGTTTAATCCCGTGTGTCGTCAAGTATATCGATTGTATATTTTGCAGCAATACCATCTCCAGTCGAAGACGCCTGCGTTCCTTCACCCTGCGGTCCTAACGCGGAATGCTCGAACGGTGTTTGTAATTGTATACCGGAGTTCCGAGGAGATCCATATGTAGGTTGTCGACCGGAATGCGTCCTAAATGCCGACTGTCCCCGCGATAGAGCGTGCATACGTAATAAGTGTCTGGATCCGTGCCCCGGAGCTTGCGCCCTTAACGCATTATGCACGGTGATCGGTCACGTTCCCATGTGCAGTTGCCCTGGAAATATGACCGGCAATGCATTTAGTCAATGCACGCCTTTACAAGGTACATGAAGATCGTCCCGTTGTTCGCGATAAAAATCTCTTTCATATTCGATGCTGCAAAAATTATGCAAAGCGCACTCCTTTGTGAACGATTTCCGGAGATTCAATGCCCGTTATTTTTATTTATCAGATATGCCACCCGCTAATCCATGCGTTCCTTCGCCCTGTGGACCGAACAGCGAATGTCGCGTTATAAACAATCAGGCTGTCTGCTCCTGTGTAAGAGGATATCTAGGTAGCCCCCCGACCTGCAGACCTGAATGCATAGTCAGCACGGATTGTCCGCAGAATGAGGCTTGTAGCAACCAGAAGTGTACGAACCCTTGTCCAGGAAGTTGCGGATTAAATGCCTTGTGTCACGTAGTAAATCATAATCCGATTTGCGTTTGCCCTCCTCTTCAAACGGGCGATCCTTTTGTTAGATGTTACCAAACACGTAAGTACGCTTAAGTTACGTGTTTACGATCATTGTAATTTTACGGTCACCGTGGAATTTTGATGGAAATTTTCGCTTTTTCTCTTTTTTTTTTTTTTTGTAAAACGAATTTTTTGCAACTTTTAGCTCAAGAGCTACCGTTACCTTCTTCGCCATGTAAACCAAATCCGTGCGGTCCGAATTCGCATTGCCAAGCGCGCGGTGACAGATCTGAATGCACATGTTTATCCGGTTTCGTCGGCAATCCGCCTAATTGCAGAGCGGAGTGCGTCAGTAATAGCGAGTGTGCTAATCACTTGGCTTGCATCAACCAAAAATGTCAGAATCCGTGCATTGGTTCTTGCGGTGCGAATGCTAATTGTCACGTTGTCAGTCATACCCCGATGTGTTCTTGCGTGGACGGTTTCACCGGTGATCCATTCACGCAATGCATCTTCAGAGAACGTAAGTATTATTTAGGAATTAAAACTGGTATAATTTCGGTGAAACTCGCCAAACTTTCGATGTTGTAGATACAGGAGAACGTATCTTATATCAATTCCGAATAAAAAAGAAGTGATTCTTCTGTGTCTACAATATCGAAATTAGATTGAAATCGCCGAAATTATACCGATTTCGTGTCTGGTTTATAAGGTTGGGAAAGTTATTTTATAAAAGTAGTTCGTTACTGTTACTTTTCCGTTAACGAGTCGTTACAATTTCCGTTACTTTCAATGCTATTACAAGGCCAAGTTATATATATAAAACATACACATATAAAATTTTCATTTGTTGAACATTTGGTTTATATTAAAATATAACAACAAACTGATATTTATAACAACAAATTTCGATATTAATATTGCTATCGATATAAAGTGTATAATTATTTTGACAATAATTTTGAATACTAATATTTTCATTAAAAAAACTTATTTAAAAAACATTACAAAAAATTTCATTTCTTTAAGATCTCCAAATTCTATAAGTGTAAATAAAAAAGAGTATTTTCTTAGCTTTTCTTTTAATAGATTTAGATTTAATAGATTCAATATAGCCAAAATCGCCTTCTTACACCTTTAAATTTATGCAATTTCAAAATCCTGACGTAATATGTTAATTTACGCGAGTCAAATTCGCGTTTTTAACAAAATTTTATAAAAATTACATGAATTAGTTTAAAATAAAAGTCGTTAAATTTTATCGAAATTGTGTGTCTATTAACTTTTTTTAAAAAAATTTAATGTTGTTTGTGTGTTTGTTTGTAAATCATGCCGCGTAGGTTCGAAAAGTAACGATAAAAGTAACTGTTGAATTTGTTACTCGTTATCGAAAAATGTAACAAAGTTATTTTTTTCGTCACAGACGAAATTTTAACGATATTTCAAGTACGCGTTACTATCCAACCCTGCTAATTTATACGGAGACATTTCTCTCTTTTCATTACGAATTCCACTACTTACTGATGTCATCTTTTAGCCACACCATTGTCGCCTGCACCGGTTGATCCCTGTAGTCCCTCTCCTTGCGGCTCCAATGCAGTATGCAAGGAATTCAACGGTGCCGGTTCATGTACATGCTTACCGAATTACGTCGGCAACCCTTACGAAGGATGCAGACCGGAATGCGTCCTGAATTCGGATTGTCCTGCCAATCTGGCTTGCATAAATACGAAATGTAGAGATCCATGTCCGGGATCGTGCGGACGCAACGCATTATGTCAAGTAATCAACCACTTGCCGGTGTGCAATTGTTATCCCAGATACACTGGCAACGCTTTCTTATATTGCAGCCCGATAGAAATAGGTGCGATATACTGTGAAATTGAATATACCTATCATATATCACACAATTTTTTTTATCAGTTACGAGAAATAATCAATTGATCGGAAAATGTACTATAAAATTTTTAGAAGGAGACGATGCTGTTAGTAATCCCTGCGAACCATCACCTTGTGGACCTAATAGCTTGTGTCGCGTGGTGGATAGTACAAGCGTTTGCACTTGCTTACCTACCTTCTTGAGCAGCCCACCAAATTGTCGCCCCGAGTGCACCGTTAGCGCCGAATGCGCCTTCAATTTGGCATGCATCTCGAATAAATGTAGCGATCCCTGCCGCGGTTCTAGATTGTGCGGTTCTAATGCGAGATGTGAAACGATCAATCATAATCCCATATGTTCGTGCCCGTCTAGTTTTACTGGCGATCCATTCATTGCCTGCTTTGAAATGCCACGTAAGGAATCATTGTGATCAAACATAATTTAAATAGATTAAATTAATTTTTAAGAGGCCGGTGGAAATATTTTTTTAAAATTATAATTGGAGTATATTATCTCAAAAAAAATTTTCTAGCTCTGCGCGTTCTTTGTTTCAAGATAAAACACATTTTAAATACATTCATATTACAATGTCTTTCGGTCTTGTGAATATTAATAATTCTTCTCTTTTATTAAATTAAATTTCACTTATTTGTTATTTTAATTGGGAAAATCACGTTGAAATTTTATTGAAGGCATTCGGGAGCTTGCGAATAAAAATCATAACAGACACATTTTTATCTCCGTAGCTAAAGATGAAGAGTTTCGTCCACTTGTGAATCTTTGCGCACCTTCACCCTGCGGACCTTTCTCGGAATGCCGTGACATTCACGGTCAAGCATCCTGTGCTTGTTTAACGACATATATAGGAACACCACCCAATTGCAGGCCTGAATGTTCAATTGATTCAGAATGCTCGACTAATCAGGCATGTATACAGAGAAAGTGCCGAAATCCTTGCGACGGAGTGTGCGGTGTAGAAGCAACTTGTAGTGTTCATCGTCACACACCCGTATGTTCTTGTCTCACTGGATTTACCGGGGATCCATTCGTAGTGTGTAGACCAATTCCCGAGGAAGGTAAGATTTTTAATCTGTAAAAAATATTTATGATATCAGTATGTATTATAGAAGTACACAAATTTGATAATTTGAAAAATATCTCACACACTTGAAAAACACTTGGCTTCATCGTAAATTGAATGCTAAAATCCGTGTTCCTTAGATACAACACTCAAACCAACGGATCCATGCTTAAATTGCGGCGCAAATACGCAATGTTTTAACGGCGTGTGTTCTTGCCTTCCCGAGTATCAAGGAGATCCATACTTTGGATGTCGTCCGGAATGTATTCTGAATTCCGATTGTCCGATAGACAGGGCTTGCATTAAGAACAAGTGTCGAGATCCGTGCGGTCTCGGAATCTGCGGTCTCAATGCCTTGTGCTCCGTCGGAAATCACATACCGGTCTGCACTTGTGCGCCGAAAATGTCCGGCAACGCCTTTATAATGTGCTCCCCGATAGACGGTACTCATTCGAGCGATCGATTTCGAAACGTTTTTTCGTTCCGAACGATCGATATTAGCTTTGTAATTGAATTGTTTCTCTCCCTCTCCTGATTGCCCTCTTTTTAATATTTACACAGAATCGATAACAAAAGATCCGTGCAATCCGACACCGTGTGGACCGAACAGCCAATGCCGAAGGATAAAAGAACAAGCTGTCTGTTCGTGTCTCCCTGGATATTTGGACGCACCACCAAATTGTCGAGCCGAGTGTATTATCAGTTCCGATTGTCCCGCCAACATGGCCTGCAATAATCGGAAATGTATAGATCCCTGCCCCGGAACGTGCGGTATTAGAGCGCAATGTATAGTTGTCAATCACAATCCGATTTGTTCTTGTCCTTCCGAGTTGACTGGTGATCCTTTCACTCAGTGCATCCCGAGACGTGAGTAACTTAAAGGCGTACAATGTATTCGCCAATTGTTGGGGGTGATATTTAAGGAAACACATTGCATTCTTTATTTTCCCAACAGCGACAGAATCTCCAATACCGGTTAATCCCTGCGTCCCATCTCCGTGTGGAATTAACAGTAAATGCGAAGTTATAAACAACGCACATTCATGTTCCTGTTTGCCAGAATTCATCGGCAGTCCGCCGAATTGTAGGCCGGAATGCGTTAGTAATAGCGAGTGTTCCACGCACTTGGCGTGTATCAATCAGAAGTGTCGCGATCCATGTCCAGGCTCTTGCGGTATTAATTCTGATTGTCGAGTGATAAGCCATACACCTATGTGCATTTGCCTTACTGGATTCGAAGGAGATCCATTCGTGCTATGCAATCCGAAACAAAGTAAGTGCAAGTCGTGTATTCATGTCTAGAATGATTTAGAATCACAGGATGCGCTTACAGTTACAGATACTCCATAAAAGATTTTTAATTTTTAACATTAAATGGCAATTACATTAAATTCTCCCTTGTTGAGAGATCAATTAAAATTAATTGACAAAGGAAATATATACTATTGTTATTTATGTTTATACTATTATATATATATATATATATATATATACATATATATATATATATATATTGTAATTATTACATATATTTATATATTTATGTGCATAGTTTAATTATTGTTATTTTATTATTTTATTATGTGTACTATTTATATTCTCCAAATTTGATGTGCCAAAATTAATGCTTTATTATGTGGTTATTACTATTTTCTTTTAAATTTATCTTATAGTATCTGTGATTGAAAATATATATCCAATGATTCTGAGAAATTTGATGATTTACCGCAGCAATCGATATTGTTTTAAGAGTATATCTGAACATATCTGAAATTTTTATAGGCGATGTTATAAATGCCGAAAAACCAACACCTTGTATTCCGTCACCGTGCGGTTTTAATGCGATATGTCGCGAATTAAACGGCGTTGGTTCTTGCACATGTCTATCGGATTATACAGGCAATCCATACGAAGGCTGTCGACCCGAGTGCACGATAAATTCAGATTGTACCGCAGATCGTGCATGTATCGGATCAAAGTGTCAAAATCCTTGTCCAGGTTTCTGTGGATACAATGCAATTTGTCAAGTAGTGAATCATGCGCCGTTGTGCACATGCCAACCTGGATATAGCGGCAATCCGTTTGTCTCTTGTAATAGAATCGTGCAAGATACGAGTAAGTGATTTAGAGACTCACGCAGAAGACTTCTAGTTTGATATAATAATTTTATATTATTTATATTATTTATTTATATATATATATAAATATATTTATATATATCCACTCTACCTGCACACAATGGGTGGGGCGATTATTGCCCCGAACACCCTGTATATAATAATTTTATTATATTTATGTTATATCTAATAAAGTCTTAAGTTGGTAATAACTTTACTTTTCGAGGAGTTTGTCGAAATATATTTGATTTTCCAAACTAGTCTTGCAATTAATTACAATGCAATAGCACAGTACAGGTTAAATGTTACAAATATTTCAGTAAATTATAAATCAATAATTTTTAATAGTTTTATGGCTTTTAATTTTTTCGACAAATCGGAATTATCATGTAATGTAAAATCTAATTTATAAAATCTTTTTTTTAGCGGTAGAACGTAATCCGTGCAGCTTCTCTCCCTGTGGACTTAACAGTCAGTGTCGTGAATTAAACGATCAAGCAATATGCTCCTGTTTACCTACGTTTATCGGAACCCCGCCAAATTGTCGCGCGGAATGCACTGTTAGCTCCGATTGTTCCGTAAATCGTGCATGCAAAAACCGCAAATGTGTCGATCCATGTCCCGGTATTTGTGGCATCAACGCGAGATGCGAAGTGATAAATCATAGCCCGATTTGTAGTTGTAATCAAGGTTTTACTGGCGATCCCTTCGTAACGTGCTTCCAAACGCGTAAGTACGCCTACAAAATATGAATTGCTTGTTTAATGCATCGTCTCGCGCAATATTTGATTTAGAAAATCTTTTTAAAATAACACCTTTTTTTCTTATGTTCGGTTTCTCCTCTAACAAAACAAAATGTCAAAGTAAACGATGCTTTAATTAATGAACGTAATGCAAAGTTTTGGACGCAGGTACAATAGAAATTATTCGTTCACAGAGATAGACAAAGATACACCTATGACGCCACAAAATCCGTGCGTTCCGTCTCCTTGTGGTCCATTTGCCACTTGTCGCGACAGCGGCTACGCAAACGTGCCGACGTGCACATGCCTGGAAAATTACATCGGTGGCCCTCCGAACTGTCGGCCAGAATGTACCGTGGATTCCGAATGCAGCAGCGATAGAGCATGCTTGAGACAAAAATGTCGAGATCCATGCCCAGGTTCTTGCGGTATCGGAGCGCAATGTCTCGTGGTTAATCACATGGCCGTCTGTCTTTGTCCGAAGGGTTACACCGGAGATGCGTTTGCCAATTGCTTCCCAGAACCTCCCCGTAAGCTTTTGGCCTTATGACGTTATTTTATAATATATCACCCATATAATTGAAAGGAGAAAAATGAAGAAATAAATACATGTTTTTTTTTTTTATACATTTCTATGATTATCAGGCATTGATAAAAAAATCGCGAAGTATAATATGTCGCCAGTTATATAAATATTCTAATAAATCTTGATGAGATAAAATATATTTTAATATTTCTATCTCGAGTGACGGTGATCGATTATAAAATAATACTGAGATGTTTTAAAACACAAAATTTGCAATATTTTGTGCCTTTAGCCTTTTGTCTTTTAAAGAGCGTATTTGCTCAAGATGCGTAATGATATTTGCAGCTGTACCACAAGATCCTTGTAATCCATCCCCATGCGGAGCCAACGCAATGTGTCGTGACGGCACGTGTACCTGTTTACCCGAGTATCATGGTGATCCTTACACCGCATGTCGACCCGAATGCGTGCAAAATCCAGATTGCCCGTTAGACAAGGCCTGCGTTCGTAACAAGTGCTTCGACCCATGTACCGGAGTTTGCGGGCAAAATGCAAAGTGCACAGTAATAAATCACACCCCGATGTGCGCTTGTCCGGATGGAATGTCCGGCAATGCATTTGCGGCATGTTATCCAGTTGTTCAAGGTAAACCCATCGATAATCGCGCGAACATTTTTATGCGTACGTTATATTTTTTTTTTGTGAAAATCTCGTACCATCGCAAAAGATTTAATCTACCGAGAAACATTTTTCAATAATTTCGGCAATATCTTGCAGATCCCACCGTCATCGAGAACCCATGTAATCCGTCGCCCTGCGGTCCGAACAGTCGATGTCAGAGTTTTACTAATCAAGCAGTATGTACATGTATATCCGGATTTATAGGGAATCCACCCGCTTGCCGACCTGAGTGCATAGTCAATACTGATTGCGCGTTAAACGAAGCTTGTATCAACACGAAATGCGGCAATCCCTGTCTCGGTGCGTGCGGTATTTCCGCTCGTTGCCAAGTATTGAATCACAATCCAATCTGCAGTTGTCCTCCTGTATTTACCGGCGATCCGTTCGTACGTTGCATACCGAGACGTAGGTTTCCTCTTCTTATTTAAAAAAAAAAAAATCCTTCATGCATACACACATTCATGTCGAACACCAGTAGCAACAAAAACTGTATTTTTATCTTAAAGCAGAGGATGTACAAAAACCGATAAATCCGTGCCAACCTTCGCCCTGCGGCCCTAATGCTCAGTGTCAAGTCGTCAACGACGCACCGTCGTGCTCTTGCATGCCCGAGTTCGTTGGAACTCCACCAAGTTGCAGACCGGAGTGCATCAGTAATAGCGAATGTTCAAGTCGTATGGCATGTATCAATCGCAAATGCAGAGATCCATGTCCTGGATCTTGTCATTCCCTGGCCACTTGCAATGTCATTAATCACGTGCCGGGCTGCACGTGTCGCGACGGTTATACAGGCGATCCGTTTGTTCAATGCGCAATCATGCTCAGTAAGTTTAAAGCTTCATTTTTTTTGTAGATATCCTTTTTTACGAACAGTGCTCAACGAATTGTAATGGAATTCTTGTCGGTCTTATATTTTGTTTTTTAATTGATAAGAATTTTATTATACTCGCGCGCGCGAGAGAATATTTTATATAACCAGAAATTGATTGTGTTATACGGATAGGATGAAGCGTTATATTTTTTTTAGGCAAACCATCGGTACCAAGTCAGCCTTGCCAACCATCCCCTTGCGGAACAAACGCCGTATGTAGAGAACAAAACGGCGTCGGTTCTTGTACGTGCTTGCCCGAATACATTGGAAATCCTTATCAAGGATGTCGTCCCGAATGTACCATTTCTTCGGATTGCCCCGCTCATTTAGCTTGCATCGGATCCAAGTGTCAAAATCCATGTCCCGGTTCGTGCGGTGTCAATACCAATTGTCAAGTTGTCAACAATATCCCTGTCTGCACTTGTATTCCAGGCTACACCGGCAATCCGTATATAAATTGCATTTATCAGGCTCTCGACAGTAAGTAACGTTTAAATGCGCGGTATTATAAAGTGTATAATGTGATCGACACCTTAAATGTAATATTACGTTATTATAGTTTCCGATGAAAAGCGTGAACCGTGCAAACCTTCCCCTTGCGGTCCCAACAGTCAATGCAACAATAATAATGATCAAGCCGTCTGCTCGTGTCTGCCCGAGTTTATCGGAACTCCGCCGAATTGTAGACCGGAGTGCTTAGTAAATTCAGAGTGTGGATCGAACCGAGCATGTGTGAATCAAAAATGCGTAGATCCGTGTATCGGCACCTGTGGCCGCGACGCTCAGTGCAAAGTTATACATCACAGCCCGATTTGTGTGTGCGCGAACGGCTTCACGGGCGATCCGTTCATCTACTGCTTTGCAATGCCAAGTATGTTTTACAATAATTTTTTTTATATAATTTAAACAGCTAACGAAAAAAAAAAAAAAAAATTAATTCAATCAATTTTAATTTTAATCGCATCCGACTTTCGCGCGTTTTTGCGCGGAAAAAAAATATCAATGTATTATCTGTACTTTTCTATAGTTCCAAGACCAGAAGATCAATACCCGAAGGATCCATGCTTGCCGTCACCTTGCGGACCCAACTCCCTGTGCAGAGCTATTGGTGACACCCCGGCGTGCAGTTGCACGCAGAATTACATCGGCGTTCCACCCAATTGTCGACCCGAGTGCTCGATAAATTCGGATTGTCCCGCCGATAAAGCTTGCATCAGAGAGAAATGTAGAGATCCTTGTCCAGGCTCGTGCGGCCTCTTGGCACGTTGTTCGGTGATAAATCATACGCCGTCCTGCGTGTGTCCTGAAGGATACACCGGCGATCCCTTCGTCGGTTGCAACATTTTGCCTCAGATACCTCGTAAGAGAATTCTGTTTTCCACGCTATTATTACCGTAGAGAAACTAGTGAGCATTTTAAACCGCCGCAATTCAATTTATACGCACATTTCAGTACCGCCCCCAGACCGATGTAATCCATCACCGTGCGGCCAGAATGCTCGATGCAACGATGGAATCTGCACATGTATATCCGAATATTTCGGAGATCCGTATGCCGGCTGTCGTCCGGAATGCGTCATTAATACCGATTGTTCCCGCGACAAGGCATGCATGCTCCACAAGTGTCGCGATCCGTGCGTCGGGACATGCGGTTTTAACGCGGAATGCAATGTCATTAATCATTTGCCCATGTGCAGTTGCCCGATGAACATGACCGGCAACGCATTCATTTCATGCACGGCTCTTCAAGGTTCGTATGCGAGTGCGATATTTTATAGCTCGCCTCTTTCTAGCCTGCTTGTTTTTGAATATCATCCAACACGAATACGCAATAATTGTTATTAAATAGATTCGATCATCGTGGAACATCAACCGTGCAATCCATCCCCGTGCGGTCCGAATAGTCACTGTCGTGTGTCGAACGGTCAGGCGATTTGCGCGTGCATCGCCGGATTTAAAGGCGCCCCGCCATCCTGCAGACCGGAATGCCTCATAAGCGCCGATTGCGCCCGCAATAGAGCCTGCAGCAATCAAAAGTGCATCGATCCTTGTCTCGGTGCGTGCGGATTAATCGCGCAATGTACCGTCGTGAATCACAATCCTATATGCAGCTGCCCGCCACCGTACACGGGAGATCCGTTCATCCGATGCGTACCGCAACGTAAGAATTTCACGCAACCCGGAGATTTATGTCGTCACGTTATATAATATCGAAATGAATCGATAATTCCTTGTATAAATTGTAGCGGAAGAACCAAAGCCGCCGGTAAATCCCTGTCAACCCTCACCCTGCGGCTCGAACGCGGTATGCCAAGTTCTCAACGACGCCCCATCATGCTCGTGCCTGCCTCAGTTTATTGGAATTCCGCCTAGATGTAGACCAGAGTGTATCAGTAACAGCGAATGTCCCAGTCAACAGGCTTGCATTAATCAGAAGTGTCGGGATCCTTGTCCGGGATCGTGCGGCAGGAACGCGGAATGTAGAACCGTCAGTCACACCCCGATGTGCATTTGCGCCAATGATTTTACCGGCGATCCATTCATTCAATGTAATCCCCGACCGAGTAAGTTTCGAAGAAAAGTAGCAAATATCGTGGAAAGTGCATTCCATAATTATTGTAATATTCTTCATCCATTAAATTGCATATTAAATTGCATAATGGAAAAATGTTGGATATATATATATATATATTATAATATATATAATATAATAATCGCGTTTGATAATTATTGATAAATAATTTACGTCTCTCTATTTTAGTCGATGCACCGCTTGTTCCGTTAAATCCTTGCCAACCGTCGCCATGTGGTGCAAACGCAATGTGTCGCGAGGTTTTCGATTCGGTGTCCTGCATTTGTTTGCCCGATTTCTACGGAAATCCGTACGAGGGTTGTAGACCCGAGTGCGTAATCAACTCCGATTGTACGTCGAATCGAGCTTGCGTAAGAAACAAGTGTCAGGATCCGTGTCCGGGAACGTGCGGTGTCAATGCAATTTGCGAAGTTATCAATCACATACCGACGTGTAGTTGTCGGTCAAGATTCACCGGAGATCCATTCAGATACTGCGGACCCATGCAAGATACTCGTAAGTGTATAATATCCGTCGATCGCACATTTACCTTTATATATTATTATACCGCGTGATTAATCTCGCACAGCTCCGACACTGATAGACGATCCTTGCAAGCCGTCCCCTTGCGGTCCGAACAGCCGATGTCTCAATGTAAACGGAAAAGCTAGTTGTTCGTGTCTGTCCTCTTACCAAGGAACTCCTCCTGACTGCAGAGCCGAGTGTGTCGTTAATACGGAATGTCCCATGAATCGTGCGTGCATCAATCGGAAATGCGTCGATCCGTGTCCAGGTGTGTGCGGCGTGAATGCCAAATGCGACGTCTTGTCTCACAGTCCGTTCTGCAGCTGCGGATCCGATCATATCGGAGATCCCTTCGTCAAGTGTTTCGACATGCCGCGTAAGTCTACCGGAACCGTCGCACTGACAAAACGCGTTCTGCGTACGAACGAGTTCTGTGTTATTTCATCTTCTTTCAGTGACGCCTACGCCATCGATACAAGTCAATCCTTGCATCCCGTCGCCCTGCGGTCCGTTTTCCACGTGTCAAGACAGGGGAGGCTATCCGTCTTGCACGTGCATGTTTAATTACATCGGATCGCCGCCTTATTGCCGTGCCGAGTGTTCGATTAATTCTGATTGCACCGGCAATAAAGCTTGTATCAGGGAGAAATGTAGAGACCCATGTCCCGGATCCTGTGGCGTTAACGCCTTGTGTACCGTGATCAATCACACCCCAGCTTGCATATGTCCTGAAGAGTACACGGGCGATCCCTTCAGCAATTGTTACCTGGCACCCATGCGTAAGATTCCATTAAATTATATTGCTTGCGTCTCATTATTTTCATAATAGAAAACAAAATTATCGTTATACACGTCTCCCGATACAGATATACCTCCAGTAGCGACAGACCCGTGTAATCCGTCACCATGTGGACTCAATGCCGAGTGCCGTAACGGTATCTGCAATTGTGTATCTGAGTACCGTGGCGATCCGTATCTAGAGTGTCGGCCGGAGTGTGTGCAAAATTCCGACTGTCCGTACGATAAAGCTTGCGCGAACAACAAGTGCATAAATCCCTGCATCGGAATTTGCGGCCAGAATGCGGAATGCGCAGTCGTCAATCACATAGCTACATGTAGTTGCATCCAAGATTACGAAGGTGATCCGTTCACGCTCTGTAAACGTGTGCAAAGTGAGTGTATTAATCTTTCGTTTTTTTTTCCTCGAAAAAAATCCTATTAGAAAAAAAAAAAAAAAACTAATTTCACCATCTTACGTCTCGATAGCGCGTGTCAAACCCTGCAAACCCTCCCCCTGCGGACCCAACAGCATCTGTCGCGAATACGGCGATCAAGCTTCCTGCTCTTGTCTACCCGGTTACTTGGGAATCCCGCCAAGCTGCAGACCCGAATGTCTCGTTAACACCGATTGCGAGCAGAGCAAGACTTGCGTGAATACAAGATGTCGTGATCCCTGCGAAAATACTTGCGGACAGAACGCACTGTGCGTAACGCGAAATCATAATCCTATTTGCAGTTGTCCCGCTCAGCATTCCGGTGATCCGTTCGTCAATTGCTTCCCCATAAGTAAGTAACTACCCCTCCAGTGTACTCCAGATAATGCAGGGATGCCGAAAAAATGTCGCAAAAATGTTTTAAAAAGGACGTTTTAATCCGTAAGAAAGCGTCGCTTAAATATCTTTGTGATTTTTTTTTTTAAATCATCTCTGCGTTGTCGTAGATGTTTCTTCCCTGATTTTTTGAAACGAATAATGAATTTCTTTTTTTCATTGCCAGCAACATCGGATGTAGAACCCAGCAGGGACCCATGTTACCCCTCACCATGTGGATTGAACTCGCAATGCGCGGTATCCGCCGATAATAAACCCTCCTGCTCCTGTATACCAATCTACGTAGGATCTCCGCCCAATTGTAGACCCGAATGCCGTGTAAACAGCGAATGTCCCACCAATCGAGCATGCATTAAGCAGAAATGCACTGATCCGTGTATTGGATTGTGCGGATTCGATGCACTGTGCCAAGTTACTTTGCACCAAGCCCGATGCACCTGTCCCGAATCATACACTGGAGACCCATTCACAGTTTGCTCTGAGATAATATGTAAGAAAATCCCCGCTATCTTTACCCTTGTATCGATATTTGATGAATATTACCTCGGCATTTTTGATTTTTAAATCCTGATTTCTTCATCTCTAATGTAAATATTATATTGTATATAACGATGTATTTAAGATGTATTTATAAAAGAACTGCACGTCAGTTTCTTTCGCATATCGATCTCTCTTGCAACATTTTCTAAATACTCGACTACTTATATTTCAATATGCGCAACACGTCTTTTTGAATATATGTATCATATACGTGCTGCACTTTCTTACTGTATAGAAAAGACACATACAAATGCATGTACAAAATGTGTACATTCGTTTACTTTTATATATGTATTATATGAAAATAATTGCTATATTTCTAAACGCACGTATAATTTATATTACCAACAGTACGTTATAATATATATTGTGTGCATGCAAGAATATTAAAACATAATTGCAAATGTAAGATTATAATTGTACGTTTTTACTGTTATTTTAGCGACTCCAGCACCGCCGGTGTCTTCTAGACCGTGCAATCCCTCGCCTTGCGGAATAAACGCGTATTGCCACGAGAGATTCGACACGGCCATTTGTGAGTGCGTACCGAACTACAGAGGCAATCCGTATCAAGGATGTCAGCCCGAATGTCTCGTGAACACTGACTGCCCGAAATCGCAAGCATGCATAAGAACGAGGTGTCAAGATCCTTGCCCTGGTACTTGCGGTGTTGGTGCGATCTGCACGGTGTCTAATCACGTTCCCATTTGTTCTTGCCCGTTACCAACGATTGGAGATGCTTTCACGCTTTGTCAAGTTCCCGTGGAAGGTAACTTCGGTATCTCTCTCATTATCTCGTTAGATTTAATATTTATCTATTTATTTATTTCAATTAAATAATAAAATCAAAATTTTGCAAAACGAAAAAAAAATTAGACGAGACATCTCTCAAACTTTTCTTTTTCTCTGTGACAAGTGTTATTCATTGTTACGTCTTTCTTTGCGTTTACAGAAACTAAGGAAACGGATCCGTGCTATCCTTCACCGTGCGGTCCGAATACCGTTTGCGAGACAGTCGGCAATACGGCAATATGTAAGTGTCTACCTGGGTTGCAAGGTGTTCCGACTGGTGTAACTGGCTGTCATCCTGAGTGTGTGCTTAGCTCGGATTGTCCAGGCGACAAAGCTTGCATACAGAATAAATGCAAAGATCCTTGTTCTCAAAATGTATGCGGCAGTAAAGCGGTGTGCAAGACGATCAATCACAGTCCACTTTGTAGCTGCCCGTCTCCGTTAATCGGTAATCCCTTCGAGGAATGCTACACAAAGATCGGTAAATATAAAAAAAAATCTGATACATTATATTAATTTTTAAATATGACTTTCCGTCGTTCTGAAATACACGCGCATTTATTTTATTTTTCTCAGAAACAAATCCGTGCAGTCCATCGCCTTGCAATTACAATGGCGAGTGTAGAGTGAGAGACGGCATCGCGATTTGCATCTATCCCGAGTGCATTATTAATTCAGATTGTCCGCGTGACAAGGCTTGCTTCTCGCAAAAGTGCCGAGATCCTTGCATCGGCGCATGCGGTATCAATTCTATCTGTCAAACCGTTAATCACAAACCAGTGTGTTCCTGTCCAGTTGGATTCACGGGCAATGCAAGGGTGCAATGTACAATACCAACCCTCGAAGGTAACATTTATATTCATAAAATATACTTGTGATTGATATATTTTCTGAAATATTTCGAAACATAGCTTTATCAAAATTTTTAAAAAATTATAATTCGCATATATTACATCATTTTATAGACACACAAGCTGTAATTTATAATTAATGAAATATTAAAATTAAGATCAAATTAAAGAAAGAGATTTTTTTATTTGTTTTACGAAATGCTAATAGCACTTTCACGTCAAATCGGACAAGAAATGACCTCGTATTTTTTAAATAGAACGAAACTTTTTTTTCACGTGAAATATACATAAAATAAGGAAATACGTATTTTTGTATTTGTCCGAAATATTTTTTTTTGCAGAAGTTATAAACAACAAAATTTTCATGAAAAATGAAAAAGTTGTCAACTTGAAAAATTAATATCTCTGGTTATATTTGTCGTAGAGATATTTTTAAAAGTGCATTTTAAAGCTAAGGAAACAACCTTTTTTTATAAAAATAGTTTAAGTTACAAGAAATTGCTAATTACAATTGTTATAAATAATTGAAATGTTTAATAATTTTTTTCATCAAAAATTATACTTTTTAAAATTTTTGAAATAATGCTATTTCATTCTACATTTCATTCTGATAGTGCACATATTTTTCATTTTATGGAAAATCGATAGATTCTATTTTTTTATACATTTTTAATGAATGAGGCGCCGCGCCGTGCTCGCGTCACTGGCTCGACCAAGTAGTATGCTATGCGCTATGGCGCACCGGTTTTTTCAGAAATTTTTTGTAGGAAGAATGTACAGTATGAATGACATAATTTATAATGTGGATTACATTATAAATTCCGTTGAATGCAATTTATATAAAATGCACTTTTAAAAATATCTCTACGACAAATATAACCAGAGATATTAATTTTTGAAGTTGACAACTTTTTCATTTTTCACGAAAATTTTGTTGTTTATAACTTCTGCAAAAAAAAAAAATATTTCGAACAA
The DNA here is from genome assembly GCA_949152495.1 of Lasius fuliginosus. NCBI lineage: Eukaryota > Metazoa > Arthropoda > Insecta > Hymenoptera > Formicidae > Lasius > Lasius fuliginosus. Next base: position 9,195,977 of record OX424447.1, read on the forward strand.
ATACGTATCTCCTTATTTTATGTATATTTTACGTGAAAAAAGTTTCGTTCGATTTAAAAAATACGAAGTCAAAAAAGGTCGATTTTTATCCGATTTGACGTGGAATTGTCCTAATATATTAAAAATACTTAATTTTTAATTTAAATATATTAGGAGAGATTTTTTCATTGCATTACAAAATTTAACTTTTAACTACATGTTCGCAGGACCAATTCCAGAATGCACTCAAAATTCCGAGTGCTCAAATGACAAAACCTGCTTCAATCAAAAGTGCGTCGATCCGTGTACTCTCAATTCTTGCGGTCATAATAGTCGCTGCCACGTGATAATGCATAGACCTATATGCGTTTGTAATGAAGGCTATACCGGAAAGCCTCAACAATATTGTCACCAAAGTACGTATCAAATAAATTATTTAATCGATATATTTTTCTTATAATTATATGTGCTATTTATTAATTTTTTTCCAGTCGGTTGTCGTAACGATAACGAATGTCCGTTGATTCAATCTTGTATCAACAACGAGTGTATCGATACCTGTCTGGTTACACAATGCGGTATCAACGCATTGTGTACCGCTGATGGTTATCACAAGACTCGATGTTATTGTTCTGATGGATACACGGGTAATCCTTACGAAACATGCGAGAGGCCCGAGTGTACCAGCGACAACGATTGCGCTCCATCCTTCGCCTGTCGTAATCTGAAATGCGTCAATCCTTGCAATTGCCCACCACCGGCGTTATGCACCGTCGCTAATCATCGGCCAATCTGTAAATGTCCACCTGGTTACATGGGCAACCCTTATAGCTCGTGTCTTATGGGTAAGAATTCATCTCAATATTACAGCGCTTATGAAGAGTTGAAGAGAATGAATTAAAGTAACTAGTAAAAATTTATTTTATGTAACCAGCATTGTACATAATTATTAAACTATTATTAGTAAAATTTTAAAAAAACTTAAATAAGTAATAATTTAAAGTAGACTTTATTTTACGAGAGAATTATTATCGAAATGGTTAACAGTTAATTATTTCTTGACAGTAATAATATTCATAATACTGACTATTGCTATTCTAGACTTACTAGAACCAGAGACGGAATGTCAAGTCGATGCTGACTGTCCCAGCAAGCTGGCGTGTTTCAATGGTGTTTGCAAAGATCCATGCGCAGAAACAAAACCATGCATTGTAAGCGCCAAATGTAGTGTCGTAGATACACTACCGATGAGAACAATGATCTGCGAATGCCTGCCGAATTTCGTCGGCGATGCCACCGTCGCTTGTGTGCCAGGTAAAATTTTACCTAAAAGATATGAGAAGATAATAAGAAAAATTAGAGATGAAAATATAGCTTGCTGAAAAAAATCCTGAAACTGATAGTATAAATACAAGTTAAAAAATAAAAATTTAATTTAATTAGCACCAAGTTTATGAAATTAATAATTAATCGTATTAATAATTAATTAATAATAATTAATTGCGAATATTTTATAGTGGACAGACAAATCGGTGCAATATGCGAGAGCGATTCGCAATGTACGCCAGATATGGCCTGTCTGAATCGCCAGTGCATCAATCCGTGCACCGTCAATCCATGCGCTTCAAATGCCGAGTGTCACATCGAAAACCACCGTCGCACGTGTCAATGTCCTCGCGGATATGTTGGCGATCCATTTATAAATTGCTACGAAGGTATCGTATTATACCCATTTTTCTTCATTTCTCAATATAAGCAATTAAATGTTTTTTTTTTTTACATTGTTGTCTTCCGTTCACAGAAAATTTAATTCTTGCGGAATGCAAAACGAATACCGAGTGTCCGTCCAACGAAGCGTGCATAAATCAACGATGCCAAGATCCGTGTTCCAGCAACCGTTGCGGTCTAAACGCGGAGTGTATCACGATCAATCATCATCCCTCTTGTCACTGTCAAAGCGGTTTAGCCGGTGATCCGCAACTTCAATGCTTTAGACGTAAGTTTCTTTTTATTATTTCTCTCTCTTTTTTATTTAAAAAAATTACAATATCTCTTGCAAATTTTTCTAAAATATACACGTAATTCTTTAAGCAATAGCTGTCGCTATTTCTTTCTGCCTTTTTTTTTTTTTAATAAGATAGCAATAATAAATTTGATGCGACTCACTGGCACAATTAAAGACAAATTAAAAGGACAAAAAATCTCAAATATGTTAAGAATTAATTGAAATGATTTTCATTGCACTTTGAGTATTGCATCATAATCTTCTCTTTGCAGCGGAATGTAAGACGGACAACGATTGTCCTTATGACAAGACCTGTCGAAATGACAACTGCGTCACTCCTTGCCTCGTTGGTGATATCGTGTGCGGTCGGGGTGCGGAATGCAGAGCGGTCTCTCACAGAGCCCAGTGCATTTGCCCGCAAGGTACTCAAGGTGATCCACGTGTGGCATGCATTTCCGCAATCTGTCATTACAACGAAGACTGCGCCGATCACGAGGCCTGCGATAGACTGAACAGAGTTTGCAGACCTGTTTGCGACGACGATGCCTGTGCCGAGTCTGCGATCTGCGTCGCACGCGATCATCAGCCCAGATGTACATGTCCTCCGGGTACTACCGGAAATCCGTATATAACATGCATTGGTATGTTGATGATATATCTCAAAGTTATTCTCAGATTTTGTGAAAAAGAATGAACTCTTAAAAAATAAATTCTATGAATTCTTATGAAAAATCAATACATGTAATTTACAACAATTTTCTAAGATATCCTGTATATGATATCCTGTAAATTAATTTCTTAGGTGAACCTTCCATCGAGCCGGAATGCACACAGGACAGCGAATGCGCATTGAATCTCGCTTGCATTAACACCAGGTGTCAAGATCCGTGTGTGTCCGCCGGTATGTGTACCAGTGAACAGGAATGCAAAGTTCTGAACACAATACCGCTTCGTACGATGATCTGCTTGTGTCCATCGAATACTATCACCGACGTTGACGGTCAATGTAAGGCGATTGGTACGTATCGATTTCTTATTAAAAAAAGTGCTGCGCCGTAAATAAAATATTATTGTCAAAGGTCTTTTTTAATCTTTTTTTTTTTTTAATGTATATTGTATAGATTTGGGCGATGTACAATGTCATCTGGATCAAGATTGCGCCAACCATGAGAAGTGCCTGGACGGAAGATGCGTAGACGCCTGTCTGACAACCCAGTGCGGATTCAACGCGCAATGTAAATCCACATCTCATACCGGTATCTGCTTCTGTTCTCAGGACTTTACGGGCAACGCTTACATAGAATGCATAAGAGGTAAACACGAAATACAAAATCGAGCAATTTGGAGTCTTTCTTGCAATTGTCACAATTGTTTCCGATCGTCTCTCGCGACGTATCGTCATCTTCCTGAGATTGACGTATAATTTCTATTGCAGTCCCTGTCGCTCCATCGCTTCCAGGCCTTCGACCGGAATGTTACACGAATAGCGAGTGCGCGCGCGATAAGCAATGCATAAATTCGCTCTGCGTAAATCCGTGCGTCGCTGGTGATCCTTGTGGCAGGAACTCCCTGTGCCACGTTGACGAGCACAATCCAATCTGCAAGTGTCCGATCGGCTATGTCGGCGATTCCACGATCAAGTGCATACCACGTAAGACGAATTACGAATAAAAATTTTACATCTTGAAGATTATGTATATATATATATATATATATATATATATATAGCAACCTTGTATAATATGACATTTTCGTAGCGGAGATCGTGCCTGAATGCGTATCAAACAGCGAGTGCGCAGGAAACTATGCGTGTGTCAATGGCGCGTGCATTAATCCTTGCAACTGTGGACCCAACGCCAAGTGTAACGTCGTTAATCATTATCCGTCATGCGTATGTCCTCCGGGCTACTCCGGAAATCCTCAGTTAGGATGCTTCAAGCGTGAGTACAATTAATTGTATTTTTTTTCTTCGTGAAGTGTGAAAAGAATTATGTAATAATATATTCTAGCCATACATTTCTTATTTTATCATGACGATTTCTTAATTTTAACTTAACACATCAATTGTGTAATTGTCTATTTCAGTCGACTGCGAATCTGACAGCGAGTGCGATTACGCAGCCACCTGTTACAACGGCCAATGCGTGAATCCTTGCATCTTGGACAACAAATGCGCCATCAATGCGGAATGCTACGGCAAAAATCATCGGTCGGCCTGTCGTTGCGGTCCCGGTTACTACGGTAATCCTCAGATTCATTGCGAGAGGGTCGAGTGTAACACGAACCACGATTGCCCCTACAATCTGGCTTGTAACGACGGTCGCTGCGTAAATCCTTGCGCCGAGAATTCACCCTGCGCGCAAAACGCCGTTTGTTACGTTCAGGATCACGTGGCGTCCTGTCGCTGCCCCGAAAACATTCCATTGGGAAATCCATTCTCCTATTGCGAACGACGTCTCGTGGACGAGATAGAAGAGCCGGAGTGCAGAATCGACATCGATTGTTCGGACAAATTGGTATGCATTCGGGAGAAATGCATCGATCCTTGCCCGGTCATCAAACCGTGCTTGGAGAACGCTCGTTGCGACGTTCTCGATACTGTGCCCGTAAGAACTATGATTTGCACGTGTCCGGAGGGATGGATCACCGACGTCGACGGTGTATGCAGACCAAGTAAGTAGAGCTTCAAGAACGATACGCCATTCGCGAATCGGTCAGTTAAAAAATTTAAAATATATATAAGCCTCTGTATAATTTTTATGAAAACCCATAATATATAAATATATAAAGTATTATAATATATATAATATATAAATTATTTCAATTCCGCGCAGTACAACTGACGGTCATCGGAACGTGCACGACGAACGACGATTGCGGCGACCGGGAGGCTTGCGTCAACAGGCAGTGTCGCGACCCTTGCAACTGCGGTACCAATGCCATCTGCCACGTAAGAAATCACAAACCGATCTGCTCGTGCGACCCAGGCTATCAGGGTAATCCCGAGGTCGCGTGTCACTCGGTCGAGTGTCGGCACGACAGCCAGTGCACGCTCGACAAGGCCTGCGTGAACAACAACTGCGTGAATCCGTGCTTGGTGGCGGATCATCCGTGCACGGGCACCAACGTCGAATGTTTCCCGAGCAACCATGTGGCCGATTGTCGCTGCCGCAAGGGCTACCACGGCAATCCGTTGGATCGCTGCCGCGTAATCGGCTGTTACAGCAACGGCGAGTGTCCGGGCGATCACTCCTGCATCAACATGCAGTGCATCGATCCCTGCGTGCACGACAATCCGTGCTCGTCCCGCGCGGAATGCAGAGTTCTGAATCATTTGCCGATATGCCGTTGCCCACCCCGCTTCACCGGAAACCCGTATGTCAATTGCCAACCGGAAGTCAGGCCGGAATGTAGAGAAGACAGCGACTGTCCGGACAGGCTCGCCTGTCTCGGCAACAAGTGTCAGGATCCGTGTCCGGTCATACAACCGTGCACGGAACCGTCCGAGTGTCGAGTCCTGCCGACGTATCCGATACGTACCATGGTTTGCGTGTGCCCCAGCGGATACGTCAGCAGCGGCAGCGGTACCTGTCAGGCTACCAAGCCGATCCTTAAGATCGAATGTTCCAAGGACGACGACTGTCCAGCGGAGCGATCCTGCGTCAACGCGGTGTGCCGGGATCCTTGCGCGTGCGGACCCAACGCCGTTTGCAATGTCATCAATCACAAACCGATATGTTCGTGCACGCTGGGATACGACGGAAATCCGGATATTGCTTGCACGAGAGGTAGAGTATTTCCGTTCATTAAAAAAATAAAAGAAACCGTAAATTTTTTCTTTGCGTTCGATATGACTTGAGAGGAATTTATTGTGTCGATGCTTCTGATATAATATCCTTCTGGTATACAGTTGCAGGATGTAGAACGGACGGCGATTGCAGCGGTTCGCACACGTGTGTCCAACGCAACTGCGTGCCGGCGTGTTTGCCGTCCTTGATCTCCTGCGGTAAGAACGCGGTATGTCATGATATAAATCACAAGGCGATCTGCGAGTGCCCGCCTGGTTTCGGTGGCAATCCGAGGGTCTCCTGCGTGCTGCTGGGATGTAAGAGCAATTCGGATTGTCCGACGAACAGGGCCTGCATCAACAATCGTTGCGAGAATCCTTGCGCGCAGAATCCGTGCACCGGCAACATGGACTGTAACGTTTACAATCACGTTGTGGAATGCGCGTGTCCGCCCGGTTTCGTCGGCGACGTTAAGTCAGGATGTGCTAGAGGTAAACAAAAAAAAGAATGTTTTATCTTTTCATCGATGGAAGATTGATATTCCGATTTTAATCTCTCGCCCCGTTTGTCAGTCAAAGAAAAATGCAAGGCGGATAATGAATGCCCGTCTCAGACGGCGTGCTTCAACGGACAATGCATCAACCCTTGTACTAAGATCAAACCCTGCGGCATTAACGCCGAATGCAAAGTCCTGGACACCAGCCCAATTAGGACCATGATATGCGAATGTCTTCCAGGATACCGCGGAAATGCAATTGTCCGCTGTGATCCGTTGTGTAATTATCAAAAATTATTAAAAAAAAAAACATATGTATTAAATTATAGACTGATATTCAAAACAGAGATATTAATTCCGAATCGTTCGTTTCAGCGAATCTATGCCCGAGAGGTCAGATTCGCGATGAATACGGTAACTGCGTCTGCCCGCTTGGATTCGGTAAGAATCCAGAGAACGACGAGTGCATACCTTGCCGCAGACAGTCTAATATGGTGATAAACGAAGAAGGTTACTGCGTATGCGATCTGGAAAAGGGTTTCAGCATAGACGAATACGGTCGTTGCGTGTGTCCGACGCAGTACGGATACAGAATAGATACCAGTGGATACTGCAAGCAGAGTAAGAGAATTAGTTGTTTAAATTTTTCATATTTAAATATTGATCAAGAATTGTTCTCTATATCGTCTATAATTATAATATGCATTGCGATCAATTGCAGTTGGAATAATAGAGTGCACTCGTAACGACGACTGCGCTGACGACAAATACTGCGATAAAGCTACTCGGACCTGCCAAGATCCCTGTAAGAAGCAACAGTGTGGTGGACACGCACTTTGCAACGCCACTAGACATCAAGCTATCTGCACCTGCGTCAATGGTTATTTAGGCAACCCGTACACACAATGCTGTACGTAAAAAAAAAATTTATCTCGGTTAATTAAGAAAATAATCTCGGAAAATTTATCTCGGTCTCAGTCATTAATCTACAAAAATATTTACAAAATTTGATGTATATACAGGTAATTTTATGTCAAAATTTCGCATAACTTCAAATAAGCATAACTCCGTCAAAAATTGTTGTATTTGAAATTTCTTTTTTTTATTCTCAAGCTTAAAGTCTGTACTTTAAAAAGCGTTTGTCAGATTTTGAATTTATCCTCCCTCCCCTTTCGCCGTCTCTTTGAAAGTAAGGACGTGTTATGTCTCCAAAATATTGCATAATTTAACGCACTCCACGGGGTGGAATGAATTTTTTTTCGCAAATCTCATGCTAATCATCGTACAATATGAACTTTTCTTTGCAAATTAAAAAAAAATGAAGTTTGTACGATTTTTTTTCGCGAAGTTACCGTCAGTTATCGTGATGCGCAACGAATAATGCTACTGGCGGTAACTGAACAAAAATGTATAGGTAACTTTGATACGTCGTAACTCCGCGAAAAAAATCGCACAAACCTTATTTTTTTTAATTTGCAAGGAAAAGTCCATATTTTACGATGATTATCATGAGATTTGCGAAAAAAATTTATTCCATCCTGTGGAGTGCGTCAAATTATGCAATTTTATGGAGACGTAACACATCCTTATTTTCAAAGAGACGGCGGGAGGGTGAGAGGATAAATTCAAAATTTGACAAATGCTTTTTAAAGTACAGACTTTAAGCTTGAGAATGAAAAAAAGAAATTTCAAATACTACAATTTTTGGCGGAGTTATGCTTATTTGAAGTTATGCGAAAGTTTGACATGAAATTACCTATGCGATAATTTTGTTGACCAGTGTATGTAAGCTTTTTGATATTTTTTTTGCCGAGCACTGCATTTTTGCCATAAATAATAACGAATTAGTGGTCAGTGATAACATTCAAAAAGAATGAAAAATCATTTTAACACACTTATCTTTAACACATTAATCTTTTCTTTTTCAGACGATAGTAAGGTCGGCCGAACAGATTTTCCGAGGCCGGAAATGGATGTGAGCTGCCTGTCGGACGGAGTACAAGTCGTGATACATCTGCAAGATCAAGATTTCGACGGGGTTTTGTATGTCAAAGGACGTAGCAAAGACGAACAGTGCAGACGAGTTGTCTCGATACCAGCCGAGACTGAACATAAGACGGAAACGTTCAAAGTTGCGTTTGGCAATTGCGGACTTATACACGTGAATGTCAGTTGAAACATTGTACAATAATTGTTTGTTGCATTGAAAGATGTTTGCCGTAATCTTTGTATTCATCTTCTTCAGGGACAAGCTAGCTTCGTACTCGTCATACAGAAACATCCCAAGTTAATGACTTACAAAGCACAGGCCTATCATATCAAATGTATATACCAGACTGGAGAACAAAACGTCACCCTCGGCTTTAACGTGTCCATGCTGACGACTGCTGGAACAATCGCTAACACTGGTCCACCACCTATATGCATAATGAAAATAGTCGCGCAGAATGGAAATGAAATTAATTCGGCCGAGATTGGAGACAATCTGATGCTGCAAGTAGAAGTTCAACCTTCAAGTAAGTATCGAATTTTACTTAATATAATAATATATGCGACTTTTTTTCACATTATTATTACGTTCGCAAGTACCTTCTGTTCTTGCTATTTAATAAGATATATAAATGGGAAAATATTGCAGCTATTTATGGTGGATTTGCGCGAAATTGCGTCGCTAAAACTATGGAGGATAATTTGGAGAACGAATATATCGTAACGGATGAGAACGGTTGCGCGACAGATCCTACGATATTCGGTGAATGGGAGCAAAATCCTGATACTCAATCATTAATGGCTAGTTTTAACGCATTCAAGTTTCCCAGTAGCGACAATATAAGATTCCAGTGCAATATACGCGTGTGCTTTGGACGCTGTCAGCCTGTAAGTATTCGCTCGCGAATTTATATAATCCAATTACAATCATTTCAAGTCTCCGAGCCGGAAGCAAAATCAATATCCGGATAATAAAAAAATCTATCTCTTTCATCTAGGTAAACTGTCGCGGCTACAACGCCTTCGGGCGTCGCCGTAGAGACGTTGATTCCGAAATCAATGACACGTCTCTAAGTATATCCGATGGATACGAAGGACAACTTCGTGAAGAGATAACTATTCAATCAAATTTGATATTCACTCTGGAAAGGAGAGAGGAGAGGTATACAGCAGATCCAGCTGAAGGTAATGCACAAAACAATGTAGAGAAATTATAACGATTAGATGCACAGTTTGGAAGTAATATCCCTTTTTTTTTTTTTTTGCAATTTCTTTCAGCTCCTTCAGCACAAAGAGTGGAAGATATCTGTGTTTCTATGGTCGGCTTTATCATAGCGTTGATAATTACGGCTCTCTTGGCACTGGTTGCCGTAGCTATCGCTGTGTCATGCTGGCTTATGGCGTATCGACGTCAGCCAAAGACTGCTGGACCACTGCCACACCCACCAGAGTTCCCAAATCCCTTGTTCACTACTGAATCTGTGGCTGAACCATCTCCTGACTATCACTTATCATAAGAAAAGTCTCTTAGAATAATAATTAATATTTTATATAAATAATATAAATTTTCTATAATTCTCTCTCCTAATGGAATGCATCTCAGACCATTCGTCCTATATTGGTCAGTTTTGTATTTCTGTATGCAACTCCTCCAATGACTATTATTCCATCTCTTCGTATTCTCTTTTTAAGGGTTCAAACGATGGATCACTGTTATATAGAATCATTTTATACTATTTATGGTGATGGTTTGTGCTTCCATTATCTACTTGCAATTTTAAAAAATACGGGACTATCCCCCCCCCCCCTCTTCATATATATTTCCTGTTATTCTTCTAGTCAGTGGAGGATTTGTTAAATGTAATGCTGCGAATTTAATTCCTGTGTAAAGTCAACGAATTAGTTTAATATAGCTTTCTTATCGCGAAAATAGGTAATTGTACATTTTATCTAATAAACGCTAACGAAATATTTTTAAACATTTTTATGATACTTTTATTTCCACCTTATTATACATATATTTGTTATATGACAAATATATGACAAATGCAATATGATTTATATAAATGTGATGTTGGGTTTATTTCATAATGACTGTTTGAGTTCGTAATGCATATATAAAAAAGCAAGATGTCTTAATAATGATTATTAGATATACATTTTACAGCAAATCTATATTATTATGTAGCCTTATTGCATCAGATAAAAAAAGAGAATGTGATATTAACGAGAGATTAAGTTATTATTACATAACTTTATCTCCTGACAATATTTTGTACAATTTATACAAAAAATGTAATATTATACAAATATTCTCACACAAAACAAATGTGAGATTAATTATCTGATATTTTCGTGCATAATTTTAATAAATATCATTTGGCAAATATATCTGCAATACGTCATCAACCAAAGAGCAATCAAAATATATTTTCTCTTGGACATTATCCCTTAATGACTGCAATCGGTCGGAGCTTAATACATTTCTTGGAGATTCCAGCTGCGTGACAAGTATTAACAACGTCTGTTACATTTTTATAGGATTCCGGCGCTTCTTCCATAACCAATTTCGGTGAAGCAACTCGAATCGATATGCCTAACTCTTCCAATTTGTCCAGAACTTGTTTATAATCCAAGTTTCTACGTGACTTTGCTCTTGAAAGAGCACGACCCTGTACATATACATTTTTTGTATAAAAACAGTTTTATTCACATTATTGTTTTCTATAATATGTATATTATTATTTGTAAACTTAAAATTAGATTAATAAAAATAACACATAAAAAGTTGATACAATCATGTGTACTTACAGCGCCATGACAAGTTGATCCAAATGTTTCTTTCATACCCTGTTCTGTACCAGTTAGAACATAACTGCAGGTCCCCATAGTACCACCAATTAAAACTGGTTGACCTGTCAACTGATAATCCACAGGAATCAAAGGATGATGTGGTGGAAACGCTCTTGTTGATCCCTTCAAGCAGAATATTTCTTTATCAAGTACGTAACAAACAAGTATCATGTTATATTTTAACAGTTCACATTATTGTTGCACCTGCATCAAAATTAAGTCATCATTCAATTGTAACTATACAAATATTTACTTTTTACCTTTCTATGAACTAAAAGTGTCTTTTGCTTTCCATCAACCATGTGCTCTTCTATCTTGGCGATATTGTGAGAAACGTCATAAATAACATGCATATCTAAATCATCAGGAGATGAGTTGAATTGTTTTGCAAATGCCTGTTAAAAAATATATTGTATATTATTTCATAGTTCTTTATTAGATAATGTTTTCATATATATATCTTTTTGGTACCTGTCGACTAAGAAATGTCATAGAACTCCTGTTAACCCATGCAAAATTAGCAGCAGCTGCCATCGCTTTTAAGTAATCTTGGCCTTCTTGAGATTTAATATGAGCACATGCAAGCTGCCTATCGTTGGTTTCTATATTATCACGCTTCATAGCTTTTTCCATTTGCACAAGTGCATCTGAAATGTTATTTTGCTATAAAATATGATATAATTTTTGCGATAGTTTCTAAATATTCAAGTGTTTTGTATGATATAAAATGAGAAATGTGTAATTTATATATAACTAGATTAATAGAAAAATTTAAAAAAATAACCTGTAGCAACTTGATGACCGAATCCTCTACTTCCTGAGTGAATCATAACACAAATTTGTCCTTTTTCTTCAATACCCATTTTACATGCAGCCCACTTATCATAAATTTCATCTACTACTTGAATCTCTGCATAATGATTTCCAGCTCCTAGTGTACCTAACTGATATAAGATATAATTGTAATACATGTACACGTATTTGTAAATAAAATAATCTTTTAAATATCTGTTAAATACATACTTGAGGAAGTCCACGTTTTTTAGCTCTCATTGATACTTTCGATGGATCAGCGTTAAGCATTCTTCCATATTCTTCGCAGTGTTCCTTATCTTCAGCCCAAATGTAACCTAATGTATTTTATATCGCATTGTTTAGTATTTTGTTTAGTTTTGTTTAATTTTATCATAATACTTTTTCTCTCACCTTCCCTCAAAGACCAATCCATTCCCATTTCTAATGCTTCCTCTAAATCTCGTGCATTCATTGGTATAATTCCTTTAGATCCAACACCAACTGGGATGTGATCAAACATGCTTTGTGCAAGTTGTTCCTAGAAGAAAATATTTTTATATTATTACATGCAAACATATATGTATATATACACATTACTATTTTATCACTACTATTTATTATACTTCTATTTAATGCACAAAGTAAAAATAAATTGTTATAAATAAAAAATGTCAGATTTACTTTTACTGGTAGAACGTCGCTCTCCCATAAATTTGTTCGCAATAGACGAACACCACAATTTATATCAAAGCCAACACCACCAGGTGATACAATTGACTTTGGGTCATCCATGTCAAATGCTGCCATATTACCTAAAAGCAATAATATCCATTTAACATTATCATTCTCTTATTTTATTCATTATTGGTACAATTAATAATTGTGAATTTCTTCAAATTCTAAATGTTAGACGTAAGATATAATACTCTACCAATAGCAAAGCCATATCCAGAGTGTACATCTGGTAATCCAACAGATCTCCATACAATACCAGGCAGAGCTGCAACATTAGCAATCTGTTTCACTCCAGGAAGAAAACCTCCAATTGCACCTGGCCGACATGCATTGCGCAATTCATCGAACATTAAACGTTCCAATGTATTGTTCACGTAAAACACTCCTTCAACCTTGAATTATAATTTGCTTGTGAGATAAAATAAATACAAATATAAGTAATAATAACAAGCATTAAGTTTTATGAAATATTTTTGGTTGCTCTATATCTGTCAATCTGATTAGCTTGCAACTATGTTTTGTATTATGCAATAGAAAAAAAAAAGATTACATTCATATTAGGTTGAAAGCCTTTTTTAATTCTCCAACAATAATCATTTATTTTTTCCAAATATTTCAGTTCCTCTTGATATTGTCTCACAACCATCTTTCTGTAAATAAGATATATTCTATATAAATATAAGTAATATTAAATATGATATGATGACATAAAAAAGGTACATATTAAAAAAACGATACACATAGATACATAATGTAGATAAAATATATTAGTTATATATGTTATAGACATAATTTACTATATATTGATTAAATAAAAATTATATCAACATTTAAAAAAAAAAAAGATGTTGAATTATTCTTAAGCTTACAGCTGTGTATAAAATGCAAAACAAAATCATGCTTTATGTAAAAAAAAATATTTTATGCACAGAATAAAAATTATTTTGACAATACTGATATTTTATTGAAATAATACTTACAATTAAATTAATAATTCTTCTGGAATACGCAACAAATCCAACCGGTTTTCCTGACAGGTCGGAGTAACCTGCAATAATGGACAATAATACACAATATGTTGCAACCAAGCTAATGTGGGTAAAACAGTTTGATGGCAACAGCTGATTGTGAGATGTCACCTAACGTTGATACAAATTATAGTGGAGTCCTCTATTGGGGATCGAATGTAAGTCTTGCAATGTAAAATTAGTATAGCTTGGTCCCAGGTTACAGGTTAGTCAATTAAATTGAGGAAAATGGCTAGTCAAGCTGCGACTGTTGCTCGCCAAGTAAAACCAATTTTATCTGTCAACAAAGAAGATGCGCGTCGAAAAGTGCTTACGTTGTATAAAGCATGGATTCGTCAGGTGCCAACCTCATGTATGTAATTTGTATAATTATATGTTGTAAGCTCTTGCTTTTTATACTTAACCTATATGATACTTATATACAGGTCTTTATCTTATTGTTAATAATAACATCTACAATATTTTATAAATGCATCTGTTTCATTACGTATAATATTAAATTTATGTAACTTGTCATCATTCGTTGTAAATTATTTTTATAATTTCTTATATAAAGATTACTCTATTGATATTTAATTCTAGAACTTTACATTCTCATGAACTCGTTTTTCTCTTTTTATAGTGCTAAGTTACGATATTCCCAAGAATGAAGCAGAGTGTAAGCAAAAGATACGTGAAGAGTTCAAACGTCATGCTTATGTGACTGACTTAAGAATTATAGATCGGCTCATTATAAGGGTAAGAACATAAGCCAAATATGAGAATCTTTACAAATGGATCGCAACTAATGTAATTTTATATTTAAAAAATGAAGTCTGATGCTCTCTGGCATTGAAAATTTAATTGTATTGAAGGCATTTTCTTTTTCTGTAACTTTATAACATGTTTAAAAAATTTAATAGAATATTTGATATGATGTACTATATATGATACAAAAATTATCACATCTGTGTACTGATAATTAAATTTTATATTTGTCACATTAAATATAAAATTATATATCTGAACAGGGTCAAATGGAACTGCAAGAAGTAGCTAATATTTGGAAACCTAAAGGACAACTTATGTATTATTGGAAGGAAACGTGGGAAAAGAAACCAACTGATTTCATGTCAAAATTTCTTAGGGGTCAAGATTAATTTCTGCCATTAATTTGTAATCTTTATGATTGCATTATAGAAATATGCGGTTGCAATAATTTATGTATATATAACATGTAAATATATAAGAATTTCATCTCTGGATGGACATTCTATATTATAATTATCTGTGAAATAAAAGTGAACAGTATATTAGTGGAAAATTGTCAATAACTTGAGAAGTTGAATTTTTAATTTTGACTTTTATAGAAGGTAATAATTCTTTTAATTTACATCTTTTATTTTTACATTGATATATTATTTTTTTAGTTATATACATTTGACAACATGATATATTACTAAGCACCTTAGGTATAATCTAGTTTACTTCTCACAGCCATACGGACAATTTGCTTCCTTCAATGAACAAGTATAGACTTATAGATACTATAGATATACATATATACTAATATATGTATTATATACACACGTCTCTCTTACACATTCATGCTTCATATTTATGCGCGCGTGTATATACAGTCGACATTGGAACAGCTGAGAAACTTTTCGTTTGTTAGGTAATCTACAAATTTATAATGTTACATAATTTTAATAACTATCTTTTTTTTCTTATCTTTTTATTATTTTCTTTTCGTAGAAAACTATAGAAATTACCTATAAAACAAAAAGTCTTAACCATTCTGACATCGATTATATGCAATGCCATCCTAATTCCTTTTTCATATTATTAAACGAGATGTGAATCGTCGGATAATCTAATGTCCGTGGTGTACTTTGGTCATGATTTTTATAAAATAGTTTACTGTTTCCATTATAACATTCAAATTAAAAATCTTAATAAAGAGAAGAGAACAGGAGAGAGATCCTGTAAATCATGTAAGTTTTTTTTTTTTTTTTTTTTTTTTGCATCGCCTCGATGCACACGTTTTAGTACACACAAGTTATAAAATACCTAGATATTAAAAATATACAATGCGGTATGTCGGTAACTTTCATATACATAAATTGCACATATCTATGCTAGAAAAAAAGAGAAAAAAAAGATGGCAACAATAAATCATGCTTATGACTCGTAAACGTAATATGCTTCACATAGTTATGCATCTGGTAGCGCACAAGTTTTGCACATGATTTTATTCTTTGCTACCCACCAGTTTGTCGTAATTAAAAAATAATATATTTGTCGAATGTATATACTAAACCACACTTTCGCGCTCGTTTTGCTTATCGTACCCTGATATTATTCCTCTCCGTAAAGAGTGGTTGCTGTTCCGCAATCCGTTACCATTGAACATCTGGATGATGGTTGAAACAGGTGGAATTTCTAATAGTTTTCGCGCGGAAGACTTTTTATCAGGTACACTGTCCGTGCTAGATGCAGATACCACCTGATCCAGCGAGCGCGAACGCTTCTCCCGTATTTCCCTCTTGCCTTCACTGTCGTCACCATCTAACAGTGGATCTGCTTCATTTGGCGAATTATCAGTATGAGGCATTATCACATTGCCATTAGGATAATTATTGTTCAGCATTTTCTCCGAAATGTCCATTTTCGAATCGGTCTCTGTGCATTCATTCTCCTTCCAAAAGTTCGGTGATTCGAAACGTTTGTTATATATATCAATGGGAATCGGGTCCAATGAACGAGATTCGCGTATGACAGTTTGAGATGGATAGTCGCTTGATGACGAAGATGCAATGGTAGACAGGGCACGCGCATTTTTTCTAAATTTCGTCCCAGTGTTTATGAACAGATCGTCGACCGATTTGATATTGAAATGTCTCTGCGCACCTTCTTCCTGAACTGAAATATTGTCCAGTGTGGTCTTCGAGACGCTTTCAGTTAGAGACAGGGGGGATTTTTCGAGTTTGCGAGTATGTAATGGTCGCGGAACTGGACTAGACCCACCACACTGGGAAGACGAGTCATCAGCCATTGGATACGGTACACTTGACTGCCTGCGACTTCCAGCACCTAATCCATCTAATAGCGATGCGTATCGCGAGTCCGGATTCAGTTTTGGGCTTCTTCGTGGTCTGCAGAACAACGGTGGAAGATTTTCGTCCTCGTTAAAGTTCTGTGGAGACATAAAAGTCCAATTTTTTCAAGAGGAAGGAAATGGACAATAAAAATGAACTTGAAATATATATTTTTTCCTTAGCGATAATTTCGATGTAGAGATGTAAACTATACAATTATTTAACATTAAGAAATTCGCATATTAGTCTTTAAGAACGTAAATAAGTAACAATATTATATCTTTAATTTATTAATTGCACATACATTTAATATAAAATTAAAATTAAATAAAATTTAAGAGTTTATCAAGAAAAGATCATCTCTATATTTATCAAACTCATCTCTTATTTCAACACATCTTTATTATACAATTTTATGCTTTTGTAAAATATGATTTCTATATAATACTTTGCAAATTTTTATTCACAAACCTCTATATTTTTTCTGTGCGTCACTGTAGCTCCCGTGAGCCAATACGTCTTCACCGTTCCTTTTCCTTTCATTTCAACAAAGCCGCGTTCCTCGATCTTATAACCTCCGATCTTATCTAGAGCTTCTTTACATTGCTTACTGATGTGTATTCGTAATGGTTCTCCGGTAGATTCCATGCGAGACGCAGTATTGACGGTGTCTCCGAATAAACAATATCTAGGCATTGTCAAACCGACAACGCCCGCTACCACAGGACCTATAATTTTATATGTTCATGTTATCATCAATCAATTGTACCGACCATGTATATATGCATATATGCATTATATCTTTAATATCTCTTACCAGTATGAATGCCGATACGTAGCTTGAGAGTTTCTTGAGGTCGATGAGGTATTGTGTGATGTTTGACAACATTAAGTAATTCCAGCGACATCGATGCTATCTGCCCAGCATGCTGATCTCCATTTCTGATTGGAAGACCGGAAACCTGAATGATTGAAGAGTATCGAGCACTAAGAAATGACTTTGTTTCTTGTAATTATAATTGAAGAACTAATTTTAAGAACGCTACTTACGACCATGTAAGCATCCCCGATCGTTTCTACCTTGTATACTTCGTATCCTCTGATTATACGATCGAACAATGTATACAGATCATTCAAGAAACTTACAACCTGTTGGTATAATCAATTATTAATTATATAAGTAACAGTCATTTTCGGTTTATTAATTATAAAACGGTAAAATAAATATATGAAAATAAATTACCTGAAATGGCGTGCTTTCTGCCGACATTGCCGTGAAACCAACGATATCGCTGAAATATATCGTAACCAAATCGAAGGCTTCCGGTTCTACTCCAATACCGTTTGTTAAACAATTCGCGACGGGCCTAAAATAAGCAATATTTTGTAAATGTACGCATTTGCGCGCATTTCCTCTCCGCGGAAATTTTATAACCAGCATGCTATATAGATTTCGATGAACATGTCAGTTTACTCACTTGGGTAACATTCTGTGAAGTAGATCCTCGGTTTTCTTTTTTTCGTCCAAAAGAAGTCCCGTACGCTCGGTGACTAGATCTTCGAGGTTGCTCGCATATTTCTCCATCATATTCATCATTTGGTCCATTATATTTCGATGCCATCCAGCTTTCATCTTTTTCAATCTGGTTCTTATCATTTTGAAATCTGGTCTAAGTTCTGGACTTTCCGCCCAACAGTCCATAATAGTACCGACGACATAATCGGCGCAATTTGCTTTCGACTCGGAGAGTATGTTTAAGTTAGGCCTAAATGGTGGTTCACCATCTTCCGGGAACTTTTTCACTCGATCTATGATTTCTGTCAAAGTTATTGAAATAATCTTATTTATTTTTCATCGTGACTTTTTAATTAAATAACGCTCAAATAACACCCGTTATAGATATATAATATTTTTTTGTATTTTATAATTACCTTTGGGTTCCAGATTTATATTTCCATACGGTCCCTTCCGTCCGAGGATTTCATATAGAATAATGGCAAAAGAATAAATATCTCCTTCTTGAGTGCCTCTAATCGAAGCATGCGAGTTTCTTAGCAGTTCGGGCGCTTTCCAAAACAAGCCTGAAATGAGATATAAACGACACTCGATTAAATAACATGAAATGTACGATACTTGGCGTAAGAATAAAAATATCCGCATACTTCGATAATACTGATGTTCACCGATGCTGTCAGATTCGGCGCAATGACGCATATCATGAAGACCAAAATCGCAGACTTGGAGCACCCAGCGTGAGGTTACGACGCAATTGGAAGACTTTAGATTACCATGACAGACTAGCACAGATGACTCGTGAATATACAGCATACCCTATTTAATAGAGTAATAGAAGATACTTTTAAAATCACCTTACAATATCATAATTTGGTTTCACGTGTGCTTCAAGGAGGACTTACCTTAATGAGATCGTGAACTAACGATGCAATGAACATATCATCTAATTTTATATCTTCGTTTTCAATGATATCCTGAAAAAGTGTACAATATACGTTTATATAAGCATATTCAAATATCTTATCATCTTATTGTCTAAATTTTTAGAAGTGAATGCACTTAAATATTGTTTTTCCATATAATACACTGTACTATGTATAAAAGCATAATGTCACCGTGATTACGTTATAACGTACATAAAGACTTCCTTTGGCACAATAGTCGGTAATTAACAATATCCTCATCGGTTCCACGCACGCTCCGATGAAAGAGTTGAGATTACCATGTCTAATTTCACGGAGAACGCGCATCTCCTTCATAACGTCCCGTGAAATGTCTTTTTTCTTCGAGAATTTCAGCTCCTTTATCCGCACCACTACACCGTGGTAATGCCCAGTTTGCGCAAATACTTGGCCGCCACATCTCGACTCGTAGGACATTGCACTAACTAAACTTAACTGCAATCAAAAAGTAAATTTACTGTTTACATTCGTGCATCCATGTATGACTAAGCACTTCGCCAAGTCTATCTTAACACGATAATCTGCTCACCTTACTAGGGGAGGACATCATGTTATCGAGATGAGGATAACCGTGTATTTCGCTCGGATCAATTTTCCACAGCAATCCCTCTATTTCCTGTTCTATTTTCCATCTTCGGTATATACTTATAGTGATTACTGCAGCGCAGAATAGCACAACGGCCAGCACCGCGGCGACGATGATACTGCGGAGATGTGTGTCGTCTTTCGGACAATGTTCATTGAGAAAACCGCAACCAGGTTCTGCTTCCGGTTTAGTTTTACTAGGCCACTCCATGGCGCCCCAAGGTTTGTACACCTGTATCATGCAATAATATCGTGTACATTCGACACATCCATCGTGGCGCGTTCAAGTTTCATGATCCAACGATTTAAATATGGAACACGACTGTTTCTTTCCTCGATCTGCCATGAAAAATGTTTCTCGAAATGCTACAAACAACTCACTCACTAGAGTTTCACCCTGTAGAAACTGGCCCACGGGCGACATTTGATAGTCGCAGGAGAAGTTGTCGCGTTGGAACGGATCTTTCGTCAGAGCAAGAACTGAAAAATTTCCCTCCGAGTCTCCAAATTTATCCAACTTGATAGTCGCCCCGCTCACACCTAGCAAAAGGAATAACTTTCGTAAGACAATGTTTAGACATCAACTTTCGTCAGTTTAGAAAAGCAAAGAAGAAATCCAATTCAGAAATTATATCGAAATTATATCCATTTCCGAGATCCTTTATTGCCATTTCCATTTGTATTATCATCGGTATGTCTAGTGTTAGATGATCTCGAGTGTTCGTAAGAACCACTCGAGATTATCCTATCGATATAGATTACATCTATCAGACGTACTTATTACTATACGTACTTACTTTGATATGTATGTTTTTTGATAATCGTCTCGATTATAAGAGTGCCATTTTTAGCGAGTTCCTCGACAGATCGACCCGGTTGATCATGTATCAGCTGATCTAAGGCTCTCGCGTAAAGCTTGAGAGAATCGTAGAGATACGCCGCGTAAATGGACACGTACTGAAACCAAGAGATTAAGCGTGTAACAAAGATTACACGGCGGTACACGAGCGTTTACGGTTGAGCTAGCATCTAAAAATACCTTTTCATACTTTCTCAGAAGCTCGGGAACTACGAAATTGAAAGGCTCTTTGCTACTGTACTCCCCGACCTTCTTAGTGAATTCTTCGTAATTCTGCGTCGGTGGCGTCGATACGACGACCATCAACGAGCGTGCTCTCTTCAAAAAGTTCTTGGGCTGGAGGCAGTTTTTTAGATTATCGAAGTGCTCCGGTTCTGCGTCAATAATAGTGAATTATTATTATTATTATTGTAAAATCACAGGAATTAAACAGTTGTATATGTGTATAATGCAAGATTTAAAAATATTAAATCTTATTGTTATTACAATTGTTAAAAGAAATATGCAGGCAAATAGTAATTCAGTCTTGAATTTATTGAAATTAGTTTCATAATTATGTTATAAATAGCATAGGATTCAGATGATTACGCAATCGGCTTATCGATGTTACTATTTGCAATATTAACGTAACATTTGATAAGATTGGCTTAACATGCGATAAAGTTCAGATTTACTCACTCCATAAATATTTTTGTGCTTCACGTTGCGAATACATCATCATGTCCACGTGTATTACCATGTATTTCCCGTCGTCCAGCAACCTTTGGCCTTCCATCGAATTCATCATATCTATCAGTGACATCGGTGTGCCGAGGAAGATGTAAACTGAAGTAATAAATATAACAACACTTTACCTCGAATAGAACGAATAAGATTAATTTATGTAAACGTAATATAAACAAAAAGTTTATACTTTTGTTCAAAATTTGACATCTTATAAAAAAGTGCACGAAAAAGAAGTTTAATCAATCATAAATTATCTATTATATATAAACAGTAGAAAGAATGTATTATTATATATTAATTGATTAGAATGCGGAATAAAGAAAGTAAAGGTAAACGTGCTGTTTTCAACTCGAAATCGATGCTGAGATTAATGCTGGCTCTCAAGAGACAAAATTGCCGAATCATTAAAAAAATCGTAATTATAAAATTCTCCGATCAATCGTGCTCAGCGAGCGAATCTTGTAAACTGTGTAAAATGTAAAGAAATGTGAACTGACTGCGGGTCATATTTTTGGTCTCCTGTATGAGTTGGAACCATACGCTGAGTTGGCAGCAAGGAAGCCTCTCCTCGCAGCACGTGTGCCGATCCTCGACGGTCTTGTAATGATTCACGGTGAGATTGTTCTTGATTGCCTGTTCTTGCAGCGAACGGGCGACCGTCGACCAGGTGCGCTCGGCCACGATCGTGAATTTGTGCCATCCATAGTGCAGTAGCAAGGCGATCACCGACTTGGTCACCTGCGTATCTGGCGGTTCGGTCCTCACGAAGGTCCTCACTTTTGAGGCCCTTTTGTAGTCCGAGCATTTCTGCAACGATCATCGTATACGCGCAACGTTACTCAACGAGGATTTCTCGATATTGTCGCGATTCTCTTCCACTCTCCTCCCCTGGAGGCTGCTGTACCTCCTATGAACTTTATTTTCGATCGACCTATTTCGCGGTTATGATATAACCGTATAATTCATTGAATCGCGAAACAGGATTTATTTAGTGCCGCCTTTATTTAGAATTCGAGAGTTTATCGACGCGACGCGTGTAATCGAATTTGCTACGTTCGCGATCACGTCCGGTTTACCTATTCAGCAAATAGTTGGAAACCTATATATGATATATGGGAATCGTATTACATACAAGACACACGTGAAAGTTTCAACGGTCATTCACTCGATAATATATATTTTGTGCAAACAATATTATTTTTCTTTTGATATGTTAGATTCGATAAAGTCTCGAAAAATTAAGGGAATAATAGGAAAACAAAAATACAAGATTTTGAAGATTTTCCTCTTATGGATCTTCTTTATATATATATATATATATATATATATATATATTTTCTTATATATAAAATTTTTTCAAGCTTTGCATTTTTCCGAACGAAAGAAAATAGGATTATAACAAAGTTAAAATGATTTTATTATGCGTGATCGCCGACTGCAGTAGATGTTATCGCTGCATCGCTTATCAATCTCTATGATCCCAGTGCCTTCTTTCGGAATAATTAATTAGGAGGAGGCTGTGAGACCGCCTTTCCTTGAAAGTGAACGAGCACACGCGTGTGCGTGAATCGCGTGCATTGCATGGTGCAGCACGACGGACTAGCCGTCGGCGCAATGAAAACGAGTGTAGCCGAGAAGGAGGAAGGGAAAAGAAGAGACCGCCGCGAAGAAAAAAAAAAGAACGAAGAGGAGAGAGGAGGTCGAGAGGAAGGGCATATGCCGAAGTGAAGCGAGAGGGAGAGAAAGGGACTAAGATGCACCGGGAGAATAATGCGGCAAAGTTGGCTGCGTCGGGTGTCATGGTGTGTGGCGCGGTTAAATATAAACCCAAAAAAGGGGACAGGGGAAGAAGTGGAATGAACGGGGGGAACGGAATTTCCTCCTGCGCGTTTACATACTTTAAGAGATGGTGCGCGAGGCGGCTGAAATGTGACATGCGCTCCTCATTAACATATAAATTAAACGTGACAGTCGTGGGGGTCAGTTCTTCTTTAATCGTAGCAACTACCGCCACAGAGTCTCTCTCTCTCTCTCTCTTTCATTTCTTCCTCATTATACAGATTGCCTGCCGTCTTTATCTGAGGGTCCAGAATGTTATAATGCTTTCAGCAGTTTGACTGCAGCGAGTATAATAAAATACATCCGATCTCCGACGATTTTTACTTAATAACAGTTCTTGATAGCCCTTGGCCGACTTTAGATGCACGAGCGTTTTGAGTTCAGCACACAAGAGGAATTATCGCGAGCAAGTATTTCACGTCATTGATCGATATTATCGGTAGTAATGTATTGATCAGTATTATCTGATATTTATATTTTTTTCCTTATTATATCTTATTTTTGTATCTCGTAATATAAACGAGAGATAACTCACTGTGATCAAAGTGTTTGTATATTGTACTCTATTAGATTCCATAATATTCGGATATATTAGATAGTTATTGTTATTAATACAAAGTAATTTATTAATAAATTAGTAAGAGATTCGTTGTAATTTCAAAATACATATCAAATTATTTTGTAATTTTTTCGTAAAATAAAGTTTTAAAGGATATAATAAAAAAACCATGGATTGCAATACTAGCAAGTATTATTAAATATTAGTATATTAGTATCCTATTGATATCTTATTAATATCTTGATTTTGTATTTGTCATTATGTATTTGTCAATCATTTTCCTTGTTCTTTTTGATATTTATGTTCCGACCAAATTAGCAAAAAACACGTGAGATTTTTAATCAATTCTCGCACGAATGTGATATATCGGAGAAAAAAATAAATTAACTTACTATTATGCAGATTTGCATGCCACGATTACAAATTATTATTATTATCAGTCTGACTGAGAAATTATTATTAGTCGGTAGTTTTCTAGTAATAGCTTCGCCGTCCATTAGTAGAGGAGAAACCGCGTACATATTTGTCTTCTCGAGCTAAGAATAGAAAAGGGAGCTGAAGCGGGTCAGGTTTGTTTATCAGAACCTGAACTTCCCGCTTTTTCTCTCTCTCTCTCTCTCTCTCTAGATAGGATCGGTATTTCCGATAGGCGCGAAACTGACCCAATGCTCAGGTCGGTTAACCTAGTTCGTGGACAAGATTTTAATATTAGAATTATGATTTCACGGGACTTTTCACGCCCTGAAATGTTTCGTTGTAGTAACATCTCGGGGCAATGGCCAATATCCTAAGCATACGTTTGAAGTATTAAATATGATCAATCTGTTCGTTTGACTGTTTGACATGAAAAAAAAAAAAAATATCAAAGAATATGTTCCATTGACATAAATATGAAATGAGTTTTTATTTAATGAATCTGAATTATTCTGCCAAATCTTTTCATTAATTGACTTGATCTTATTTTCAATACTGCGACTTCCAAATGCCCGCACATATTCTTGAAAATTCTACAACTTTGATAAATTATATTATTATGCTCTTCTTCGATTGCAACATATTTTGATTCCAATGTTTCCTCGAATCAACGCGATCGTAAGGATATTTTGGATACATTATCTCACTCTTCTCATTATACGGGCCACCAAATGCCTTTCCGTTAAGTTTGTTTATTTCCTTGTTTATCTTCTCGCTGGGTGAAAGGACGATGGGACCGGTGAACAAAACTGACCCGCCACTCGAAGCGGTTATCCTAGTTCGTGGACGAGGCGAGGTGGGCTTTGGTCATTGCCGGCTCGATGCGGTGTTATTCTGGGCTCCACTCGGCTATATTTAGACGAGACCACCTTGAGGGAGCTCAAGACTCGAGAGCTCTCCGTGGCACAACGAACTGGTTTTCTCCACCAGCCGATTGTGTCTGGTTGTGCAACTGTACGCGTGCGCGCACGCGAAAAACAGTCGAGGAAATCCTCTTTCGTCAGATGATCGTGCCGACTTTTACATGCTTTTTTGCGTGATCGATATATCATACGGGGCCGTCGTTTTTCGCTTGCTCGCGCAAATAATCGCTCGCTGGTAACGTTGCGCAATCATCCCAGCCTTCGCGACGGATTTGCTTAACCTTTAAACGGCTAATTAACAATAAAAACGATTAATAACGTAGATCGGGGTTTCCCGCGATAAAACACACTTATTTATAACTCATAGATGTAAAAAAAAAAATGCTGATCTTTTCAACTTCAAAGATACCAGCATTATATAACAGGGAAACGTGTGTCCGAAAAATTCCTTCTCTCGACCAATTTTTCGACAAATATTCTACGACGACGAGAACTTATTACTTGGCAATATATTTCGTTCCACGTTTCTCGGAAAATAATTTCGGGTTTGTATGTCAACGTCCTTCGATTTATCGCGACTTTACTCGCAACCTCGTTCTAAATTCTGCAGGTTTTTGTAAGGCGTCGCGATACGATTTTTTTTTTCAAAACGACTCATGGCAGCATGGTTTTGCGTTATTAAGGACGATCCATTGTGCCGCGCCTTGGCGTTCATTCAAAAAAATTACGGAATACCTCGTTCGCTCGCATACCAGCCAGGTTTTACGATCGGCCGATTTGCATAATAGATTTCTTGCTACGGCAAATAACAGCAATTGCTCGCCGCTCTTGCAGCATAGGATACGTATTTTTATGACCTCGGTATTATAAATATGCAATACAACATGTTAATTCGTTATCTTAAACTATATATCGATTCGGGAGTAAAAATCGCGCGAAACGAGTCATGTCGACCACGATTCATATACAGCTCTTAGTCAATATCAGTCGATTTAAATATCACGCAAAAACAATCCCGAAAAAATTTGATAGCAAATCCGTATTATCCGTATTATCCATCGAACATCGACGGAAGTGAGACAAGTATTTTTAGAACGAATATAATACACGAGAAAGGAATAATCTCAATATCACATTTGTAATAACAATTATCGTTTACATTTATATCATTACGCTTTCTAAAAATAAACTGAGTTTCAACAGCTACTATCAATGTTACATATATTACAGTTGCCACGAGTTGTTGTTGCAAACGTCCGAAACAGTGTCACAAGTTCATCTTAGATATAGCCGGATGTGGCGCGGTACACACATTAGTATAGTGTGCGATTTAAATCGTTTCATAAATTTATGAAGAATGACGTGGTGCATCTTAAGACAGTTCGTACGCGTTTCACGTAATCGACATGCGTTCGGTGTATTCTACAATTGCATATAAATCGCGACATTCGTCGCGCCTTCATCCTGTTCACATAAAACGGAAATAACACCTGAAGAGGAAGAAATCGCGACTCAACACTCGTCAAGAATATAAACCTCTCATTTTTCTTATCCTCACTCATTCAAGAACTAATTAATGACTTCCTATATATTTTCGAATTACTCGACCACGGCTACCTTTATTTTTATGGCTTTTCATAATGAGTATAATATGTACTCGCGAAGGAATATGTATACTCCCTTTTGAAACAAGTGCATGCGTATATTATTTTAAAATCGCTGTTTTAGGATAAAAGATTTATCTTGATGTTGAGATGTGTAACAGAAAGGTTGCTTCCTAGAATTTGCGAATATAAAAAAAGAACAGATCCTATTAATAATGGCTATTAGCTCTTGGCTCTCTCTGACGATACTAAATACAAGGTACTCCGGATAATAATTATCGTATTATCTGCGCACAGAACACATTTTATTTGACAAGTGTAGAGAGAGACTTTTCTAAAATTTAATGAGAGATCGACACCTAACACAAGTTTTTAACTTGCAGCATTAAATAATTCGATCGTTAAACATAGCGCATTGAACCTTTAATAAAAACTACACGAAATTAGTTGAAATACAAGATTTTTTACCTTTTATTTAGATTTTCGAGGTTTATTAAAACCATTAGTTTTCTATATTAAACAATTTTATAACGAATTTGTATTATATTCTTTTTAACACTAATGGTATTTACGATTTCCAATTCGTCAAACAATCTTACGACTGAGAAAGGAATGTCTTTAGCGATTCAGGTCACTCTATGTAGCGTAGATTCGATCGGATTTTGCGAATCACGAAATGTCCGAGAGATCTCTGTGAATGTGAGCAGTACAATAAATTCTTTTATAACCGCGAAGCCCCGTTAATAGCTATCATTCGGCGTTTCTTTCCATCGTTATTTACTCTGCAGGAAGAATCAACAATACAACGGATTATTTGGCCGGATAAATCTCGATATTAATACTCTCGTCTGCAATTTAGTTGAGCGTGTTATCACCAACTAAAAGTGTTTCATAAGTCCTCGCCAAATTTACTTCAGATTGCTACATCTTCGTTAATTAACATTAGTTGCATATCGCGTAACCTTTGACAATAAAATATCAAAATAGAATTTAAGAATGTTAATCGTACCAATCATGATGATTTCGATAACTTTGAAATTAAATAATGATTAATTCTTAACATATGTAAAAAGAGACGACAACGATGTGACTTTGTTTTTGCGGAATCGTCAATTTCCTGTATGTGGCAAAGGTCACGATTGGAAGGCATGCAGCAGATCGTGGCATTCAAGATCATCGATGAAATATAATATCTTTAAAGCCATGTGGTGTCGTCGTGCGTTACATAGAGGATGTACAAACGGCGACACAGTACGGTAGTTATTTTAAACCAAATTAATTCGAGGCAAAAAAGGGTGGGAAACAACACAGTTAAAAGTCGGAAAAACATGAAAATATCGGCTATCGCAGCTTTTATCTTATTTAGCGACAGATTCCCTTCCTTCCCGCCCTCTCTCTCTTTTCCATGGCGATGAAGAATTAGCGCATAAACTTAATGTTAACGATGTAGAATTTTTTTTTTCTTCTTATGACGATGTCTCAAGAGGCGCCGTTGATATTTAAAACAGAAATTATATTTAGATTGCGTCATATATTCATTAGCGGGCGTGTATATATATATGTATAGATAGAGTACCGGTGTATATTTACTCATGTAAATATATTCAATGATAAACTCATGTTAATTCATATCACGCTACACATTGCGCCAAATTTTGACAATGAGAGTCATTTTTGATAAATCGAAACTTATGCTGTAATCGACGAGCCGGCGCGTGATCAAGCACAGTTTCTCCGAAGTCTTTTTATCATATTGCATTTTGCAGATTTTCATATCTCCGCATTTCGATAAGGCGAACGCTTTTATACGTATCTAACTGGTTATCTTCTCAGCAGTATTATTAATTATGATCAAACGCGCATTGCCATCGTTATTTTTGTAAGAAATGGACCATAAAAACGAGATAAAAATTGACACACTCTGTATAATTAATAGAGAAGAATGGTGATGTAACAAGATTCACACTACTTTGATGAAATCAGAAACTGTGACTCCTCAGTGAATATATATATATAAAGTATACTCGAATTCATATTTCCATACACACACACACATACGCTATATGTACAGAATAAAAAACTTTCCTGCTTGTGAATTCTAAGAGTCGCTCGCGCGATTTCGATAAATAAACATATACATATGTGATTTTAATGAAAATCGTGCCGGGTCGAAAGGGGTCAATGCGGCCCTGGAACAGGGCCCAGCACGCCACGTGTTAAAGAGAAGGGAACACGCAGTCTCTCCTCGCACGCATAGAAGAACATAGAAGAGGCAGCGAGCATACACGTATACCGTCGCTGCCTTTATTTATTCATAAATCAACAGCGCTTCTATTTATAGCCACGGCGGACAAATAGCGATAGTTCGCGCGCGACGTAGTTGCCTTGAAACGGCAAAACCACCATTGGGGGGAATTTTAATGCGGAGAGACGAATGAAAAATTAGGTGTGACGATATTCCGATGACCGATATTACCTGGCTCTCTCGCAGCGGGGAGCACATGCGCGACTTTTAGAGATTCGACGACTTCGTCAGAAGACCACGGTTTCGTGGAGGCATCGTGGAAAGTGGATTCTAGAAAGTTCTCTGTTATTTGCATCTCTCGATGAGAAATTGATTCGGCAATTCTCCCGATTCATAGCGAAGGTGCGATCGTACAGTCGTATCGAGTTTATTCGTAATCATTTCTAATTAGCGCTACGTTTTATATATATATATATATTTTATATTTTTTATTTTAATATAGAAATCTAATTTGACAGTGTAAAAGGAGAAGCTTTTACTTGTCATATTTAGGGTTAGAAATACACGATTTTTTTTCTTATTATAATTATTTATAAAATACTTCAAATTTTTTAAAGCAGTCTATTATCTATCTCTTCTAACGAATCTCTTCTCTTCCGTCTCATATATTTACTTAGGAAAATATTCTAATGTTGTACATATAAAATTTTCTCACAAGGTATAAAAAATTATATATATATATGTATGTATATAAAATCCCAATCTGTCTACGCCACTAAACAGCTGCTGCAGCAAAACGACGAGGTGCTGCATCGCCGCCGCGTGAGATGCATCATTGCCGGTCAACCGCGGCGGTCGTAGAGGGTCCAACACGATGCCCCGCGGAATGGCGAGGGCGACCGTGCAGGCATACGAATGGTACGGGATATCTCGTAGAGCATGGGACGGGAGGATACACGCCATGGGAACGCGGCCGTAATGTTACGGGCTGGCTGCTGATGCTGGCGCGCTGCCGCGGCTCGTTTCACTCCGTCCCGTCCGTTCGTTCGTTCGGTCTGTCGCACTCGGCGAAGCAATAGCCTGGGCTAAATATAGCTGGCGATAAACACAAGCAGTTAGTGAGCCGCGCGCCGCGCCGTGGTAGCGCCGCGTCAGTATCCTTGGATATACGCGAGACGACTTGAGGAGCGGCACGAATATCGGCGAACGAATGAATAAACGTAGGCGGCGATTTGTATGTATCACTTGAGACCCTATATGATACCTATAATGATACTTCATTGGCCCGTTCGCCAATAATGCACTTTTGGCACTTTCGGGGCCGCTTAAATACGCGCTCGAGTCTCTTTCTCAAGTTTCGCATTGACATGATATTCGTATTACACGAATCAAGCTAAAAATCTGAAGTGCTATGTAAATGCAAATTAAAAAAAAAAAAAGCGAACCTTTGTATTCGTGCTTTTGCAAGATATATATAATTCACCATCTTTTATATACGACTTTAATCGATTCTTTGAGTCAGTCTTCTACAACGTTGGCTTAGACATAAAAGTTGCAAAAATTGATGCTGCAGAGTTAACTATTTTCCATTATCAAAGAGAAATATAAGAGCTAATCGATTTTTAACAAAAATAATAGAGTCTGATATCGATATAATTACAATAAATAGAATTTTCAGCTATTTCTTTACACAAAAATATATCTTTTGTTACAAAGAGCACAGTTAAATGATTAAAGATGATATATTTGCATATCTGTAGTAACTGCAAATTTATCCGCAAAAGTTTCAGTATCTGAACATATATAAATCTGCTGATGAGATAAACTAAAATTATGTTTCAAAAATTTCGAGTAATTGGAATGAGTATTTGTACGTTTTGAAATATTTTGTTTCAAATTAAAATGACAAATATCTAAGATGTCTCAGTTTCTTTTTTATTTATGATTCCGATATCTGACTCTAACTTAATGTGTTTCCAACTCTAAACCAAAAATTTAGCAAAAATTTGATTGCACGTGTTATCCTTTCCATAAATTTCCATTATTTAGTTTTAAATATCTTTGTAAATTAGCTCTCACAAATTAAGATTCTATCAAAGTTTGCTTGAAATAGATAGGTTTCATTATCTACGTTTATAATTATAAAATTTAATTTGTAAGAAAAACCCTTAGATTAATTGTTAATAATTAAAAATTATTGATTCTTCGACAAACATTTACGAAGAAAAGATCAATCTTGAATTTTTCTTAAGAATGTATAACTGAACAAGGGTCGTACACTTGAAATGACCTGAATAAATAATTTTGTATTTGTACATTTAAATATGCATTTATATATTTTAGAAATTTTGGGTCAAAGTGGTAAACGTTCGTTCAATGCGATTTATTTAATGATTTATTAATTGTTCAAAGTTGTCAAAGTCTAACGACTTTGAACAATTAATAACTCGCATGGGAAGAAAAAGAATTAACTTGCGCTTTGATTACCGCATTTGGTTCACAATCAACTCGTTTCTCCTATTGTGGATATTTAATATCAGAGCCTTCAACTTCATTTTTAATAACTAAAATTGGATCAAATCATTAAAATACATTCTTGCTTTATGTTCAATCTATCATGCCAAAGCCTGAGGTCTATATATTTGAGAAAGATTGCACATTATCCTGTTGTTATTGTTATTCGGATGATTTATCTGGAGATAATGTGTACAAATATGGAAATATATAGCCATTATTACGAGAGTGCAATGTTGCGATATCCAATAATACAATTTATAAGCATAGAGTGAAATATTAACCATAATTATTCTTTTGTTCGTTCTATTGCGATACAATCATCTTTCTGTATCATTATTTCGACGAATCAAGACAATACATTACTGGTACAATATTTATGTCCCTAAGATCGATACTTACTTGCTCATTTCGTACGGTTTTCTATTAGTAGTGATATATTATAACAGACAGATTGAAAATACACGCGATAATTTTACTCGACTCGTTAATAAGTTATTCGCGCTGTCACGTCTATTAATTATTCCGCAAGTTATCAGCGGCGCTTGAAATTATATTCAGAGTAGGGTGTTAGTGACTCTTAACGCGACGAGTTTATCCGACGTTGAATTAAAATGATTGCGAGCTGTCTCGTTAAAATCGCACGCACTTCGTACTGCAACTTGGAAAGATGTCTGAAGATTTCACGAGACTCGCGCGAACATAATTAAGTAATCAAGATCATCCCGCGAAATCACAAGCCACGCATAAATTCTCACACGTGCACGCTTTACAAGATACATATATACTATATATATAATGTACTATAGTTTGTTAATTAATTAATTTAAAATGTGACAAGAAGATAATTATGTAATTATTTGCACTACTAATGATCATAAAAAAGTTTTTTTATAGTCTACGACTCCTTTAATTTATGCAACAGTTGCATAAAAATGCATAATGTATGAAATTATAAATAATGATTTATCAGATCATTGGAATCGAATTTGCAATGAATGTTACATAGATCGAGATTGAATCGCTATCTATTGCTGGAACAAGGCTACAGAATTACCGCAAAAAATTATCTATCACTTTCCTTCCCTTCGCTTCTCTGCAGCGAATAAGAGTGAAAATATTTGAAATTGATAAAGAGGCAGCACTCTCTCATTGTGAAGAATAACACACTTAACAGACTAAGAAATATGGTTTTCATATAAAAGTCATAAGAAGATTTGGCGCAAAGCGATAAATTTGAAACAAAATTTTCGTCATGCTACATCTATTTGTCAAAAATAATATTCAATTTTTCCTTGCACTTTTTACATAATAATTAGGCTGTTAAAAGTAAAAATTTGTATGTTTTATCTAATTATAAAATCTTGCAGAAGATTTTAGGAATTTCAAATAAATAAATAAATAAATATATAGATTTTTAAATAAGATATTTTAAGATATAGAATTTTTTCTTACATATTAAACATTAAAGTAACAGTTATTAATTGACTTTATTAAACGATCCTCCGTTTTTAACTAGTTACGAACGAGTTACCAGTGTTATTCTTGACAAGAAGTGTGACAGCTGGACTGATCTCATTATCGTGAACGCGGAAGCAATGATGCACGAGGAGCATAATTTAACCTTGCACGTGTTCTTGTTAGAGAAACATCAGCATATTCGCGTTCTACTCAACTATTCATTATAGTTTCGCCACAATAAAGCTGCCGATCGCAGAAGGAAGTTGTGCTGATGAATCAGACAGCCATTACGACATACCACGAATTACAGCATATTCCATTTTTATTCATGTATACTGACCGATTATCTGCTCTTTATCTGCAGACTGTCTCTTCTCAAAGTAACAGAATATTTTTTACATCGAAAAGATATCTTGCATTAATCATTATAATTTTGAGTAAATAAATATGCTTGATTTATTTAATATATTATAGATGATGTTTAAATGAGAAAATGTGTATAAAAGTACATACACTCTTATTCATACTTTTCTCCTCGAATCTTCGAATAACTAACGAGACTTTTTTTTCAAAAAAAAAAATCGTTTATCTGCGTGACACGACAGCTACTGAGACACTATCATAAAATAAAAGAAGTATATTGTTGGCGGACCATACATTCTTGTTGACCAAATGAATACGCGTCCGTACGTTAGGTCCATAATTGGTGCCGGCCAATTAAGGGTTAATTGAGTGTATTTTAGCCTGAAACCGGCTGCATCGTCGTCACTTAAGACAGTCCCCGCATTAAACTGAAAAGCCGGTGAACAACTAATACTGATCTAGACGCGTATTCTTTTGTATTGTAACCAGTTTCTCATTGATCATCGCATTATAAATAATTAAGAATACATTTTATCATATCAATAGTGCTTGTTTTTTGATGGAACAAGTACATTTTTCTATATGACATAAATGACTAATGATGATAAATAGTGAATAAACTAGTAGTATGACAGAGAATTATTCCTATAGTATCGGAAACAGATACGAGAAGCTAGAATTAAAAACTTAAATTCATTTCAATGTCGAAACATTAATAATTTTCAAGTAATAAATCGCGAGTTCAGAAAATTGTAAGAAACAAATTTCATCTGTGAAAATAGATAATGAAGATTTATTATTCATCCAATCCATTTTAATTTCTTTTAAAAAAAAACCTTATTATAAATTTTTTATTTGTGTGCAAAAGTTAATTATATATCTTAGAGAAGTAAGAATTGCTAAATACATATAACTCTATTCGCTAACGATTTCGAGAAATTATGACCAGTTCATTAATGTCTGAATATATTTAAATGTTATTGCTATAGACAGCAATATTTCACGTTTTTTTATGACTGTATGCTATCGATCATAAGTCATTCTGTCATAATGAACGCCGAGTTATTTGGATGATTTCTCGCAAAGGAGTATTGATATTAATTCAATCTTACTACTGCGCATTAGTCGCGCAATATTTAGACAAAAAGGTTGATTGTATACTATGCACTTATGAAACTCGAACGCAGTCGAGTGCGGAAAGTAGAGCACTTAACTGACCTCAGACATCGTGAGCAATTTTCTTTTTGTTATTAATCGATATTAATCGTATTTATAAATATAAACATCGACGCCTTTTTTTATCGACAGTGAATTAATCGCAGGATTACCTTGGCGTTATTAGCACAATATTTACAGCACACTGTACTCTATCTATTAAATCATGACGATCAGCTTTCTGTTCTTTTTCTTAAAACAATTGCATATTATTATCTCTTATTATCTCTTCTTAAAGAAGAGATAATAACATTCTAAGAAACGTCTGTGTACAAGTCATCAGACTCATATCGGCTATAAATACGTCGAATGATACAAAAAATAGACGAGCATGATAAGGATTCGGAACAAGAAGAAGGTATCCCGGATGGCGCGCCGTGGATGCTCGTCGGAGCGGAGCTCCGCTGTCCACTAGAGCAGAGATAGACCCGGATGACTCGTTTATCTAACAGGTTCCGTCGTAACCGTTTGTTTGCCCTGTCCGATTTTTATTATATTATCGATATGGCGCGTCGACGAGACGTCGCGCTCTCGTTCGCTCGTTCGCTTTCGCGCGACGTATATAAATATTAATTGAGTCTATTTGTGCAATATTACACGTTACACGCGCTCATTCTTTTTTTTTTACGCGCAATACAAATATACGCGTGCGCGACGACGATGATGATGATGATGAAGCAAACACCGGGGCTCGACTCTCACCCGCGTGAAACCTATATTCTCACGCGCTGCGCTCGCTTGCTCGCTCATTCTTCTATTCTGCCATTCTAAAAATAGATACATTTGCGCGCGCGAAAGCACAACTAGTTTTCCGCTTATAATGAATGGATTCCTCGTTGTCGCACAATATCGACGTGAAGCAAGATATGTGATTAATCCGTCAATTTGCTTTTTCTAAAAAATTTTGCCGTTATTTTTTTTTATTTTGACATAACACACATTGAGATCGGTATTAGAACAAAATTATTTAACATTTATAGTATCGATTAATTTACGCGTAATTGTATTCTTTTTTTTTTAATGAAATCATATAACACTCTTTATATGTAAATCGATTCTTCTTATTATATTGCGTAAAACCTGACTAACCCCTACTTATCAGGAAAGTACATCATACACAAGTGTGCAGTTTGTTACATATGCATACTAGATTGTTTTTTGAATCGCTATTACGTTTGAAATAATCGCGAGAAATTTTTTAGAATCAAGTCGCTTTAGACTGAATTAAGAGAGATATGTGTTGACCAAATATTGCAGTTGTATTCAGATTCTTTCAAATACAGTTTTTCTTTTCTAGTTGCCTACATCAATGAGACTAGAGCAAAAATTAAAAAAAGAGCGGTTTTAATAGCGAGGCATCAATAATTTCGTAATTATTCGTTTGAAAGATAAAAAAGACAACATTTTTGCACAAGTCTCGATGAGATGTACATACGCAATAAAATTTTACATCTTATTTAATTTTGATTTGATATTTTATCTCTTTTCTTGTTTAATCTTAAAACCGGAGAAAATTTAAGTACTTCTAAATACTTTATATTAAGAATTAAAAATTTGACTTATCACAAATTTTATTTAACGAAAAATCAATTCCATATAACTTTTATTATTAGATATTGCTCTGACTCTAGGATATTTTGTGTAGATTTCATGATTAAGAGAAAATAAATAGAGAAGCTTTACTTTTTATATTTAGTCGCATCTTCATCGCATATGTGTCATTATCGAGATACCGATCAAGAGCGATGATCTCTCGAGCGCGGAATACAAAATGTAGACAGGAGACGATATAAAAAGAAGATAGAAAGCAATTATCGTGCATTCGTCTCCGGCTCATGTAACCGCGACCGGTTTTTCCATCTGACGACAGTGGCCGATTATCATTCGCACGATTTTCCGTGTATATCGTGGAATTGTCGCGAAATATCCAATTAAATGCCCGGCGCGTTTATCACCGTCTCTTACTCGTCCGGGACATCGACGTTCGTGCATAAGTAAGCAGGCTGTTCCTTCGGCTATTCTGTCACATTTCTTCGCATCTTTCTTTCTCTTTTTCTTTCTGTCTCTCTCTCGTAACGTCGCGATATATTTAAACGGTGATAATACGACGAGCGAATCCTATCGATCCCGGCAAAACCGGTATTCTCACGCTTCGCCCGTTCGTCTGCTGCTAAAGATAGCACTCGTTTCAATACTCGCCGAAGGATGCTGGACGTATGCTCGATTCCCACTCAGAAAAATCGGCTAAATTAGTCGACACACACAGTTGTAGGGTCTTTACACAATCTTATTTGAACGCGTAAAGCTGAATGTGTATGTTAAAGGCGTGACATTTCAATTCAGAGAGAATAAACTTATCCATTTCATCTCATTTCATCTCTATTGTACATACAATTAGAATAGGGATAAATTTATAGAATATATTAATAGAACATATTACTATATTAAACACGAATAAACTTCTATCGGATTTGTCATCTGTTTTAAATTTATTAAAATATATTGCAACAATCCCCCTTTAACAAACTGTTCTCAAGTGCAAGTCAATTCCGCAACAGACTTTCTCGTTCAAGTAAAATTTTATAAAATCAGATTTTTTAGGTTTTATAATGTATAGACAATGTAATAAAACAACACCGTAATAAAAAGAAATTGTTCTTCGAGAGGAAGAAAATAAAAACGCGCTTGACATATACTAAGACTTGCTGCTAATTCTGATCAGAATGAAAAATTTTAATATCGCGATTCTTTGCCAATTTTAGTTCCAACGGAACGACGTTTTAGCATTTTTCTGAAACGAAATTTGCCTCCGGCATTAAGAAAGATATGCTACATAACATTGACGGAGGTAGTAGAAAAACTACGAAAAACGCGCGATAAAAAACGACTCTCGCTTCGCAGCGATTTATTATTAAATGGCTGGGCGCAATTAGGGGGATTCGTGATAAGTTGCCAACGCCGTCGGTGGCATCGTACCACTATTGGACGTACAGGGTTTGATTTAGAAGCCGAAGCAATAGAGAACGTCGCGGCGGTCCGCGAGATGCGAGCGAGAAGTTAATGAACCGATGGCGCACAACCGAAGAATTGTCGCCGCGATCATCCGCGCTCGGAGATTATTAAATGAGACGAGCGATTAAAAGGATTTAACGATCGCTGAAGCGCGCTCGCGCTGGAGAGAATGTATCCAACGTCGGTTGATTTTAAGTGGCCATTCTAAAGTTTTCTCGCACACGTATCTCACCCAAAATAGCCGATATTCTCTTGAATTTCAACGGAGAAATAAGAGCCGGACGCGGATGTACTCTTACTTGCCCGTTGAAATTTAAATGATTTTCACATTAAGAGCCTAAAGTCTTAATTGTTAGCCGATATTTTGTTCGCCGACGAAGGAAGAAACGCGCGCAATTAGAGATCACGGCAGATTTAATTTGGATTCATAACTATCGATGCATTAACTTTCTTATTGTCAGTGGCAAGCATGTAGAATTGTACGTTTAGCCTTTTTATGAAATATATACCTGCGTTTTTCATGAAGGAATAAAACAAGTTTTTCTAAATATTTATAAGCATTTTCTCAAACTTTTACTGTTAAATTTGCTTCATTATAAAGATTTATTAATTTTCTCTCTCTCTATTTAAAATACGTACATTGCAAAAGCTGAAAAAGAAATACAGACTAAGGAAAAGAAATAGCACAAAATATGGAGATTTGCTGCCAGAAATTGATACAAGAATCTTGTGGCACCGAGAGTCGTCCCAGCTTTACTTCCGACATTCAAAGGCGGCATTTGAAGCGACCATTTAATTAAAAAGATTTAACGATTGCTTAACGGCCGCGAAGAGACATGCTGCTACTAGCTTTCGAGAGCGAAGAAGACGAGATCGGAGCAATGTCGGGCTGACACGAAGCGACGCGACTCATGCGGACCAGGTAAGCGTCCGCATGAGTGCATCACGCAGACTGCGCTATAAATAGACGAAGGTCAGGGGAATCAGCAGTTTTCATGCAAATGCACCGGCGATACAATAATATGTGACGGTGGGAACCGTCTGGATCGCACGCCGAGGATCACGTGTGCGTTCTCCAATCCTTGAGAAACTTCTTACAAATTTGACAGCTCTCGCCATTCTTCACTTTTATCGTTATACATATAACGTCAAAATATTCGTCGTTACTCGCGAAATAAACACAAGTTAAATGCCATAAAATGCCACAAAATGCAGCGGCATTTTGACAGCTACGCGAATCGTTTCTCGATTTGTAGGTCGTCATCGTCCCGCGCGGGAGTGCAATCAACAGGTGGTTTTCCGAGTCGACGTACACGTGCGAGCGAGCGTGTGTTACGAGCACACACAGTCGCGTTTACTTGTCGAAAGTTCCCACCGCGGTTCGTGTAGTATCCCATACGCCTTACGAGAGATATCTGCTGCCGCATAGGTGAGCATTGAGGCTCTCTGTCCACCTACAGATATGTACCTAAATGGATGCCTCGACGCGCAGCAAGATGATCCACGCAATCGAGTTGCTTGCTCGACACTTGCGCCATGAATCCGGAAAAATGCATCCGTGTGTATATGTACTTTTGCAAGATTACTAAATCTCCGCATTATACAATTGTTGATTTATGTATCACACACACACATACGGTGTAGAACTAATATAACTAATCCTTTACAAAATAGCATCGCGTGATAGATGAAAGATTCATTTAAATTATCTCATGTTTCTTTTTAGTACGTGATCTCGTATAGAATATGGCAGGCACCATGGCAGGTTCATGAAACTATTAACGAGTTATTCAATACGCGATGTCGAGAATACTTTTTGTAGTAATTCTCGTAATTTCTTCGAGCAAAAAATATTCCAAATTTAATAAATTTTTCATAACACATTAAAATAGCATTTTTATACTGACAAATAAATACATGCTTTATTCGAAATTTGATGCTATCGACGAAATATAAAGTTTGTCAAAAATTATTATTTATATTATTATTTATTTCTTCCCATAAAATAAGAATATGAAGAATTCTGCGCAATATTTTTTTAATTTTGCAAATATACAAAAAAGTTTTAGGTTTCACATATAATATATTAATCACTTAAAAAAAAAATAATCTCTTTCATTTCTCAAAAATTTAGAAAAAGCAACAACCCCGCGTATCAGAAATAAGCAAAAAGACTAATAGTATATGTATCTCTTGATGCTTCGCGCGTGCTCGCAGGTATAAAAATCCGCCGTTGAGACGGCAATAGAGAGGAAACAATCTGCCGGAAACGGCAACGTAAGCGCGCAACAAACATCCGTACGGCGAAACGCGGTGAAAAAAAGCCCGTCGCTCGACGAAATTTAACTACGCGTGTCACGAGAACAAGGTCTCCCCCCGTCGAAGGAATCCGCACAAATTTGCGGCGCGATTTCTGCCAGCAAACGACGAGTGAAACTAGGTGAAAGTAAATGTAGTGCTAACTCCTTATGCACTGTCCCTCACGTGCCAAGAGAAGGGCCACTTACATTCCCGTTCAATCGCCGCCGATCTTCTCTTTGTCTTCTTATACCGAAGAATACTGAAGATGCTTGTATCGAAAGAATTCGATGCTGTCCAATGCGAGTTTTTTTTTTTTTTATAAGCGTTACTCGTTCGTCATACTCTCTTTATAAATGCGACATGAATACTTTATGAATTTAAAGTTTTTATTGCTTTCTTCTTTTTATGTGTGATATTTCGAAAGTAAAAGAGATCGGACAGCAATTTTTTTACTCTGTTTTTTTCTTCGATCGTTTGTGTACTTCTTTTTTTGTCTCTCGCCACTGCGAATTAAAATAAATTAGTCTGAAGGTCTTTCAGCGTTCGAGTATCACTTTCCCATGTATTCGTTCCAAAACGTGTCTCCGAACGGGCGACTTTTTTAAGTCTCTTCTCGAGTGTCGTAATTCGATCGATCGATCAGCTAGTGGGCTTAAAGTTAATCGCGGAAATGATTTATATCGACGAGTCACCTCGTCGAAGGCGATTGCGATCGAATCTCATGAAACTTTCCACAGCAATATATAATCGCGCACAGTGGACACGCTTTTCCGTGGCCAACTTGTCGTCGGTTCATTTCACGAGAAACCTCTGCCCCTATCATAGCAATTTTCACATAAAAACATAAGAAATCGTTCGACTTGATATTCGTTTTATTTCGTGCAAATTACGAATAAATTTCTAACATGAATTTAAAATTGCGTACGATGAGAAATGCCGATATATTATTTCTAGTATATCTTTAATATATGTATCTTCTTTTATACATCTCGCACTGAAAAGATCTCTCTGTGATAAATATGTTTACTGAGAGAGTTGAATTTTTTTATGCAATGTCAAATTTGCTATATTTAATTTCGCAACATTTTTCATTTATAATTAATTGT
This sequence comes from Lasius fuliginosus, assembly GCA_949152495.1. Taxonomy (NCBI): domain Eukaryota; kingdom Metazoa; phylum Arthropoda; class Insecta; order Hymenoptera; family Formicidae; genus Lasius; species Lasius fuliginosus. Next base: position 9,236,929 of record OX424447.1, read on the forward strand.
TATTGCTCAATAAAATACAAAGAAATATTTCCGAAAATTAATTTTGCATAATAAAAAATATTTTATTACTTCTCTTTAAAATGTACTAAAAAGTTATCTATATATGGAAAACAACGACATTCGCGATATTTCATTAAATATCATTTTCAATTTTATCGTAATATAGATCGTTTGACAAAGCACACGTGCTGTTCTTCGTCGTATCAATTCGTCTCATTTAAAACACGAGATTATTTTACATAAGCTCAGGAACGTCAATAACTTTAATCGTCGCACTACAAGAAAGGAAAGAGGAAACGCGAAGTTGATAGAAGCGGCGGTATTGAACGTCAAAGCAAAATTCTCTCGAGCCGTAGGCGCATATAGATACGTGTTTATACGCGTGTGTGCGGCTGCAGGTGATGCGACTATACGATTGGCATTGCCGGAATGTTGTTAAGTAGCTGGATTCGTGACTTTGTGGCGAGCATGGTCGCGCATCGCTGAAGACCCGAGGCTAAAATTTTCCGTGGCTTAACGTGCTTAGGTTTCTTGACTTTCCGGCTCGCGCGAATCCTTTTTCTTTAGAATAGATTACAGAGACGGGGCTATAGCTGCGTAAGTATACGAGCGCGAATAGCCGAGGCTTATAACGATGATTATTTCGTTGGGTATACATTTATCGCAGCAATCACGTTGAAAAATGATCTCATTGCACTTGCGTAATGATCTGCGGGAGTTAAAGTATATTTTGTGGAAATCTGAATTGTGTTTAAATATGCTCTGCAACTAAATCGTTGTAATGATGTTTCATAATCTCATTAAAAATGTCAATTTTTCTAATAATTCAGAAGATTTTAAGGTATACGCGCGCGATTATATGTGTGTTACAATCAATTTAATGTCTAAATTTAAACTGCTACTCTATGGAAGCTTATATAGAAGTTTCCGGCAGTCTATAAATTGAAAAGTCATGTCAAAGTTATATAAGTTTAATATCACTAGCAAAGAAAACTCTAACGTTCTGAAATTTTCTAGTTTATAACTTCATAAAATTCTGCTACTTTATCCAATATCTGCAAAAATGTCCATGTATTAAATGGTATAATCCATTAATAATTAATTATTTAATTATATACCATTATATATAATCGACGATTGATTATGCGATAGTATAGTTTTAAACTTATATAATATCGCAAAACAGAGATCTATGACTCAGATTATTCTTTCCTCGTGATTGCTATACACTACTTTTTCGAAGAAATATCATAAATGAGGGAAAAAAACAACGTAGTCGTCATTTTTTTTAATTAAAAGATGTAACTCACTTTGATAAAATGATCGCAGCGTGACGTGTCACGAGTGCGATTCGTTACATGTACTGCCACAGTTAATTAAACCCATCAGTTTATTGCGCATATCTCGGTGAATAATCCCCCCTCCCCCTGCGTAAAAATAATGCACACGTTGTAGCTTTATAGATATAATCCTAAAGTTTTTTTCTACACTTTAATTTTCTTCCTCCGCATTAAAGATCATCTAAAGTGAATTTCGCGAAATAGCGAGTACGGCGTTTCGTTCTCTCGTATCGGCGCGGACGGGCGATATTCGAATCGCGCGGAATCGGATCCGCGATTGCGTGCTCCGTCGTGACGTTGCACGCATATCGTACCGGCGCACGTATGCATGCACGTTGCACGTTGCACGTTGCACGTTGCACGCACGCACGCCCCAGAGCACACGGCCCGTAATTATATTGTCACGCCGCGGGTGTTCAATTTGTCGGGCGCACCTCCGCCCGTCGCCTCCTCCACCTTCGTTAAGGTGGACCGCGCCGCTCTCTTGGCGCGAAGCCGCGCCAAGGGAGACGATCTCGACGCGGCACCAAGACTTGGGTCTCGTCAGTGCCCTACAACCCCCACGGTGGTTCTCACGCCGGCAAAAAACGCTTTTCAGCCGGTTTCTCTCCGCGAGTTCGCACGAAATCATCGGTAACGACGAGCGCCACGAAATTCCGACGATCTCTGTTCTCTCCCGTTCTCGGTAATAAACGTCTTTAAGAGGTTTTTGGTCTCTCACTACAACCACATTGAATTATAACGTCAAAAGGGAAAAATTATGTAAATTTTTTTCTTGCAATATACGTCGAAGTAAATTAGTGTTTCTTCATGAGCAATATCATTCGTATTAGTATAAATTGATAAATTATAATTCCTTTTGAAAATTTCTTTTTTTTTTTTTACTATCCTGCATTAGTAAAAGTAATAACCGAATTTTGCATATGTTTCTACATTTTCAATAAAAATGAATTGTTTGACAGCTGATCAAGATTTTTAACTATTTATTATTTACGAAGCAAAAAGAAAGTCTTCGATATATTTTATCAATCTATATTATCGAACGCGCGAGTGATGGCATACGAAAGAATTATTTTATTTCGACGTATAATACAAGAAAAAATTCACACGACTTCTTACTTCTGATATCATAATTAAATATGATTGCAATAAAGAATTAGGAGTTTCAAATTAACGTACGATTTTCCTTTTAATTACGCGCAATATATAACTGAGTATCTTCACAATTGTGATTTTTAATTAATAAGCGTAACATTCAATAACCTGTCTAAATAAACTTGTAGTAGAAAAATATTTGATTGATTAAAACCTGATTATTTATAATTAGTTTTATTAATACAATCTTTTTCACGCATACCAATATTAATTTTAATGCGTAAAAATACATGGAAAAGAGTTAGATAGCTTATACTTTCAATTTTATATTCTGAAAGCCAAAATAAAATAAACATTCCGTGTCATGAAACGAGATAATGCGTTTGTGTGGAGTCTTTGTCATCAGTATTGCGTATTCATTGATACATGCTATTAATAATTCCGTGTACCAATCATAACAGTATATTTATTAATGGATGCGATAGATGTGCATGCGATAGAATCAAGTTAGAAAAACTTGGAAAATAATAAAAATTTATAATTTACTCACATAACTGAGCATAGGTATGTTGCGGGATGCAGCGACTATTGCCTCGACGTGGCAGGTGCCTTCCGGTCCGAAAAAGGCCACGACCCCGTCGCAGATCATATCGATCATTGCACTGGTAGCTTCGGTAGTCTCTCCCCTTGTGTCGGTCCATCGCATCACCAGCTTAACGTTCCGCAAAATGTTATTATCGTTGTTGATCTGAAACACAATGATACAACTATCCGTTAGTTCCAAGCGGAAATGAAGGCGAGATATAACCGAAGGAAGAAGAATTTTTTTTAATGTCTTACACAAAAGAAGGAAAAGATCAAATTTTAATTATCTTGACTTGCCTCTCCTTGAAGATTCGCATACAAATATTTATATAAATAGAATTGAATAATATTCTCATATTCACAAATGTAATGTAATATTTGTATAGTTTGCAAAAAATTTTATGTCAATTCTACCGCACTTAATGAATCTAGCGATAAGCTTTCATTGTGCAATAACAGTTGCTTTATCGTTCACAATTACGCGATAAAAGTTTATCGTAATCGATTTTGTATGAGGAAAAAGAGTTTATCGGTTTCTCATTAATTACAATAAATGAAACAGTCTCGCACGTATGTCGCACGATTAACATCAAACACGTGTTTACCATAATAGCTGACTCAGTGTATTATCTATGGTCTATGGTGTCCCGACGTCTTATTTCTCGACGCGCATTCTTACGACTCACCCGGTATATCCGGCTCGCGACATCATATGCTTGGTTATTATGCAAATTTGAATTCCAGCAAACAATACTTTTCCGCGTAGAGTTCGACGGCGCGCCAATTTACATGCCTGGCAATGCGAGCTGAAATTATAACCGTCGGCGACACCGCGACACCGTCGTTGAAAAGTTCGCACACGTGCAATAAGCCCTTTTGCGGGTTGTCGCGGTTACATTATGAGCTCTAACACAACTTGGACCAGACCTGTGTATCAGACTATTCCCGCACAGTCAGCGGAATAAATCTATTCGAACTATGTCATACGTACGTGGACGATCGGGTTGCGATACACATGACGCATGAAGTTACCGATTAATGTTAACGGAATTTAGCTGAGATTTCGCAAAGAAAGTATATTTTCAGCTCCCATTCACGATAGAAATGTAAGAATAATTTTCCAGCTGTATCAAGTTTTAAACTTTATGGATATAAGGTCAGTGCAGGTAATTACGCCACCTTAAGCTTTTGGATTTTTTGGACACTTTGCTGAGTATCGAATCAAAAAATTAAGTGTACCATAATTAAAAGTGATCTTTTGGCTGCCTCAAAAAAAAATATTTCAACACTTTATCTCCTCTCTTTCTTTTTCCACCAATCGTTTCAAAAAAGTGCGTCAAAGTGGCGTATTTACCGACACGTGCAGGTAATTACGCCACCTAATAAAAAATTCATATATAAAGTGATTTTAAGGCGTGGAATCATGTGAGAAACCAACTCAGGGCTTTGCAACAAACATTTTGTGAATTTTACTCGTAATTCCAATGCATGAAAAAAGGAGAGACAATCGTGTTTTGATTATAAATTTTATTTTTTAAAAATAAGCAGAATTAATTTTTATTTTTTATCAAGTATAAGTTTTATTTTTTACATTGAAAAAACTGCCACAATTAAAACAGATCTAAATACAAATATAGAGGCAAATTCGTTAGTAATTCTAATGAGTTCTTAAAGTGGCGTAGTTATCAGCAGCCTGAAATTTCGTAAATAAATTACTTTTTTTGTACTTAAATGAAATGGAATGACAAAAACGACTATACTTTCGGAAAAGACGTTGAATTTACTACAAAAATAATGCTAGTAAATATTTGAAATGTAATAATTATTGCCGGCAAATTAGCAGCGAGTGTAGTGCCAAATTTATAGTGGCAAATTTTTTGATAACAACTTTTGTTCTAATTGTTACTACAAATCACTGAATGTTCAAAACGGCAAAATGTTTGTTGATATCAACTTAGTATCTATGCCTTCATAATTAACATTCGTCATTTAAAACCATCCGTACGTATTAATGAAGAATTAGATAGGTGGCGTAATTAGCTGCTATGGCGTAATTACCTGCACTGATCTTACTTTGAATACGCATTGCAAATACGTAACGTCAGAAATAATAGATTAACGATAGAAATAATAGATAGACACCATGAAAGAATTTATAACAATAGTAAATAACATTTTGAAACATATGCGAAAAATTTTTTAAAAATTAAAAAGAATATTTTTTTAACTGATTAAAAAATCTCTCCGAATGTTTAAAAATTCAAAGTTTTTGAAAATGTAACTTACATTGACTCAAAAATTGTAAGACGCTGATTTGTGTAATTTTATAATACATATTAGCAAATTTGTCTACTCGACATTATTCATCTAGTATTGATTCACTCTGTAATGTAGATGTAGATGATGGAACGTGTTAATTTACATGATCGAATTCGTATATAATATATATAATTACATCAACGTCATGAATAGAAACTAGATATTCCATAACATGTATCATAAAATTACACACTATTCTGCATTCATGATTTTTCCTGTACAATTTATTAGCGCTATATCCAAAGTAAGAGGTTTACTACTAAGTTCGTGATATGTAATTATCTTGTGAGATAAATTGACACGTTCCAAAGGATATGCGTGCGCTTTGCAGAAATTTCTTAATACCAAGAAGATGAATAATACTATGCACAAAGGTAGGAGAATCTGACAATTTCATCATAGTCATTCGCATAAAATCTAAATGTTTGTAGAATTACTTGCTAATAAAATATAATCAATTAGATCACGTTATGGAAAGATAAAACAGATACGATCGAAACATATAAATGGAATAATTTTAAATTTGTATAAAATATATAAACGCGACAATGAAAGAACATTCTATTCAACATAAGTCACCACATTACTTAACAGAGTTTATCGTCTTATAAAACGGAAATGCCTTTGCATTGACATAACGAAAATTCCATTGAGGGTTGTAAAAAATAAAAAAAAGTGAATTGATATTATTGATTAAACGAAAATGAGGAAAAAAAGCAGTGAAGAGAAATCTCTATACTTTTTAATCCTATCAAAAGACAGCTTCCACTATTGCGTAAAAAAAACATCCATGCGTTCACGAAAGATCATGCTACGGACCGCAATATATGAACCTTTAAGAAGCCGAACTGATTCAATCCACTTTTTGTAAATTCCTTAATTTTAATACCAGAGCATTGATCATGTGCTCTGATATTAAAATAAAAAAAAATTACAAAAAGTGAAGTTGATCAGTTCGGCCTCTGCGAGGCTCATATGACAGCGTCATGAATTTGTGCAGTCTTCGCTTGTTACAGCACCGTTAAAGCGGTTTCATGAAACACTTAAAAAAAAAAAAAGAAAAAAAACATTGCTCTTCCCGTTGGATGCCTCGCATTCCTGATTTTGCATGTGCCGCATACGCAAGCGCGTTGAATAATCACATTTAAAGCGCGTAATTTGCATATCAACGTTATACCTTTACACCTTTACGTAAATAGACGCTGACGCTGTCACATGTCATTTTCATATTTTTCCAAATCGTAACAGCATTTATATGTCGGAGAAAATATATTTCCCTCGATATACAATCAAAATAAACACACGGAAAGCGTACGAATATATAGAAAATACGCTGACAAAAATTTTTCGAAAAAAAAAAAAAAAAAAAAAAATCAATTGCAGCCCCGTAACTGTAAATCACTTTTCGATTCTATTCAGCGACCGATCGACCCGTCAATTCAGTCTGTTTTTTAACGCGATATCTCGTTACTTCGTTCCGCACACCGTTATAACCGCAGCAGGGCGAAAAATTCTGTTCTCCGGCGCAGTGAAAGTCCGGCGCGTTCCTCCTTAATCCGTCGCTCATTTAAATTACACTTCCTTCATCAAGAGTCAGGTCAACAGTAGCGACGTTGCGCGCCGGCGCGCCTTATTATTTATTAATAGAGACCGACTTTATACGCGGGCAATTTACAGCCACGCATGTGGACCGCATTACCCATCCGCGAACGGATACTACGGATTGCGATCTGCGCGTTTAAAAGAGCCAAGTGCGCCGCGCCCATTACGGCGACTCTCTCGCGCCGCGATTATGCAAAATCGCTAATTAACGCTCTATTTACAAATATACCGAACCGCGTGAGAGACTAGTTTACATCGTAGGAGTGCGTACGGCGAGTGCAAATTCCACAATGACTTTTTTTTCCTTCCTTTTTGCTTTTCGCATACCCGCGGGCGAAACGCCTGGATTAGCGCGCGCGCAAGGTGGTACTGTAACACCTGTATCCTACACTTGCGATCGCCGTGACCGAACCGAGTATTAAGGGCGATTCACACACGTGTGATCTGGTGATATCATTGCATATTTATTACACTTAGATATTATTTTGTTAAACTTAATGACTTGACGTATAAAGGTCAACGTACGCTATACGAAACGTCACTCTTTCGCCGTCGTATTAACGTCCCGTCCCGTCAAACTGTTCCATTACATAATAATCGTTAACTGACGGCCACCGTCTTTGCTATCTCACACACAACTCAATCTGATTTTGATTTTAATCTGTGAGCGAAATTGCATTCTTACTTTTAACATTAAAATGTTTTCAGAATTTGCAATAAATGCAGTTTATTCTGGATAAAAAGAAAGTAAAAAAATAAGAGATTGCTGGGAATATTATACAAAGAATAAACTATGCAAGATTTCAAAGACTCTCGTTATGCATTCAAAGGTTATATTAATTAATTAAACATAGAATAAGGGATTAGATTATATCCATTGAATGCCAATAAAGGATTAAGCTTTAATGGCTGACAATACACACATTATATACAATGACTTTAAACGAGACGAAACGTCAAAATATTCTCACCGAGAATATTTGACGTTGAATGTCGACGGCGATCCCCGTTTTCCTATTAGTGCGTATTACTCTATTTAAAAACAATATAAGAATATTTAACGTTACGTTGATATGATTCTGACGTTACGTATAGTTTGCATAGACCTTACGTTTAACATACGTTAGAGATTTGTGTAAGATAGATCAATAAAATGCGTATTAACATGTTCACTATTTCGATAAAAAAAAAATATATATATTACTAACGTAATGCGTTATGTATACAGAATTTTCCAATCAAAGGAGATAGTCACAATCATTGCCATCGGCAAGAAATCCGGCCATTTCTAATGTATATAATTTAAAAGAATGAATAATAAGTTTTATTTTCTTATTTATATAATAAACAAATATTATTCCTCTAATATTCACTGATATGATATCAAGCATACAGTCGACTTACCGCAAGAAATGGTTATCTAGAACAGTAATAAACTGATTGACTTGAAACTTTAATTATCATCGGTTTCGTAGTGTAACAATTTGCGTCATTAACGAGTCGATAACCGATAATGTCGAATCGCTAAAATAAGCCCTATGATGTGCAAAAATGCGAGGTTGTACTTGTTGAGAACAAGATGCTCGTATCGCATCGTACACACACATCGACAATCATGCTGGCGGACGCGCACTTGTGAATCAAGCTTTATTCTAGCCGCGACACACAGAGGCCGACATTGCGATCGCGATGCTTACTCTTGCGTGGCATATCGGAGGATATAAATAAACGGCCGCAAAGCTCGTTTCCTGCACCTTTCGACTCGCTGAATGCGCGGGCATGCATCGCAGTGAGGAGAGTCATTATGCGTTTATCGTTGCAACTGCGTGCGGTGCATCGAACTGCTGAAAGAGAAATTTCATCGTGGAGCGCGGAAACACAACGCGTCAGTTAGACTTCATTTCTTCTTCATTTTTTTTTTCTCAAAAGAAAACGAATATATCGCGCGCGCGTATACATTTATATAGATTATTCTAAATCCATAGGCTCCACTCTTATAATCCGTACTTTCCCTCGCCGCTGATTGCTTTGTTCCTAAATTACGATCATTTTCAGAACTTTAGTTGTTGGCAATTACAGGTTTTGCTCGAAAAATTATTATCCTTAAAATACTCTAAAGAATATACGAAGCCAATTCACATTTCTGAAAAATCGCTAAACGATCTTTATATAATTACATGATAATTTCGGAAACAAAAGGACCAGAAAGTAAATAAATACTCGCTCCACTCGATGAGATAAGGACTCGAAAGGAGAGGTATCTGACGGGGGAGTTTAACCGCCGATGCTCCTCCACGCTTTCGATCTTACACTCCTCTGTTACAATCGAAGTGGCAATTAATCTCTAAAGATAACGCCGCCTTATATTTTCATGTACACCCGGATATATCGCGTGTCGTGATAAGATCGATGCTCATTTCGACTATTCGCACGGTTCTCCGGACTCCTTCTCCCTTTCCTCCGCTGCTTCATCCTCTTTTTCCTCCCTTCGAGTTCGCTCGATCCCTCACATGTGGTCGCAGGTTGCGAGAGTACCAGGCAGGTTTGGGACGAAAAAAAAAAAGCGGTGAGAGGACAAGGAAGGGATGGATGGCCGGGAAGGAAAAGCAGGGAAGAGAGAAGGAGAGACCGTAACGGGAGAAGAGGACGGAAGAGGGAAGGAAGAGGTGTGGGTACGCGTTCCCGAACTCGCGAGCGAATTCTTCTCACGGTTCGCGCGAGAGAGCGCCGTTTTGTCGGCACGCGTGGGCGGACCGGCGAATAACGCCGGTCTTGTATTTTTAAACCCTCGTAAGGGGCATCTCTCGGCGCGCCTCTCCCTCGGCTCTCTCGTTCGGAGAGGAATCGCCGGGTCACTTCTGCCCTCGCGGCGAGCGGGAGCCGTACGCGTATACCTTTCTCTTTTTACTTCCTCTTTAACCGGCGTGCAACACGCCCGGGCGAAAACGGTCTCACGGTCCCCTATGGATGCGCGGGAGACCCCCAGGGGGGGAGAGAGAGAGAGAGAGAGAGATAGGGGATCCGTCGAATGAATTATCGAGACTTTTGGAGCGGGATGGCCGACCTGAGCGAGCGGCAGCAATACGGCAGGATTGGAGAAAAAAAAAAAAAAAATACTGGATATTGTGGCCGTTGTGTTGTCGTTAGTTGGGTAATCGAAGAAGATTCGGAACGGATCCGAGAGTCGGATCATCGACTGGACTGATCCCCTCTTCGGCGCGGGAATTAAAGAACCCAATCTGTAGGGGGAATGTATATATGCAGAGGCTTCTTAGCGGCGATTAACTTTTCGATGCAAACTGAAATAAGCTTGTCCATTCGTTTGCATTTGCTTATCGCATGTACGACTTTCGAGATACTGATTTATTTGAAATTTTTATGTTATTGTACGCTTATCAAGCCATTTTATAGCGCGTAAGCATTATAAAAATTCAGTTATCGTGTTAAATAACATTATAGTCTCGCAATTTACGTGGATATTTTCGCGAGAAGATTTAAAGAAATGCTAATTCAAAAACATGCAGATTCAAAAACATCCCCTTAATATTCCCCCTATTTTCTGAGGAAATTATCTAAGAAATATTTAATCGCGTAAAAAAATGAGATAAAAAATGAGCGAATAAACGACTTCGTGCGGTGATTCTCCTATTCCGAGAAACGCGGCTACTGATTGATTACACAGCGCGTAATATATCAATAGAACGCTCTTATTGTTAAACGCCTTTAAACCGTACAAAGTACGATCGATTTCGCACAATCGGCGTAACAATTTCGTCATTCTCCTCGATAATAACAATAACACCCGAGTCGCGCATATTTCACAAATTACCTGAAGAATGAAACATAGTACGAGCGAAAATAGAGCGAAAAGAAGATGCGAAACAGAGTAACGGAATCCGTTTTTTTCTTTTTTCTTTTCTTCAGACAATATGTATATGTTGTGTGCCTGCAATCACGCGTTCGTTCATCTTGCCTCCGCTCTATTTTATTCGAGGTAGCTCTTCGAGAATCCGAAGTGCGAAAAAAAAAACCATGTCTTACCTCGTCGAGAGCCATGGACAGAGCGCCGGAGATGGCGAGACCCTGACGATCCTTGAGGCCGCCCTTGATAGCGGTGAGATAGCCGATGGTCAAGTTCAGCGGCTGGTTCGTCGTGTTGTGCTGGACCGTCGTGTTGTGCTGGACCGTCGTATTGTGCTGGACCGTCGTATTGTGCTGGACCGTCGTGTTGTGCTGGACCGACGATGACTTTCCCAGTGGCTCCTGAGCCTGACCCAGGACCAGGGGGCTGCTGGCCAGTAGCAGCAGTACCAGGAGGGCGCGCGGACCGTTGACGCGCGGCCGCGGCGGCAGCAGATGATGCGATGGACCTGGATGCTGCTCCTGCCGCTGCTTGCGGTCGCGCTCCCGATGGAGCTGCTGCTGGTGCGGATGCTGGCGACGGGGAGACCTGCGGCGGCTCGGCTGTACTGGCGGGCCGGGGCGCATGGCCGCCGCCGCCACCGGTCAGCAGCGCCTCCCACCCGCTTATCTGGACAATCGAAAGATTCGTTCTCGTTAGAAAGTGTATGCAAGAGAGAAAAAAATGTCGCGTAAACGGTGTAAAAATATAAGATTCATATTAAGTATATATATGCAGTGGAGATGATCGAGGAATTGATAATGATCTCAATTAAATCGTTCTAGACGCATGTGATTTATAAATTAGTCGAATTAATGAATAACAGCGGTTGTTGTTAATTATTCGTTTATCTCTATATCATTCGTTGAAATCATTTATATTACTAATATAAATGATTTCAATGAATGATAATGTAGAGATAATAATTTAAACAGTTTAAGTATGCTACGTATACAGATATTTAAAATCATGTTATTTGACTTGATAAGATAAATATGTGAAATATATGCGCGTGAGAAAATATTAAACAAAAAAATTAATTTAAAGTTTTAATAGAACCAATTGTAAAAATTTGTCACATAGACGAATATTCATATGAATAGCTATAAATAAAAAGTCTTGATCTGCTTGAAAGATCGATTTAATATTTAGAAATATTATATATATTTTAAACCTGTTTTTGAATATAAATCGCATCAACCTTATACCGAACATACGTATCATGTGTAGGGATACGTGCGTTACAATTTCCATGGTTATAATCGCAATCGCGAAACCGGTTGTGGTTGGTGTGCTACAGTTGTGACAATAATATATATCTTCCTGCTTCAATGCATTTATCGCGAGGTCACATTTATTCGCGTGAATCATCGTATATGCGCCATCTGTTGTGCTCTCAGCTAATAATAGATACTTTTAAAATAATATTAACCGCGTGAAGTACAAGTTAAACTGATTTACATGTGTACATTTTTTACAGACATTTTTACGCTTAGTTTATATCGTCCTCATTCACATCGAAAGGCAATCCGCCGTAAAGAAAATTTATATCGCATAAGCCGGATGTCGCGAGGAGTCCCAAAGGAATTTTATATCAGTGACATCATTGTTGCAAGTGAACACGTGAGAATAAACGTATTGCGATCACGCGCGTAAAATGACTGCGACTTCCCTTCCACTGTCTCGTAAATCAATCGAATTTATTTTCTTGATCAATGGAAACAGCGAGCTATCATACTTGTCACTGGCGCGAGTCTTTATACATTTATGAATGACTTTGTCAATTTATATTACACAATATTGATATTATATATTTCGAAATTGTATATTATATATTATATATTTCCTGTATTTTTTTTCTTTAATTTAAAAAAAAGTTGAAAATTTTACAATTTAAAATAGTTTAAAGGGCCGTATATATTGCGTGTTGAAGACAAGACGTACATTTAAACTTTACACGAGTTATTCACGCTGGCAAGAATTTTATAATGCGTGACATTAACTTATTTCGGTAATAATAATTTCAAGAGGAAAAATACAAGAAGAATATCTATAGCTTCCAACATTTACACTGTAACGGTGACCGATAAGAAAACCTGTGCGAGTACGCATCTGTTCAATGATACGTCGCCGTGAGGATTGTCAGAAAATTCCGGACGCAAGACTCGACGTCGCCAAACACGATTACGCGTTAAATCGCCGCGAAACATGCGTGCGAGAGTTGGAACACGTGGCCGCGTAAAGGTGGGGAAAGAAAGAGCGAAAGAGAAAGACACACCTGTTGTGATTACGTAATCCCTTAGGTGAGTCGGACTAGCCTGCGACGGCTTTAGCAACAATAAAGCCGTCCGCCTGTCATGATGCACGGTGTCATTCACCAAGGGAGGAAGCGCGCGTGCCTTTCTATTCGCCCAGTCGCCGCCGCGCCGACTTCCGACTCGCAGAGGCTTTAATTATTACGGCCGAGAGAGTCACGAAACCCGGATTTATTTGACGCCCGGTCGCGAGTTGACAAAAGGGATATTAAAGGGACGTGATGCTGGCCACGCCAAGCAACTCCATACTTAAACCTCTCGACGTGATCCGCCGTTACGTCACCGCTCATGCTTTTTACCTGCGTACGGTGGGCACATATGTTGCACTTGCACGTCGTTCGAATGACGTATGAGCGGGCACCCATCTCTTAACACGACTACATTTCGCCTGATGCACTCTCGCACCACATCGCTTTACGTGAAAAAAGGCGAATAAAAATAACTTGGTTTTGTATATAAAAGCTGCACTGCGTTTTGCATCTTCGTGAATTATTTTTCGTTTTATTTCGCATTTTTTTTTAAACAATGCGCAAATTATGAGAGAAAATCGCGGAAACAAATTTAATTGTTTTTGATAATTGTAAAACCAATATGAATATGAAACTCGATACATAATGTAACAAATGGCGAATATTTTATATGAAAGACATAACATTATTTAACGACTGTTCATAACTCACTGCTAAATAAAGATTCTCGAGTTGCAAGTATTTGCAAAGTCTTTGTGTTTTCGCTAATACGAATAACATGCTGATCGATATTAACAGTTATAGCTGTCATTGAGCAATTTTGTGATGCACGTTGACAAATCAGCCGGTAAATACATTATGTTGTTGCCCGAAACAATTTACATTCATTACACATTAAGAAAAATTATATCTTATCTTAATATATAAAAATAAAAACATTTTTTATTTATATTAGATATCTATCAACCTATAAATAACTGTAATAATTTTCAAAATGCAATTCTATTCATTATCTATTTACTGTCTATTTTTAATTAATAGTTGCTCAAACGGTATTAGGTCGTAAATTAAGGCAACTATAAAAGGAGCAGTTAAGTTTTTCTTCCGAAGAATTCGAAAAAATGAAGAGAATATACGATGCTACATCGCAAACAATCCGCGCAGATAAAGTGTTAATATCTAGTTATTTGGTTAATATATTGTTGGGTAATTAGAATGCTTAGAGAATGTATCTGTGTATGTGTATCTTATTTACCGTGCAAAGAACATCACGTGATACGAAGGAAATCTCTTGTTGCAGAGGTCGGGCGGTCATATGAATAATTCAAAATTATTTTACCATCCTTCTAAAAAATTCCAGTTCTATCTTTTTATAAAATTTGGATTTTCTTTGCGTAAAATTCGCAAAAAATGTGATAGATATTGCAACAAATATTACAGGATATTTGCCAAACAAACAAGCTATAACAAACAATCCTTCTTAGTTGTAAAATTTACATAGGAAAGATAATAATTTTGATCCACAAAAAAAAACGATGTAAATGCAATTAATCGCGATTAATGTCCGTAATCGAGAGGACACAATGTCTAAAAGGTGTCACACCTATGTTTGTCAGCAGAGAGATCGTATATCTTGAAATGATTTCGTCAAAAAACCATATTTGTTTCATCACGATAATGTCGATAACTAATGTGTGCTCCGCATATTACGTTTTAAAAATAGCAATGAAATATTATGTGATCTCTACCAAACATACAACGAAAGTCACGTCTGCTCGCTGTTTCTGTTTGTCACTTTAAAAAATAAGATTGAAACCCCTAGATATTTGTTAACAAAATTTTTGTATTCAAAAGTTCTTATCGTATTTTTTCTTATTAACATGGACGGAATTTTTAGATATTTTTATCGATATCATACAATCATTTTGATAAACTACTTGCCGTATAAACTACTTCGTAAAAAAAATTTCTTGTCGTTGTAAGACCCGGCAATTCCATCACGAAAACTCAAATTCGGATGTATGCTATAATTAAATGTAATGTTTATTAATTGCTAATTTATTGCAATACTATTATTATCTATTATTTTAATTCCGAGTTTAAAGTGTTACTACCAATTAATAGAAAAATGATATTAAAGATAAAATGCTGACTTATGTTAACATTAAACTAACATCCTCAATTCTGAAACACTTTTATCAAATCGTAAAAAAAGAAAAAGAAAGAAAAAATCAGAATTGATTGTTGAAAGATACACACACACACACACACTGCAAATAGATTTCTAAAATATTAAATTTAGATAGATGTTATAAAACTCGAAATACTATAACCATATAACAATAAAATGATAAAAAAATAAGAAGTTGACAATATCAGTTTGATATTAAAATGTTTTCTGAATTAATTGCTACTGAGATATCCTGAGATTTGAATTTATTGCTTGAAAAATAAGTTTAAGAAATAATCGAAAACACTTCGGCCACATCACCACGAGAGTAAACTATGTTAATATGATTAATTGCTTTTTCGATTTTATTAAACTGCTTCCTAAATTATTTGCTATCAAAACATACCAATGCTAAATAATTGCTCCATTGTTATTCGATGTTCTTCCTCTTTTGTTACATCACTCTTGTTTATCACCTTTGTTGCTCCTTCGCTCACACGACACTCATGAAAATACAGTTAATTATGATCGCGCGCACTCTCAATCAGAATACAATGATCGTGCGACACTTTACGTAGTACTTGATGCGTACATTATTTTATATTGCGACGAAAGAAAAATTACAATTATATGAAGCTACGATTCGCTCGGCGAATTTATGAAAATCGAAAAAATTAATTATTCGTGCTGTCTGACAATCTTTAATTGTTCGTAGGAAATAATCGTTTAATATTTCTTAATACTTGTCACGATCATACTTCGAGAGATAATACGACGATTCACGGAATGCCTCTCGCCGTTACCTTTCCATACGAGTCTCGTCGTGTGACTGACTACAAGAGTCCGCCAAATGTAAACAATAACACCTTATACGTACGTCGCAAAATTCATAACAAGTACGTCTCGGGTCGCTACCTTTCCATACGAGTTTCGCGGTGCGAATGATAACAAGCCCATCGAATGTAAATAATAGTGCGCTATAATTCTTAATAAACGCTAAATTCGTAATAAGCGTTATGTAAAAAACACGCGCTGAATGAGAAATAATGATCATTCTCTATGAGCAATTCAAGATTGTAAAGGCAATGCGAGTCTTCCATTTTCGCGAATATCGCATCTTAATTAATAATGAACTTGCGTACTATCGTGTAGTATTGCGCAGTATCAAGATAAAATTGCTGATGTTTTCCTTAGTTATTAAGAAAACATCGCGAATACAAAACGAATTGACTCGAGCGTCATTGTATTTAATTAATAAATACAATTGTTATTAACTTTGTATTCTAATATTTATCAATCGCGTATTATAAATTTGATATTACACATCAATAATATATGTTGAAATGCGTAATTTATGAGATTCATTCGATCAAAATTAATCGCGCGAGTTCCCAGTCACAATAAAAAATAAATTTCGTATCGAGTATTATGTAAAGTGTTGCGCGATCGATTCTGATGATTAATACGCGCGTTAATTAACCATATTCTTGCGAGTGAGTGTCGTATGAATGTCATGAAAAAGGAACAAAAGATAAAAAAGAGACATCAATCGACGACAGAAACAATCGACGACATGACAATCATAGGATAAGCAGTTTAAAACTGTTAATCTATTACATTTATTTGTAAAATTAATTGCTCGTTTATATCTTCACAGTAGTGATTCATTTTACATCACTATATAATATGTGATGCATATAAAATATTCTAAATCTTACTAATAAATTTTGTGGAATCATATCTTGAAGCAATTACTTCAAAAAAATAACAATTAAGCTAATACTTCAAAAAATGTTTTAGTGCTAAAATTAAAAGAGTAATTATAATATTTTAATATGCTTTATTCTTATATGGCAAGCTAGCATAGCCACAAATTCGGCATGTTTCTTTAGATTAAACAATAAATCTAGATTAAACAATAAATTTATATCTCGACAACAAATAATTTGAAAAATATTTTAATAAAAATGAAAGGCAAAAAATTAATTGCATTAACATAGTTTACTTTTGTAGCAATGTGGGAATTGGAACACTTTCGATTATTTCTTTAAGCTTATTTTAGAAGAGCAATATATTCAGAATTAAAATTAACAATTCATTCAAGAATAAATTTGACTAACAATAAGCTAATATTGTAAACTTCTTACTTTTTTGTTATATAATTATAGCTTCCATGTTAGTAATCTATAAAATCTATAAAAATTTAATTTACTAATATATTTTTTGGATAACAAGAGCAATAAATTCGGGACTAGGACAACAAATTAGCGATAAATTAACCATTTAATTACCACTCAAAGTTGAGTTTTCGTGATAGAAATGCCAGATTAATGGAAATTGTGATATATCACATGATTTTTAATGTAGAATATTGTAGCAATAAAGGTTTAACGATGAACAAAACAAGTCATCGTGATAAAGTACTTTTCTATTAATAACGGCGTAAGTTAAACAAGTCTGCAAAAGACGTAACTGATACACAAAGCAAATATAAGTTGATAAGAAGCTAAAAATAGCATTGTTTAAGGCATACGCTATTTGTCAATGCCGTTACCTTCGTTCGCCCGTTCAGGCTAAATTATTTCTAAATGATTAAATTAAATAAGACATTTATTGTATAAACGAATCACATAAAACTTGCAAGTATTCGCATATGCTGAAATCATTTGCAGGTTATTGACGGTCTTCATTGTAGAATAAAATTACTACTTCATTGTGATAATATATATAATTACCTCGTGTAAACACAAACAAGTAGATTGTACTTATGTAAACCCTATTTTTAATAAATTAAGTTTTCAATATAAAAATAATAGTGCCGTGTTTGTAGTTATTTCTAATAACAATATTTTTCGTATGTAGTCGAAGCTACAAAGAAATACAGCATTAAAAAAAATGACTGTCATCCAATTTTAAGGGAAAAAAAACCACCGTTGATATATTTTGATTCGGAATCATTTGTAGTTGAATCGTTCAAGAGTTATCATATATTAAGAATAGCTTAACAATAGAACTTTGTCAATTTTAAAAATATATCGAATCTGCCATGTTTGTTATAATTAAAATAAAAAAATATACAGAAAGAGAGAGAGAGAGAAATTTTTGGATCGTTATCTCAGAACAAATCCAAGCAATAATAACAAAATCAATAATAACTTTTAAACACGGATGCACATGCTATAAAAATTATTTATAGTATACTTTTCATAGAATACCTCTCTCACTCTCTGTCGAAGAGCCTATCTCTGCAACCAACTAGTAAGTTTTCTACCTTTGACTGAGGAAGATCTGAGTAAAGGTCGAAAGTATTTTATTTATTGCGAGGATTGGCCTCTTACGGAGAGCGAGAGGTATGCTATAAGAAATATAAGTAATTATACTTTATAGCACATGCATCAATGCTTAAAGGCTCATATTGGCCTTGTCATCATTGCTTGGATTTTTTAGAATTGTTTGTAATAATTTTCCTTTTGTTTGTAATGGCGCTGTTTTTCGTCAATTGCAAAAATATACCGTATCTTTTAAACAGTTCAATTATAAACAAAAGAAAACTTAATACAAATAACTACAAATGATTCTGAACAAAGATATATCATCGATTTTTTTATCTTACAGAGTGACAATCATTTTTCAAAATGCTGTAATTTTTTATGAATTCGACTACAAATAAAAATTATTGTTACAGACAAATACAAACAAAATGCTATCATTTTCTGTATCGAAAAGTTAATTTCTTAAAAGTAGGATGCCAAATTCACATAAGTGTAGACCGTATTATATTGTAGATTCAAAGCAGATTGTGTGAAGAAGACCAATTGAAAAAACACAAAATAAAATTTACATAACATACATATGTATCGAAAAAGTATTCCAAACAATTAGAGAACTCTAAAAAAAATATCTAAAAAATATTTTCTACATCACATTTCTCCCATCTATATATTGTCTGTATGTTGAATATTTTTGAATAAATGTTCGCACGAAACATGTTATTGTGTTTTTGGATGTTCTTTCACATTTGTATCGTTTAAAATACAGTTATTCAATCAAGACTTAACACATTTTTCAAGATCTCGAAAAAGAATCAGAACTCAAGAATCTTTTTACATGTTTTTTACGCGCGTGTTTCATTCTTATTAATATAATCAGCTAAAATTTTATCAATATTTTAGCTGTTAAAATCACATGTGTCACTGTGTGACACATTAAATAATATAGAAATTAATTTCTTTAATAAAGAACGATTCGTTAAAAAAAATGTATTCATCTGATAAATAATCTTAAGCATATGTCTCGTATATTATCCACCATTTCATTATCTCGTAAACAATAAAGCGTTTTTGTCTTCTTTTGCAATATTTGTTTACACTAGAACAAAATCGACACGGAAAATCAAATCGTAAAGAAGCTGTGGCAACGCGTCCGGCGTGCGTTTACGCAATCCAGGGTCAATACTCGCGGTGCATATCATTTAGTTAAACAGCGATAAATCTGTTCTTTCTCCTTGGATTCCTCTTCTGCTAGACCGTGAATCCAAACGTGTTCAATTGAAAATGCTGAATCAATCCTGACTATATATAGCGATTGGTATAAAGCATTTAATTACATCTTTTGAATCTTGGAACATGATTTGTGACAAAGAAAAAAAAATAAAAAACAATATTGTATACAAATTGCAATAATAATAATATACCTAATGGAAGAAAGAAATTGTGTTTGCCATTCGTGTTGTATCTTCGTTGTTGCGTTTGTAAACGGACCGTTTAATGGGCGCATCGACAAAGTGTGCGATCTCGAAATACATTTGGACTTCTAACGGTATGTTTTGTACACGTGATATGCATAAACATACGTGCTAATGTGGCGGTGTGGATTGCATTACAAGGCAGTGATTGTAGAACGATATGCGGATATGTAGTACAAGAGATGTGCGCACGTGGATCTTGTTATTATCGCGACTGCTCTTCGCATCGGTGTTCTTTGTGCCGATATAATATCTCACGTTACTGTTGCAAACGTACACGGGTGTGGCTACAATTGGTCACCACGCGACACCTGGGTGTATCCACCCCACTTATATTACAAGCATTCGTCAGTTACAATGATTCGCACGCGTTATCTTAAAATCAACGAAACATATCCAAGATTCATCGAAACGTATCCGTATCACATTACGTTTCTATTGTCCGATTGTTATATCATATTACGTAAAAATGGTTGAGCGGATTTTTAAAATTTAAAGAATTTTTTGGATTTTAATATTTGATATTTCCGATAAAATATACTTAAAAAAATATGTTAGCAAGTTATAAGAATTATATTACAAATTTATATTTTTTTCATTGTACATGTTATTTTTCTTTCATATGAAACAACATGCTCTTTAATAATTTTTAAAAAATTGAAGAACTTGCATTTTAACAATTTAAGATTGAGATCATCATTTATTAATTTATTTGTTATAGTATAATATATATATATAGATTTGATTATATTTTTAATTTATGAACAAAAACTCAAAAAAGTTCCTAAATAATTCAAAGATTATTGTATCCAATAATTAATTTATGATTTATGATTAATTTATGATTTTTGAGAATTACACGGTGTGTGTGTGTGTGTGTGTGTGTGTGTGTGTGTGGTGTGTGTGTGAATTTATCTATTTTGTTATCGCATGAATTTTTCTTTTGTTTTCTCTCTTTTTTGTATATTAATAATATTTATATTTAATATTTATATCAATTTATTTGTCATCACATAACGCGTTTCAATTTCTTTTTACTTAACCCGACGATAATTTCTACTGTCAGTTCTAATATCGCGGTAATCTTACAGTTGTTTTTCCGCACATTCAAAGTCAAATCCAATGATCATAAAATTACACATATTGCGTACATATTAGCAAATGAATACGCGATGAAAATTACGTTTAGCCTAAAGGCATACACATATCCACTATAAAGGCAGCGACACTGCATGTAAATTGCGCGAGATACTTATGACTTTGCTTCAACAGTTACTCACAGGTCACTTTAATTAGAGAGCTTTAGAGCAATATTAATATTAATATCTCGCCTTGGCGTGTACACGCCTACGGCATTAATTAATGACTTTACATTTCATATTAATTTACTGTGCCGCTTAATAACATCTGCTCTACGTTGCGCATATAGTCGCTTGACACATCTTAATCTAAATAGTAATTTTGCCACGTTAATTGCTAGATGTGTAACATAGCGATGTGATGTATCCAACTGTTAACTTACTAACTTTAGTATTTCTTATATTGAATCTGTAGCGTCATTCTTTTATCATTATCGTGTCAATAATGAAAAAGATTACCATGTCTAATCTTAGAAAAAAATCTTTCCTTTATGTGTAATATAAATAAAATATTTTTTTAACGTAATTTTAATCGAGATGCGACATGCCTTTTTATTTGAAATATTACGATTTTTTCATTATTCACCTGAAACTAAAAAAATTCCGATACTTTTTACAAGGATTCAATATGTCTAAGCTTTTAGTATACGTTTTACTATCGTCTTAAGAAAATGTTGTTTGAATATAAGACAGACACACACACACACACATATACACACACAAGTATTCGTAGTTATTTACTACTTTACACGACTATACTTTCGTCGGCTTTTTAATGAGCATCTAATAATAGAAACAGTGTCAATGTACTTGACGGCTTATTGAAAGAAGCAATCGAAGGCGGAGGAGAACATGGAGCGTCATTAAAAAAACGCAGTCAACGAACGAGCGCCGTTTGGAAGTACAATGTGGGATTAATCAATTATCGTACGAATATGCATTAAGCTCTCTTTTACATGAGATGCCATCATACATAGAAATACATTGTCTCGTCTCCATCTAAACGCTACGTTTACTACAATGTACTGTCAGTCACTAAATACATTGCGCTTCGTGTGAAAGAAGAATTTAAGTCCGTGTTCAATTTCACGTGCACAATGTTGAGCGCATAGAAAAATTTAAGCAGAAAGATTACGTAAAGCTAAAACAATGTAAAAATACAATTTTAATGATGCCGAGACATTATAAGCGCGTCTGTATATTTGGGTAATTAATCAACAAACTTGAAATCTCCGCGGTTGTTTTTATCAACATGCACCGACTTGACAAATCAAATTCGACCTAGAATTTATGTTCTTAGGAGATAGTTGGCGGATTTCCAATGGAAGCAGCAACCGCGATCGCGCGTGTTTTCTTAATCTCGCTTATAACGTAATTGAGAGTGTACATACATACATGCGATCCACTTGCGTGAACTTCGGAATATTCATACGAATTAATCGCGCGCACACGTTTGAATGTTCGCTCTCTTTCGAGGATTTGGCAAAATTCCATATGAGTCTTTTTTGATACAACAACCAGGAATTATTCACTGCGTAGCATAATAACGAAGTTTATTCGATCATTCCGACGATCTGTTATTACAAATAGACGATAAACGTAAAATAAAGCGTTGAGAAATATTAGTGTTAATTAAGTTTTAGTATACCTCTCATCAAAACTCAAATAAATTCAAATTACACGACGAATTGGATTGTGACAATCAAAGAAGGTGATAGAATGCAATTATGTGTGAAGATAGAATTTTACTCTGTTATGCATAAATACCTATACTATAATAATAAGAATGTATATATATCGTGAATATAATTATTTTAATAATAAAACGAAAAGACTCTGCTATATAATTATTTTACGAATTATATTTTAAGCATGATGACTTTCGTTCGCTTACTAATTTATGATATCGTCGAATAATTAATTATTCAACTTCAAAACACACATTTTGCGTTTAGCGCATCAAGTACGCAATAATAATAATTTCTAATTTAAAAAAGCGTTTAGTAGATAATAATAAATAACGATTCTCTCTCGAAAGATTCGCTCTGCTCACTTTGTTCAGTTGGGGGCTAATATGAAGTTAGCCCCCCTCAAATTTTTTTTGAATAATTATTTTTCTAGATGTGTGCAAATAAAAATTCATGCGCAAACAATATGCAACCAAACGACGTATAAAAATTTAATTTCTTCCAATATTGGGAAGTTAACTTTACATAGATATATATCATGTGTGTATTTTCTTGCTATGTACAATCTCCGTAATTTGTCTTATTGCCTTCGGGCCCTTCGACATATACATAACCGCACAGAACAATATATATACAATTATCATGCGAAAACATGAGAATATGCGCAGTTGCACCGAACTGCATATATCTGAATATTACGCGTCTCTCTTTCTCTCTCTAGTGCGTGTTCGAAGCGTCTTTTGTTATGTATGACAAAAGTAGCGATATTCTTTCCTCGCTTCGTATGATATTTTAGTTTATTGCCATGGACAGTTCATAAATAACGGCACGAAAGTATATATATTATTTACGTCAAACGTGAGAAAACATTTTTGTCATGCAACAAAAAAAACATTGCATTCAAAGATTAAAAGTGCATTCAATTAATATTTTTCTGCGACTTGGTAATATATAAAATACTATTAATTATTTCAATAGGAAAATATTGACGAAATAATATTTTTAATCAAAATGAAGTTAAAATCGAATATTTATTTAATAAAAGTAATGACGAAAATTATTATGCAATATTGTATCATATATTCAAAAACAAAAAATTGTAATTGATTTGTAATGCGTATAATAAAATAATAAATTCTGAATAAATGAAAGATTTCAAAAAAGATTAATTGTAAAAAAAACATCTAATATATCAACACCTGAATAATAAACTAATCTTGTAATTTGGAAAAAGTATCTTGTATCACGTATGAGAATGTGTCGCTCGAATTTATGGAACATAATTTTATTCTTAACTCTTTAAATTAAATATTTATTTACCAGACACACAATATCTGATGCGATGTAATGCGAAACGTAGCTTATAATGCAACAGCATTCATATCTTACGCACGATTCTTTCCATGAATAAATTACGTTATTGCATCGTATGCAGAAAGGAGATGCACTACATGGTGCATCCAGTTCGCCGAAGAGACGCGCAGAAATCAAGCGCGGGAGCCGAGCGAGCGGGCGTGTTTGTGGTTCCGTGGCGGACGTGGACGGAGATAACACATTAAAATAGTACGCCGGCATATACGCGATAACACGTATTTATAATATCTGCTGTGAGACGTTCCTCGCGCGTCGATATTAAATAGCGCGTTCACATTAACTGCAGCGACGTCGGGCAATGGTTGCCCATTGTCGACGTCTCTAATTGTAAGGAAGATACAATAGAGTCTGGATCAACTGAATTATTCCGTAATTACGATTGGCTTTGCTATATCAAATTTACAATAAGATACAACATATTCTTTCTTGCTTTCAAATAATAATAAAAAATAATCCATAATATGTGTCTGTAAAACTATCATGTGAATCTGTGTGCGTATTATTTTGTGGTCTCAAATTAAAAATTATGTCATTATTTTCAACAGTTCTATAGATCTTGGTAATTTAAGAAAATAGTTCTGGTCGATAAACCAAATTAAAAAATATGTCTCAGGACAAACTGAGATATCAAGTTCATGGAGCGTCTCACTTTATTTTGCGAGATTTTTTAAATCATTTTTCGTTAGATTTTCAAAATTTTATAGTTTTACGTTAATCAATGTTCTAGAAAAAATTCTACCCTTTAAAAGTAAAAAACATTAATTAAAACAAAATAGTCACGAGCAAATATGCACATGTACGAGTGTTCAGGTAAGATGCTAGTTGATTTTCGAGAGCTCAGTTTATTCTATAACAATTGACATATAGTTTTGAGCATATTCATGATTCTGAGCATTTTCTAAAGAGTTCTAACTGAAAATCGATCAGCGCCTCATCTTCGTATTTATACGTATGTATCATTCACCGGCGAGAAAAATTATTTAAAAAATATTTTAATAGTGATTATTGTTAAAACTCTTTAGAAAATAAAAGAATATGCTCAATACTATACGAGAACTGTTTTAGAATAAATAGGACTCTTGAAAATCGACCGATGTCTTATATAGATATGCAAAAATATACCTTGATTGGGTGAATCATTAATGAAAAAATTATTTAACATTGCTAATGATTAGAAATCTTTAGAAAATGCATGAATATACTCAGAACTATATATAAGAACTGTTTTACAAGAAATGGAACAATCAAAACTCAACCATCGTTTCACCTCGATACTGGTATAAATCACGTTTTCTTGTGAATATTATTATTTTAATTAATGTTTTTTGTCTTTAAAAGAAGTAGAACTCTTTCTAGAACGTATGTAAAACTATAAATCTTTGAAAGTCTACTGAAAAATAAGAAAAATATTTACAGGATAAAATAAAATGCTGCGTGAATTTATCATCTTAGTTTGTTCTGAGGTACTTTCTTTGGTTTAATGGCGAGAACTATTTGTTTAAAATATCAAGAACTATAGACCTATTGCAAATAAAGCCAACACTTTCAATTATTTATAAGTTTCCACGAAATGATACGTCAGCTCTTCATAAGCACATTTATAATAATGCAATTATTATACAATTATATCAATTATATATTCTCATATCATCTACATAATTTCTAGCAATTTATAAAGCATTGTTTTCTATTAATTATATTTTGCTAAAAAAGATATACATTGATTAAAAATTGCGTATTGATCAAGCTCTGTCTTCGAGTATCTCATGCTTTCGCAGCTATGTGTCATGAATATGAATAATTGTTGTATTTTTGTTTCAACGATCGTTAATAGGCATGATTTGCACAAGTCTCGCATCAAAGTTCCACGTATACAGATATGATCTGCATATTATGCACGTTTTTCTATTCGTCTACACGAACAAAAAGTGTATATTGCAAATGAATGTTACACAAAAACATTTCGCATTTTAAAAATATTTCATGTCTTTCCTTTTATTAATATTTCATCTTACTTTTGCCTTTAATCGCGAGAAATAAAATTTGTCATCAATAAAATAATTTGTCTTGAGTATCAATATCATAAGTTATATTTAAAAAAATAAAATTATTAAAATTATCATTAATTTACAATTTAAAAGTCGATAATAAAGAAAATATAAGTCTGTGTGTGTATATATGTGTAACGTCTAGTAATGAACAAGATGCAAACTTACCTAAACAACATCGCAGTGCGATTCAAGAAGAAGATGGTCGAAGTTTTGATGCTACGTTGCAAGCATAATGCTGCCAATTTGTACTCTTCACAGTTTCAGCCTGGACGTCAAGCCACCTGAAAGTTATAATAATGTATCAAGCTCGATCGAATAATAATTATACAAACATTATGTGCAATATATTACATGAATATTCAAAACTGATTAACGCAAAATATGCGGACATAAAGTGATAATACGAGAAATATGTTTATACGTTTTTTACTGCGTCACTGTACGACGCAAAGTTAATAAGAAGACAAACTTAGACCTGCGTATTTTTTGTCTTTGAATCTGTATTTATAAATTGCGCTGTATTTATTTTGAGAAAATACACAAACAATAATTTTTCTATTTTTTTTTTTATTAAAATAAATATATACTAGAAAAAATATATTATTATAGAAGTCTATTCTAGATATATCTATAATAGAAATATTATTCTGCTAGAACTATACATTTTTATATTAGCTATATATATTATTTATATTATTTTATATTATTTATATTATTTTATATTATTTATATTATTTGTTTTTACATTATTTACATTATTTCATATTATTTTAACAAGAGAAAAATATTAATTTTTTGGGCTTTAATGTAATAAAATTAACCACATATAATATCAATAGCAAATAAGATGGGCATGGCTTTAAGGAATGTCGCAGGGAAAATTAAACCGACTGCGGGCGCGTCGATGCAGCTGCGAGAATCAATCGATTCTAAGAAAAATGTGCAGTTGATGCTGCAGATCGTTACGTCTACGACTGTGGCAATCGTTGCGATCCGTTATGATCGATAACCGAGGCACGAAGGGATTTTGCGGTCATGGTGCGTCCGAGACAACATCGTAGAAATAACGGATGCGTAATCTCGTGGACTCGATTTAAACGACCGGATTAAACACACCTGTTTGGCGCGTGTCACGTCTATCAACGCCACGATATACCATCTCGCCACTGTAAATGTAATCACGTGCGTAATTGAGGCGACACTCACAGATTCCTAATCGTCGGGCCATGTGAGCCGGATTAAGTCGGTGCACAGGCAATTTTAAAATTTACATTACACGTAACTTGCATATCAAAACATTCTTCAACAGAACTTGTACGATAGTAATAGCATTAAGTGGTAATATTTTTAATCGTTTCTTCTTCAATAAAAATGTTAACACACACATATTTTGTTTCTGAATTATAATTAATTTAAAATTAAAAAAAATATATATTTTGGCAGACTGTATTTCAAACCCCTGAATAAAAACAGAATCTTATTTTTCAATTAATTTCTTATTAATCACAAATATAATTTCAATATTAATTTCAATTAAAATCTCATTAAGATTTTTGTTCAACAAAAAGTCTTAAGACATAAAATGTTCATTGATATTTCGAAATATGTAAAGTAATATATGATTTAATTAAATTTTGCTAGGAAAAATTATTTCAGTTTTTAACAAAAAATATCGTAGTCAAATGCCCTTATTACTGCACGCTCTGTATAATGTAATTTAAATAATTGCAATCGCATTAGCGAGTAATGTCACGGAATGTTGCCGTTACAATATTCATTCTCGGAAAAAACTTGACGTGACAGTATCTGTTCAGGTTTACGATATGTAGATAAATCTATTTTATCCTGAAATAAATGATCTATAAACATCGAAGATCAGATTAGGTAACGTAATGTTCAACTTACGACTAGATATAAGAATTTAAAATAACGATTAAATTTATGACGACAATGTACAAAATACAACGTTCAGTTCACAGTTAGGCTCGATTGCATTACCAGTTTGAATAAAGCAAACCGAGCTCAACTTAATTCGTTATCCATTTTAAATTATAGTTATATAGACGGAAAATTAAAATTTAATTAAAAAGCAAAAGTTTAAAAAGTAAAAGAAAGAATATAACAAAAGTTATTCTCAAGAGACATTAGAGCGATCGATCTTTATTTTCATATTAAAAATACTTCTCTTAGAAACATTACAAAAAAAAGTATCACGAAATGAAAGATATAAATATCTGATCACGGCGCACTCGTGGAAAAAATTTATATGTATAAACAAGTCGCATAATACTTTATAATAGTATGCATTGATTATAACATATTCTCTAAGGAAAATATTCCGATGTTTATTTTTTGCAGCGGTTAATTATGCTGCTAAATGTTGGACGCAATCAATCATAAAGAAAAAAAAAACACGATATAAAAAATTATTCAAAAAATATAAATGTTTCCTTATTATTAACATATTATATATGTAAAGCAAAAAATGTAAATTTAATAAAAACTCAC
The DNA here is from genome assembly GCA_949152495.1 of Lasius fuliginosus. Lineage (NCBI taxonomy): Eukaryota > Metazoa > Arthropoda > Insecta > Hymenoptera > Formicidae > Lasius > Lasius fuliginosus. The sequence continues at coordinate 9,265,729 of OX424447.1, forward strand.
GATCGGTACCTATATAAGAATGCAGATATATTTTATATCTTTATATTTTATCGGTCAATGCTAATTAAGGCATCGACGTTCTAAAAAGCTTTGCAATTTTTACCCACAATATTTCCCGATTCAATATACAGTGTATCCATCGTGCAACTCGCAATGTCAGATGTCAGATGTTCGTGAATCAATTTACACAAATGTTTATACAAAATCTTTGAATCACCGAGCAATACATTGATTTGAATCAGTATCAAAAAATGCAAGTGTTATAACAATTGTATAAGAGTTTCAATGAAGAAATAAATAAGAAACAACTTTGTTCTCTCTCCACAAAAAGTTAGAGAAAAATCAAGACGAGATATATTTTGTTGTCATGTAACCTGAAGGATCAACACAGGATTCGTGAAGAGAATCGTTTCTTAATCGCGTGGGAGACGGCCACGTCAGTCCAAGGTGCAGTGAGCACAGGGAGATTTCACTCTATTCTATCTACACACAGTGCATCGGATAAAAGAGAGAGGAAGAAAGGAAAAGAAAGACGCAAAACGAAGTCCAGATATAGACTGGTTACAGGTAATAGTTCGGTAGGTGGTAGTGGTAGCGAGCGGTAGGACCGGTAGGTTTGGTTTACTTCGAGTTTGTGTTGTGGCCAGCCGGTTAGCCACTCTTCTTCTTCTTCTTCTTCTTCTTCTTCTTCTTCTTCTTCTTCTTCTCCCCGCGACTTTCTTTTTCCTCGTCGTTTTTTTTCCTCTCTCCGCGTCGCTGTCGCAGCCACCACCGTCGCTCTCTTCCTTCTCACAACCATCGCCGCCATCTCCTCCTCGTTCATGATCTTCTCCCTTTATCCTTTTTTTTTACGGCGCTTTCTTACTCCGGTGCTTATTTTAACGCCGATAGGGGAGATGTGACAAAGTGCATTCACGAAAGTAGCACCGCGTCAGCACGTTTGCTGAGAATGTTTGCGCTGACATTGCTTCGTCTTTCTCCCTCCCTCTCCCCCCACACACTTAATCATTTTTCTTATTTTTTTTCATCTGATTATATTAGATGATGACGTTGTTTGTCGAATTTATCGCCCCTTTCGTGTTCCCGGCTCGACGAAGAACGGTGAGAATGGGCAACGCGATCTTTCTCGAAAGAGTCTCTTTGTTGGTACCGGCGACTTTAACGGAGGCGTGCCTATGTCGACAGGCTACCATTAAGACGAGTAAATATATTTTTGTGCAATCTAGATGCAACATAATTCCCGGATTGAGTGGAGCTTTTTTTTCCGCCGCATGAGGCCTGGCGGTATTACGATAATATATTCATAAAGTTTGCTTAACATTGTAATTCGCGTACTCGACAGCCTGTCAAACATTAACTCCACACTTATTAACATAACCGTTGCTTGGAATTTCATTTATCATTCGATTAAGCCATCCACACATTTTTAATTAGTAGCTAATTAAAAGAATATAAAAAATATATAATTGAAGAATGTAATAAAAAAAAAGAATCATATATAACTCTCGTATTCCAGGAATGATCAATCGCTCGAAAATCGAGAATAAAAGCGTTATCACATTACTCGCGGAGCTTGTCATCGTTCAATGACACGAAGTCAAATAAAAGACGATAGAACAACACGAATCGTTGGTGTATTCACATGGACCGTCAATAATTTTTATTTAACGAATGTCAATTGTATTATTCGCGACCGTTCAAATGTCAATTGTGTTATTCGCGGCCATTCTTCGCCGAAGAGGTGATAAATTCTACATTCGCGTCGGAATCTCTGTCATCAGAGATACATTGTCCATCGTTATATTATGCGTCATTGCGTAATCGGGCGTTTACGCTTTTTATAGAAGTCGGCTCCTAACGTGAGTTATACGTCGTCTATATAGAGCGGCGGCGAAGCCGTCGAGTCTCGATCCCCGGAGTGGCTCGACCGATTTCGCAAGTGCTCGGATTCCGCTTGTTGCGCTGGCAGACATGCTGGCAGCAGCGAGCCTTCACGATGTTAGTGCGTGTCGAATTGCATATGTGAAAGGCGAGCGCGCGTGAACGTGTGTATCGAGAGTAACATAGGGAGGTAGGTAGGTTGATAGGTAGGTAGATAGATAGATAGGTAGGTACGCGTATGCCAACGATCGCAACGCGGAATCATAATACATATATCGGAGCCTGATGTCAGTTATAATGACGAAGTATGTGCCAAAACGCGATAGCACTCTGTGATTTCGTAATTTCTAATTCTTGTTTGCGCGTATTTTTTTATCTTAACGCAGCGTTATAAAGCTGAAGAAATCTTCCGTACTCAAAGTATTCTACTGAAGACACTGAAAAATATCGTAATTATAATTTCGCTATTGAGAGAACTACATTTTGATATGAAAGCTAATTATATACTTCTTGCATCGAGTATTTAAGTATTCTCAATGTAAATACTGTCTTGAACTTTATTATCACTTTTCATTCTAAAACCGTAAGATCGCAAGCTTTCATTTTCCGTACATTTTCTGTCGGAGGCGTCCGTCGGTGCAATCGCATGATCGGTCAAAGAAGTGTTTCGTAACGTGTTTCATCTCGATAAAAATCCGCGCCGGTGCAACACGGCGAAGGGCCCGGACCTGAGTAGCGCGAGCTCGGGTCCACCACGCGGAAAACTGGTTTTAACGGAGTTTTATACCGAACGAACGAACGGTGGACCAGTTTTGCAGCCGTCAATGAAGCGCACTGTATGTGTCGCGCGAATGCACCGCGTAAAGAAGGGGGGGTTCGGGGGGTTCGGGGGGTCCGGGGCACGCAGCATCCGAGAGCGGAGAGCCAGTCATTGGCCGGCCGGTCAATCGCGTTACGTACCGAGAGAGAAGACGACCGCGATCATCAGTCGTTGAGTGATTCGTCGTGTATCAGTCAATCAATACACACGTATTGATATCTTTCTACATTTTTCCTAATTCCATTATTATTTTATTACATAGATCATATCTCTATTTTAGTCTCATTAGCTCTTCTTTTTTTTTTCTTTAATCTTTCTACATACGCGCCAAATATTGTTTTGCATTAGTATTGTTAAGCATTCCCGAAGACAGATAAAAGTTGACATGGTTGATTATTCGCGGATGTTACAATAACAAAGTAATAAAAATAAGATGTCGCTTACGTTATCAAAAATTCATAAAAAAATATGGTTTATATATTACACTTTCTAAAATGTGTGTGCGCTTTTATTCTTACTTTTACTACTTTGTTACCTACAGTTTTAACTTGCAGAATTTGTTTTGCATCGACTATACATATTCCATTCTCCTCTTTTTATATTTATAAGCTGAGAGAGAGAGAAATGCCTATTTCACATATTTAATTCTAATAGATTTTGCATCTATGTTCAATTAAATCCTTAATTGATGCAATGAGTGAACGATGTGTTTACTTTTACTTTGTATACACGGTTTCTATGCCTTTTAATTAATTACAATGATAAAATAGTGAGTCTCTCTCATTATTATTTTTCTCTATTCGAGTTCATTAAAATATAGAATATATTATTATTTTTTTTTTTTTTTTTTTTTTTTTTTTTTTTTTTTTTTTTTTTGTAAAATTGATTCTGTGCACGCATGTTTCTAATTTTGTGTGTGCACGTGTATCCTAATTTTCCTATCCAAATACATATTCTCAAAAAGAGTCACGCAGTAAATTCCAGAATATAAACAAATCGCTACGTATACATGTGTTTGTATGTGCCTCGACTAATGCATGCGATTCTCGTGTGATTCTCCGCCTCGCTCCTCTCCGCGAGCCTCTTCAAGAGTATTCCCTTCTGTTCGCGCGCGTGAGGCCCCCATCCTATCTCTCTCACTCCTTTCCATCGGTCTCTCTTCATTGCAAAGTGCCGTAATATTCTCCTCGACCGAAGTTATTTTCGTCGCGCTCACCCAACCAACTCTCCCGAGGCGGCATTGCACAGCTTGCTCTCTGCGCATTGTCTTGAGGCCCCTGCTGTTGCTGGATCGAGAGTAACTGGATTTCCAGGCTAGCGAGGCGATCGTCGACGATCCCTTGTTTTCTCGGCACATTTCTATATCGCCGATTTCGTACGTATCGTAAGTGATATTAAATAAAAACGCGAAAATAAGCCTTCTTCAAGTAAAAATTTTGTCCAAACTGTTTACCGTTAGATTTACCATCATTAAACTTGAAAAAATGTCGACTTTCAAATATAATTCCGTAATAATTAGCTTAAGTATTTATCCTCATTGGCAATATATAATGTATGATTAAATTACTAATACTATGTACAAGATAATTTTAAGTGATTTATGTAGTATTCAACTTTACGTTGCCCTAATATTTTTCGTTAAATCAGAGAAGAAATGTAACGAATAAACTCCAGATTTCTAATCGTAAAATGAAATTTTGTTAGCACACTTTTGCCTCCATCAGCATTTCACGGATTGTGCCCTTCTCTGTTCATTGTTCTCTTCCGTCTTCGCGTATGAGCTCTATTTCTAACTGCCTTCTTGTCGATCAACATCCAAGGCCATCCCTTTTTATTCGGACAAAGAAGCGCAACATCCGTTCATCTTCTCATTTCAAGCAGATTGCTGCGGGTGGATCGCAGCTAGCATGACAAATTTTGAGGAGAACGAATCGTACATGACGCGAGTTTTTGGAAGATATATATAGAACTTGGAAGATATAACTTCTTATCGAGCACATACACAATCTGTGAGTCATATAATAGCTAACTATTACGTAAATTCTCCAATGCAATAATATTTTAAGTTAAACTTGAACGAAGAATGTGGATATTAGCAATTAATTAATTTAATTAGTTTAATTTTTTATTTTAACTTCAATTTATAGTTAATCTCTTCATTGTTAGTGATTGTTTCCATTGTCATCTTTTGGGGGAAAAAAAAAAATCGTGACTGTAAAATTGTGAACTGAACATTATCATGTTTTACTACTCACAATCAGAAAAAAATAGATATTTATTTTGATAGTTCGAAAAAAATAGTTCAATAGCGAAATTCCAGATTTAACGCTAATGACGAGAATTTAAAAGTCGCACGTGAAAATGCCTTTCACATCCGTAAAGTGTAACTGCTCGTGATCCACAGGTCATATGCAACATCGATTGCGACGACCATAAACGATCGGTGAAAATACGCAACGCCTACTAAATGGAAAAGTCTTGCCGCTAAAAAAATAGTCATATCTCACGATGTTTTATATTCTCTCATATTTTATCGATCCCACGGCAGACGGTGCGCAATTATGTAATTATAACGTAAATCAAGAAAGGGAATATTTACTGTCATAATATATTGGTACATTCGTTCTTAAGCACATCATATGAAAAAGCGTGGAAAATATCAAACTTGTTTTTATAACTCGTTTGCACATGTATAAAAAAATTTATATCAATATTAAAAACCCAAATGTACCTCATATTCGTGACATAAAAAAAGAAAAAAAAGAAAAAAAAAACGAAAGGTATATTACATCTGGTGTACCCAGAAAGTGGCCTGATTCGCGGAGAGACAGCGAGAGTTAAATACATTTGCAGCTCTTTAATCGTGGCCTGAATGAAAGGAACATCATGATCTGCCGAGACAACCGTATTTGTAATCATGTGCATGGTAAGTGCATCGTTGTCAAGTACGTGTGAGTGGCACTCGTTACTTAATGCTTGCTTATGTGGCATATTAACTCGTCAGTCATTACTCAACTGCCCTTACGATTACACATGGTGGCAAACTTTGAGCTTTTATATCATCGTGCAAGGTTCGTATCAAGGTGCAATGTTCGCGGCTCCACGATATTTGTCACAAAATGGCAAATTTCCTCTCTCTCTCTCTCTAATTATTTGCTTAATATTATAATAAATAATTGTAAGGAGCGTTTGATCTTGATATTACATGTTTGTCTATTTGCTATTTGGCGGCATACACGCTTATGATTATCAAACAAAAATTAGCTTCCAATCAAATTACTGATGGTTTCCGCATAAACTTTAAGTACGTGCAAATTTTATTCTGCCATTTGTGCGATTTTACCGTTCCACTGTTACGCGCTCACAGCGGATGTAAACGCCGGAAAAGTAGTAAGACGCAAATAAGCCTCGTGTATATAAAACCGTTGTTTCGGCACGCATGCACGTAATGGTACAAACGCACGTGCCGTTACGACATCGTAGTATCGAACGCGAATACTAAGGCATGAAAGTCGTGCATAATACAATTTAATAAGTACAATATACAATTTCATAACGATAACATAGTTTTTCTTTTTCTTCTTTTTTTCGTGGTACATCTTGCACCTACACCGATTTTGCTACTGATACACTTTAGTATCCCTTGTATGGTACGTAAAAGGAATAAAGAAAACATTTCTACATTCTACAAACGTGCGCTACGTTCGGAGAATAAATTTCGTTTTCAAAGCTGGCGCCCGCGATCTCAACGCGCGGTCCAAGCATTCCGACATGTACGCATATATATTAAAAAGAAAAATACCTCTATACGAATTCTTTTACCCATTTGTCCGAATCACGAATCCGAATTTCCATACGCGTTGCGCGCATGCGTGTAACTAAAGTACATTCGCTTATTTATTCAATATTGAGAAATAATACGCGTCATTAACAGATTGAGAATCTCTGCCGTCTGCGGTCACGCTCGCAATATTATAATCAATGATCTCATAATCAATCTTATAATCAATATTATAATCTGTGATTTATTCCAGTTGAAATTGCGATTTATAGTAGTCGATGGGAATGTATATTAAACGTTTCTGTTACGCCGTTATTACGTTATTGACAAGTTGAGAAGCACTATTCGCGATCATTTTCGTAATATTGTAATGTGCGTATAATTTATTTCGCTTGACGCAGAAATTTGTAATAATTGAAGGTCGAAATATATTTGTCAAATGTCACTAATATAATTATTGGCAGACTATTATTAATAGCTTTATTCATGATCCCGATATTGCTATACGCACGTGATTTATTCTTCTCCTAGAATAGAAATTTCTAACAATTTGTAATAATCCTTTTTATTTTCCTGTGAAATTTCTTCTAAAGTTAGAAGAAATTACAAAATATTATCAATAATGTTACAATACGTAAATTATTTTACTTAAAAAATAATTTTAGAAAATGAGCTAATGGAAAATTTTTTTGTACGCGCGCGTGAGGTATTCTTACAGAAAAATGTCAAAATTCAAAACCAAAATTTTACACAAAGTTTCTGTGTTCAATTTTCAAAATTCTAAATATAAAATTTGGCAATTTTTCTCTAAAAAATATTAATAGATAATGTTATCAGTACATTGCTAGCACTGTTCATAATTACATTCACGATAGTATAAGATGCGCGTGATTTATTTCGATTGAAATTTGTATTAATTGTGAAAAGCGAGAAGAATTTAATTTGCACAGACAAGTGCACAATTCGACTCTAAATGAGCACAACATGCGGATTCCGTACTTCGTTGGTCACTGGATGGAAATAACATAGGTTAATCGGGTAATTTCAACGTTCGAGCTACGAATGCGGTTAATTATGGCCGTTAACCACTTAACTTGATTGATTAATTAGAAAGCACATTTTTTTCTCGGTCATGCGTCACGCCTGGAGAGATTGATTGCCGGTTGCGCATTTTCGACTCGGCTTTGGTTGATTACATTGTGTACGAACTGTTCGATTACGTAAATCTTATTTTTAATAAAATTATGAAAAATTACGTCCATTTCGCACATAATCTGAATATAATAAATATGCAATAAACAGAAAGATTTTTCGCATATTTATGTTGTGCGTATTCGTCTTTAAAATTAAATAAACGGATAAGGTAACAGGTTTATACTTTTGTTTAAAGAAACTCGAAGAGATGCGCCTGTGTGGCATAGTTTATGTCATTTAAGTTTATACTATCTAAGAGTGATATTTAAATATCATTTTACTGTAAGATTAAGAAAATATTGGGGTATCTCATGAATAAATTTCACAACTCGTTCTAAAGCACGAATTTCCTCGTTGATGTTTTCCGCAACTGTCACATTTCGCATCACTCCGAAATCGCTGACGAGAGAACAACGTCATCACGCAAATAAGCGCGCACGAATGCGAGATGTGTGTTTACCATGTTAAAAATCGACGATCACCGGCATCAAGCGATCGGACTGGTCAAACAAGCCGTCTGCCACTCATCCGTCTCCCTCTTCCTCTGGAATGGTCTTTAAAAATAGTGTGCAACAGAAAACTATTGTGTCTGACTGGAGAATATTTATCATAACAACCTTTGATCCGCGTCACAAGCAAAATTGATTTCCTCGACTCGCGGTCGTTTTCTCGATAAGCCGGAATTTTCATCCTAACTGCACTACAGAGTATTATATTATTTTGCAAATTCATATACATTTAAATAAATTCAACTATTCGAATAATTTGGAATATCCGAATAATCTATTTATTCGAATGCGAAAAATTGTGGATAATAATTTATAAACCGATTAATCGGCATCGGAAAGCAAACACGGTCGCGGTGCGATGTTCGCAGTTCTTAGGATATAATGCGCACCTGAACGCGAAGCATAAAGCCTCGTCAACTTATAACGCGCGAATAACGAAGATGGTGTGGGTAAAAAAAACGGAGAATAAATAGAGACGCGCGTTTATAATCACTGCGTCGGGCGTAAATAACAGGCGAGGACAATACGCGAGGTTTTATCGCGCGGCGCGTATTAATGAGTTTGTTTTCGAGCGCGTCGCACTCTTGGCACAGCATCGCCGGCGCGGCGTGATTCGACCCTTTTTTTTCGGCGTTCGTTACGCGCGCCGGAATTTATTAAGGTACGCGGAGGAATTTATGCGCAGTCGGTTTCTCGCCGGCGACACAATCCGCAACGCGCCGCTGCGTCAGAGGCGTATATCGGACGTTAATGAAGTTCCGCGATTATTTCTCGCGTCCTCTTGCAAAAAAAAAAAAAAAAGATAAGGCTGACTCACATAACGAGATCGGTGTAACTGTAGGTAGGATACGACTACCACGTGCGTGAAAGATTCCGAGAAAAATCGATCTTCCACGAATCTGCCCGCGATCGCGGCGGACAACAAAGGTCGTGACGATATCTGTACCTCGAAATGTAAGCAAGTAACGCGCGCGTGTACTTCGTAATGGCTTACGCACTTCGAGATTATTGTTTTGCGCAGAATGTACTTATTGTCAGTGGTTTACCTGATCATAATTTTCAGGATTATACAAGCTATTTTAGAATAAATTCTGTTATTCAGATACTCTGACTATATTCGCTGGAATAAATTTTTTTAAAAGCGCTTTTTATATTTCTCGCTCGCGCGTTGTCCAAGCCAGATAATGAAGAAATCATTTTACGAGCTGAAGATTAAAGAAAATGTCACATAAAACTGCAACATTGTAAACTGCAACATTGTAAGCTGCATAATTGCAAACGATTAAAAGTGTAAAAAATTTTGTAAAAAAAAGATAGATAAAAAGATGTAAAATATATGTGTGTATGTATAAGTATCACATCAAAGTAAAGTTTAAATGCATTTTAATTTCATATAACTATCATCGCAACGTAATTACTCACAAGAATAATTGGCTTGATCATGCAACGAAGTACATAACATTTAATGAAGCGTTGACCGTGTTCTCAATACCTAATTTTTGCGACTAAGCAGATGGCCCGGATTATTTCTCGTAAGCTTGAGCATCGCACATGAATCATGCGATTAGACAACTCTTATTCTATCCGTTTCGATATTACATTTCCGGCATTTTATACAACAAAGCTTTGAATTAAGTTTATTATATTTGAAAGTCATTATAAGTGTCATTTAGCGCGTGTCATTTTGTTTATATTAGAAAACAGTTTACAATATTGAATATATAAAAAAAAAGTTCAGAAATTAAAATACGTACTTATATTTATTAATATACGCTAAATTGAAGAAAAGATGTGTAATCAATGTAATTCTAAAAATTGATCTTATCAAAGTTGAATCAATTTTTCGTTCCGATAATAAATGTGACTTGCTAATTTCCGTTCATTGCTATGTGTAAGCAAAGGATTATCTTATCATTTTGCTTTAATAAACATTAAACATTATTAGGCAATATTTAAAACAGACTTTTGATGAAAGATGTGAATAGGCGTCTGGTGAATCGTCTGCAACCTTCCTCTTTTCCTCCCCCGTCCATTCATCTCCCGATTTAAACCTACTGGATCTCTTTTATGAAGATTCATTAAAAATTCAATGTATCGAAAAATACTTTATGAGACATATAAGCGAAGAGAAAATGCCCGCTAAGCGATGCGAATAAAATCAGAAACTCTCAAAAGTGTGTACAACATCGTGAGATATAGACATAAAGTGTGGAAATAAAAAAAGGGTATTTGAAACCTTTTGTAGACACATCAAAATAAAAATATAAGATAATCCTTTGTTTATACATATTACGTGCAATAAATTGAAACAAGTCATTCCTGCATTACAACCCGAAATTTTTTTATTTTTATATATACATACATATATACATAAACGATTTTCATTTGTGAAAACACACACACATATCTAATTAATATATTTATATATGCTATATATAGCAGTTTCAAAACGCACAGATGTGTTTCCTCTGCCTCCTACCCTTCCCATAGTATCTAAATTAGAATGTATAATATTGTGAGCTTTAACTTCGAAGCAATACAAAACTTCCTTCGAATTGCCACATTATATAATTTCTATCCTCTTATGTCAACACACGAGTTTTTCTAGACTTTTTTACTAACAACGTCAATGTTATCACGCGGCAGTTTACATATCGACACGTGTAATGTATACTACTTCGTTCTTTTCACTCGCTTTTAGAATGGTACGAGATTATATATTCAATCTTTAAAAAAAATCCTATATAAATTGGAAAATATTTAGAATGGGAAAAATATTTGAACGGTGTTCATCAGAATTTCTGAAGCTTTCATAAATATTTCTGCATCTTCGATCTGGCATTTCTCGCGCAGTAACGTGATAACATTACAAAAGCACGTGTAAGCGTAAAATAAACAAATATATAACTTCAGCAGCACGTATTCGCACTCTCCTCTGTATTCAGTGCTAAATATGAATATTATAGTCCGCCCACGATAACGCCGAATTTATATATCTTTATGCCAAACAATATGTAAGCGCCAAAAGAGCAGGCGTCATATTAGCGTTAAATGCTGAGCCCGTGAAACGTTCTTGGAAGATTTCGGTATTTATTTTCCGTTCTCTTCCATAACTTTAATAAAGAGCTACACGCGATAAGATAAGCCGAGTATGTGTTTCCGATATTGAAATAGAGAACGGTTCGTTTATCGTTTCGTCCATTCGAGCCTACGAAGCGGGTCGAAAAATCGCTATCGCGAGGAGCATTTTAACCGCAGCTCGACTCTCTTTAGAATCCGCTGCCACCGCGATCGTCATAATTGTCGACTAGTTTCATCGCGAACGCCGAATATTGCCAACGTTCTCTCCCCGATCTCCCGGCTATAATGATCGAAAATATGACACGCGCGCGGGAATATTCCTCGCGAGGAATTTCCGCGTCTCGGCGCTCGTCCAATCGCACGGCGCGCACGAAGAACGCGTCCCGCTCTTTCGCGCGTCACGTCGACCCGCGCGATCCAACGAGAAAGAGACGGCGTAGTAGAGAGGAGAGAGAGGAGAGAGAGAGAGAGAGAGAGGAGAGGAGAAAGAGAGAGACGGAGCTAGAAAAAGAGCGCAAGGAGACGACGAGAGGAAAAAAAGAACGGATAGAGGGGAGAGACGGGGGGGAGGGAGGGAGGAAACGAGAAAGATTTTTCTCTTACCTGCGACTCGTGGCCGTGTCCAGCATGGTAATCCAGTCCTGCGCTGGATGGATGGATGGCGGGCGGGCTATCTCAACATCCCCGCGAGAAGATGAGATTCCTCGACGATCGAATCGTGAAGTGAGTCGAAGAACTTTCCACCGCGGACGCTTCACACTGTTCCCCCGCTTCACAAAGGGGATATTATCCCCGGCGAATGAACCGCACACGGTTCGCGAGATTGACTGATCCCGCGCGAATGGCGGTGACAGTGGCGAACGGAGGAGAGAGCGACGACCGCCGTAGAGACGGAAAACGAAATCACTCCACTAAGCTGTTACAATCCGAGGGCGCGCGCGACACGCGAATTCGAGATCGAGAACGCGGAAGGACGCCCGTAGCTATCGCGCGACGCACCACTAACGCGTATATCGAGAGAAAGAGAGAGAGAGAGGAGGAGAAGCGCGCGCGCGCATCCGCTTCTCTCCTTTTCCGTTTTCCGGAACTTTCGAAACTCGCGAGAGAAAGAAAGAGAGAGAGAGAGAAAGAGACACTTACAATTAGGCGAGCGCGTGCGGCATTGCGATGCGAATAAGTCGATCAACACGAAGTGCGAATAAGTCGATCGCGTAAATGTTGATCACAGGAGAGTGAGAAGACTCAAGCGTTACTAATTTCGCCGATATCCTCTCCGCGCTCTCGCCGCGACGATTGCTCACACCCGATCGCTACTTCTCGCGCACACAGCCGCACGTAAGCAAGGCCCGCAACACACTGAACTGAGCGTTAAGCGAACGCACGGTCCCGGTGGGGCCTAGTGTTGTCACTTGCTGCGCAGGGGGCGCCACCGTGACAGTGCGCAAATCGATCGTGATCGCCGAACGGCGCGACGTGCGCACGCGTCTTCGAAAAATCAACTGTCTAGTTCGCGCGTGATCGATGGCGATCGTTTCTTCCGACGCACCGGATGCCGGATGGTTCGATGATCATTACGGACGATACGACGCGGATCTCTCATCTCGACTTCCTGGATTCTTGGCAGAGGAGAGAAGGTAAAAATAAAGCATTTCTAATTATGTTATGAAACGGAATGAGACTCGTTTACGCTACTATTGTATATGAGTTATTTCGAGCGAAACCGGAAAAACTGATTGCTTATTTACAAAGCAACGGACAGAAATACTTTTCATATTAGATAATCGCGCAAAAAGATGCCGGTGCCATAGAAATCTTTAAATTTCTTGTTTAATCTTATTCATAGTTTTGCAAGCAGAGAATGAATACATGCGCGCGAGAGATTTTGCGGAAACATAGCCACTTATTGGAAAATTCGCGAATTTAATTGCTAATGAAATTGCATCCATATCAAATATCGTAACATCATGGCAACGTGAAGCGAGTAATATATGGAAATACCTAGCCATCGCGATGTTCCTAGATTTGGCCCTGAAACGATATGAGACAATCGCTAACTAACGTTAATATAATTTAAGCGTAATTTCAAAAAATTTCATGATTGTAACAAAAGAAATTAACTATATGCCATTAATCATTATTGAAAAAAAATATATATATATATATGTTGCGCTCTCTCTCTCTCTCTCTCTCTCTCTCTCTCTCTCTCTCTCTCTCTCTCTATATATATATATATATATATATATATATATAGAGAGAGAGAGAGAGAGAGAGAGAGCAGCATATATATATTTTTTTCAATAATGATGAAATATATATATATATATATATATATGTATATATATAGAGAGAGAGAGATCTACATATCGCATGTAAAAATTACATCAAGCGCAGTTAGAATTAATCAATATAATATCTTACAGTTTTAACGAGCCTTGTACCATTTTTATTGAAAACAATTTTTTTATATTTCAACTCTTACATTTTGCATAATCTAAGACAAAAATAAACTTTTTAAATATCAAATTACTTTACACGGATACTGCATACTTTGATGCAAGAGTGTAGAGTTTAATTTCACATGAGTCAATTAAATTTGCACGAAGAATCTTACACGTTCGTTGGAAATTGCGTGAACTCGCATACGTAAGCCTTGGGATCGTGTAACGAGCCAATGTCTAGGGATTCGGTAACCTTCAAGCACGATATTAAATGTAAATGACGCTCAAGGTTATTGCTTTTTTTTTTAACGCGAATTAACGCGCTCGATAATTTGCTGTGTGCACGGTAATTCAAGCAAATTCGGTGATTAGCACGATTAATTGCACGATACAATTATCTGCACTTGGATTTACATACAAATTAAATAAGCTACAATCTAGAATCTCGTATTAAGAAAAACGAGTTTTACTTCATATTAAAAATAAAACATTTTTTTCTATTTAAATATTAAAATTTAGTGCGATTTGATGTAAGCGAGACAGCTATATTTATGTTACAGATCTCTCTCTCTCTCTCTCTATCTATCTATCTATCTATCTCATAGTAATAATAATTATACATTCTATCTGTATACATACATTACTCATGTGTCTGGACAAGAGGAGTAGGCAAGTGAGAGCCGGGCGCAAGAAATTAAGCGCCAAGTCTTCAGTGATAATCCTCCTTATTTAAATTCGCACGTTTCGGTCCCTTCTTTGGACCATCCTCAGCGATGTTCACAGTATGGTGTATACATTGATACAGTATCAATGTATACACCATACTGTGAACATCGCTGAGGATGGTCCAAAGAAGGGACCGAAACGTGCGAATTTAAATAAGGAGGATTATCACTGAAGACTTGGCGCTTAATTTCTTGCGCCCGGCTCTCACTTGCCTACTCCTCTTGTCCAGACACATGAGTATAACAGAGCCTTACTTAATTTATTATAACATACATTACTGTTTTCATACAATTTATATCGAAGTAATTTCGTTTTTTTTTATCTCTTTATACACCACATATTATCAAAATAATTATTAATACAATATGAAAAATATTACATATACTTTATACATATTATAATTGCATTATTAAGTTGTATTTGTCTCATATCGGAAGGCTAATATATTCTATTAACACATGCATTAAATTACATTACATTTCTTTGCTAAAAGAGCAAATTAATTTAAATTCGCAAATTAAAGAGAGAGATAAGTATCGATTAAATAAAAATTAAAAAAATTAATTTGTAATAAAAATTTGAAAAGTTGTATATATTGTGCGAGAAAAATCGCGGTTTTATAATGTATGTGTGTGTGTGTGTGTGTGTGTGTATCTGTTTTGCGAGTAAAATATCACTCAATGGCGAACAATATATATCATATACGGTTTCTTATGACGACACGCACAGTACGTAAAGCATTTCATCATACGCTCTTGCGCCGTGCGGTCATATTGAGGATATTTTTAGAGACTTCTGCTTATCGTTCGCAGCGCGGTTATCATCGTTTTTGCGCTTTTCAATACTTTTTTGTACGTTTCACGAATTTTCTGTCTGTTGACTCCCGCCTTTGTTTATCCACGTTTCAATTTCGTGTGTAAACAGAAAATGTACGAAAAATGATCTCGTTGCTCGCAATATCATGTCTACCTCACATTCTCAATAGCATGGTGATTGAAATAAATAGGAATCGCATTGGCAGCAATCAATATGAACAATTTTATTAAAACAATGGTTTTTTTATACGGATTAGATAACATAAGAAATAGAATATTTGCAGTTTGAAAAACTAGGAAACTTATTTTTTTTACAATAATGTTACAATAACGCGATGATTTTTCTCGGAGACTGAGCTGAATTTTGCGATAGAGCTGATTTTTTCAGCTCATCCGTCGCGCTCGCCGCCACATGTATGAACAAGAATATCTGCAAATCGTGTGACATATTCGGCGACGAGCACGTACGTCGCCAACGCTCATTTACACCCTAATTGTTTGCAAATCCATAGTCTGCTGTGAATGTAATCTTATTTACGAGTCGCAGTTAAGCAGCCTAACGCTATTTGCTCAGTTCCGCCGAGAGCGCGAGACACTTTGCTTTCCGGGCACGTACCGTAAGCGCGATTGACAGTCGTAAGCACGACTTTACGGCTTTAATGACACGATGTTGTTATGTAGAAGAAGGTTATCGATGTTACACGAATCACGTGATCATTCGCCGAAACTAATATGAAATTCAATGAAAAAAAATTCAAGTATCATATAAAGTCGTTCAAAATAGAATGAATAAAAAAAGTAAAGAAAAAACTTCCTTCAGATCGCTTTTATGTAAGCACAAATATTTAAATATAAGTCGTGTAATATATCTCTCCAATCCTCCACAATTGCGCACTAATAACATTTTCATGTACAGTCGACGAAAATGATTTAAAAAATAATTTATGCAAATTCTTATTTTTAATCACGGTATCCTTGCCACAACAAACACGATTGCACGTGCTTGTAAAACAACGCTGGTAAATAATGAGAAGCGATAATGAGAATCACGTTCTGAAGAAAGTAGTCTCTTTTCGGTATGATAACTTCGCGAAATAGCATCATCGCGATTGAATTTACCATGCAATTCGAAAAACGAATTGACAGAAAAGGGAGATCATCCTGTCTTTCTTTAGAATATTGTCGGGTTTCGAGATACAAAAATGATGATTATGGATAAGTAAGTAATGGAAATATCGGATGGTTAATATCGGATGCGTTGAAAGCTGTATAGCATTAATTCGAAGATTAATCTTCTGAAAACCTGTTGACTTTCACGGTCAGAAAATGAACCTCGTCTTCTTCTACATGCGTGACATATCCCGAAAAAAGGCGGCCTTTCATCTACTCCGATTAATTTCGCGTCTTCATTTATATATCTTCTCGGTTTATTATCTCTGTATAAATTTTCTAACAATCGTGCTGTTTTTTCTTCTCTCGTCGCCTTAAGTATTTCGAGAGGACACTTTGTAACAGAGAAAAAGGTGAACGCACAAATGACACCGACCGATCCATAATTTATCGATAGATCGCGGCACTGATTTTTCTGTGCAGTAATATTGAGGAGAGGGATTGCGACTATATATTAAAAAATAATAATCAATTTACTACGGTACCGTACATTTAACCACAGTTAGCAACAGTGACGTAGATGACAACGCGCAGAAACGCCGATTGGCTGCTAACAGCTGCTATCTTATCTTTTTTTTCTGTGAGTGTCAACATTCGGCGCTTGTTATATGTATGGTATATACTTGTATTCGTATCGAATATTGCTGCACGTTACATGCATGGATCTCTTCTACGTCTCTCTCTCTTTTTCTCTCTCTCTCTTCCTTTCTCACACGATACTGTTGAAGATTTGGATTTTGCGATCTCGCACGCAAGAATCAAGTCAATGAGATACATAGAGAAATGCAATATTAAATATTACAAGTATGTATTAGATAGTACGAAAATTACTTTTATTATAATTTATGCACAATCAAAATTATGCTTTTCTTTTTCAATAATAAAAAAAATCAGACTCTTAGTGCGTTAATCAGAATAATTTATTATAAAGATATAGATATGAGATAATAATTGAATATAACGATGCACAATTTTATAAGTTACTTTACAACTCTAATTAAAGTCGTCACGTTTAAGACGAAAAGATTCAACATGAAACGTTCGAAGGAATCGAGCTTGCTCACCGGCCAAGTGTATCATGCCGAAGGAAATCAGGCTAAATGACAACGATGTTGGTCGTCGCGATCGAACGTATCGAATCGCGGCGACGAGTTTATTTTGAGCCTAAGCGCGCATATCTTATGTAAAGTAACCGCATGTGCGTGGACAACAACTCGTTTTCGCCGCAGGTGCGAGTAAGCGCGTTACGCAGAGATAGAATCGCGTCTCGCGTCGTCGCGGCGCGATTTCTGCAGGAGGTAATTTTTAAATCGCGATATACGAGACGAGACAATCGCCTTTTTCTCGGGTTTGTTCTAATAGACTTCTTGTACCGATTCGATCGACCGTAAATCTTCGATTTACTAACGAGCGTTCTCTCCGTTCCTCGCGGCAATAAAAACATCATGGCTAATCATTCCCGCATGATTCTCTTTTTTCCTTTTTATCATCTTATTGTTTCTACGACGGATGAAGATAATTCCGTGTCTATAAATAGATACGGCCGGCAGAAGAAGAGTCTAATAAAAGCACGTTCTAGAGACCATATG
Organism: Lasius fuliginosus; assembly: GCA_949152495.1. Taxonomy (NCBI): domain Eukaryota; kingdom Metazoa; phylum Arthropoda; class Insecta; order Hymenoptera; family Formicidae; genus Lasius; species Lasius fuliginosus. The sequence continues at coordinate 9,283,733 of OX424447.1, forward strand.
CGCTCGAGTGTAAAGTTAAAATAACGCGTCCTGCCGCGACAACGATTAACATTAATATATATCGTAGTCCGGTTTATTAGTCATACCGTATGTGTCTTAAAAATATTATTTTTATATTTAAAAGATGGAATTAATTAATTTCTCTTTCATAGTATACGTTGCAGTGTATAATAACAGATTTTTTATATGTGCAATTTTATCAAACTCGGTACAAGTTTTTTACATATAATGTCAAAATTGAACGAGCTTTTAATATAAAAGAATTAAATGTAAATGTAATGAATTTTACATAAGAATTACGTTCTAAGAATCTATATCTAGAACGATAGGAAGGATTAATACTTTAAAATTTGTATCGTAAAACCAATTCCAAATTTTGGTAGATAAGGAACACGATTTCTAATCTGTAATTTCACTCCAAATAATGTAATAAATCGTTTTTTAAATATTGTTGTACTTTGTTATACTTTGATACCATAGAGGTGTTGACACTCTAATTTTTCATTGACACTGTAAATTTAAATTCTTTTACGGCAAATCACGGCATGCAGGAAACTCATCGCGCGCGTGTCGCCTACTCGTATTTTCGTTTACGAGCGTGCAAAGTTTTGCAACATTGCTAACGACGTTCAGTAACGTCGTTCTCAGGGGAAGAGGTAGATATACCATTTGAAAATTACGGCGCCGCTTGCAACCTGTACAAACAAACGGCTATTACGTACCGTTATACGATAATCGTGCTTGACGTCAAATATTAAATGATTTCGCTGCGTGAATCCGGGCTGTTTAAATTGTTCGGCTTGATTGAATGATGGCCACAGCTCTAAGTTGGCCGACAACCACTTCAACGTAAATAAGACGGTACCCCATTCTGTATGTAAGAGTCGCCTCGTTATACAGGGTGTCTGTTTGTTCAGAACGAGTCGCGCGATAGATACGACCGAGTCATCCAACATTTTATACATATATTGTACGAGGAGCATCATTATATTATTTTGTTATGATTGATATGTCAATATCGATTTCGATCTATCTTCTCTGATCCAAGATTACCAATTATTCGACTCAAAATGTATATTTTTCGACGTTTCGTATTTTCGAATTTATTATTAATGTTTCATTATCCTGCGTCAATTAAATTACTAGTTAGATGACGGACGATAACATGTCGAAATTGAATTGCAATAATTTTATAACAATATTTTTGTCCGAAATATTGATTTTAATTCTTCCGATTAAGTTCGATCAAGTGTGAGCTGCAAACGCTTGCGGACAGTAATTCGTGCAATAAATTTAGAAGTCGGTTTTGTATTTGCACGGCTCGTTCGCACGTAGGCAAAGGCGGGACGTACTGTCGCCACTTTTGTCGTCACGCGTTCCCGGGACGTAACCAAGCGTGCAAATTGAAGTAAAGACTTTTCGCGGCATCTTTTATCGTCAATATTTTCAATTTCAGATTTTGCGGTTAATTTTTCAAATTTAGCGCACCACATTATTTTTAAGATCGATATCATCAAATCGTATAGAAACTTTCCACCACTGCACATAGCTTGAATAATATTAGATTTAATACATATCAAAAAATATGACTGTTTATAATTCATGCTATATTTATAATACAATAAGTAAATAGCTTTGCATTATGTTACTTCAACACAAATCCAGAGCGTAAACATAATTTTAATTAAATCTACATTACAGAAATGTATCATGTTAATGCATTTATTGTTGACTCAATATTTTCACCGATTTTCACACATTACACTTGACGATTTTTTTAACAAGACATGCTTTAGTTTAGGTATTTAGAAATTACCATTAAATCGCTATTAAAAGTCAGACATCAAAGTGTGATATAGGAACAGATATAATACGTTGCGCCTAAAAGACAATAACTCGATATACATTCGTGTAAACGATGCGGCACGAAGATTTATCGGAAATGAAGTGTGTTTGCGAGCGTTCAGCACTATAGAATAATTTTATTAACGCATAAATAATCTGAAATCATGTCTTGTTTTTTTTTTCTTTCTTTCTTTTTAGTGCGATTGTCGTCTTTCACGCGATTGCCATTTTATTCGAGGTGATTCGTCAACTTTGCTCGTTTTTTTTTTCAATGAGTGGCAGCTAGTTGCGTGTGGAAGATAAAAGGGGAATAGAAATATGCGCGTAATATGCACGCAATCGCGCCGACTCGCGCCAGTCGTGTTTAATTAATTTCCTTAATAATAATAACGTAATGAATCTTTGTGCGTTATCGCTACCGCGCTCTATCACGCTTTGCTCGCGTCTGCCGAGTTATGTTTGAAGCCATTGCACTTACATAAAACATCTAAATTAAGTCGTGTATTGTAGTATATTATAGTACACAATGATGGATTTCGGAGCCGGATAACAGAAGTATATACTCTCTTCTTTCGTTTGCGTATATTTAATTCTACAAAATGTCTAAAAATAATTACCTAAAAATGAAAAAAAATACACAATATCAAAATAAGTTATCCAATAATTTTCTATTGTTAACGTCGTTGTACAATGTAAAAACTAAAAGGCATATAGTGCACAAAATGGATTTTATAAAAATAAAATATTGGTTTTTATATATTTCTTATCAACGTTCGTTTTCGATGAACATAATGCGCGGAGAAAATTTTTATTTTAACATTTTTCAGACATTTAACATACATATCTTAAAGAAAAGCATTAAAAAATGCATAGCATAAGAACAGATTTTTTCTCTAAAAGTAAATATATTATTTATTAAACAAAATAATCGTATTAATAAACTACGTTTTTAAAATTGTTTAAAGATATTAATAATATCTTTGCCTTCCTGCTCTTCTCCTCTTTTTTTTTTGCTTATTGGGATAAACATATTTACGTGTAATATTAGAAGCATTAACCTCCTCTTCTTTTAATAATAATATTTGACAAAATATGAATATAGTGCTTAAAGTAACATTGACTAGACATTTATTTTAAGAAGCACGAGCCTTTTACGATTGTCTACGCTAACAAGAGATATACTATTGTTATACGTTGATACACATGCGTGTATAAGTATCTTATTTGTATGCACAATGCGCTTTGATACGTCATGTATATGATGTAAGCGAGAAATCTCGTGAGGAAATGTACTAACTGGCACAAAATTATTATTGGCAATTGATCGATACAAGTAAATCTGGCGAGATGTCGTTTGCAGAATTCTCGATTGTCAAGTTATCCCTACAGATATTTGTCTATAACGAAGCGAATTGATTCTGTTACTACGTTCGATTTTATTCGTGTCGATCACAGACTTGACCCTTTCAATCCAAGCGACTATCTGGATAGTAGATCAGCGGCGTTATTGCGTCCCATCCATCGATTTCTTCGTTCGATTGCGCCGTTCTTTTCTGGCCGTTTAACACCGTCGTGCTATGCCGGGGGCTGCTGGGCGCGGATCTACAAGTGATCTGGAGTATCCCGGGTGTGCCGAAGCGGAAACTCTTGGCTCCAGCTCGCAGAAGACACGACTCGTTGCCGAAGATCAAGTTGGTTCGGAGCAACGGCACGTTCTTAATGTCCGACGGCAGTTCGTGTTCCACCAGTTCCGGCTGAGCTTCCTGATCGCAGAGCTTTTCCACGCAGGGGCACGAGTTGCTGGAGGACCTCCAGCTCTCCATGCAGGACGATCGTAACGCGCACGAGGCTTTCGTTTTGCAAGGACTGTTGTCGACTATCGATTCCAGTTGGCCATTCACCCTGGAGCTCTTATGATCGAGCTGATCAGAGCTGGCGAATCGTAAACGTTTCGGCGACTCGCTGGAGCATCTTGTGAAAGTGGATCTGACGAGAGACTTGTTCTTCAAGGAACTTCGAGGAACCAAGGGATCGGCCACGCTGGTCTTCTTGCTATCGCCGTTTCGCTTGCTCGATCTTTCCTTGCTACGTTTGTTGCGTAAAATCGGATCTTCTCCAATTAGCCAATACGTAAGACGCTCGCCCTTGCCCTTTAACGAAATTATACCGCGCTCGACAAGGCTAAATCCTTCTAGCTCGTCCAGTAGTTGCTTCGTCTCGTTGCTGCAGTGAATTTTGAGGGCTACAAATTGAAAATTTATATTATTTATATCGAGAAAACTTGTGACGTACAAATTACGGATATTAATGTTATAAAAATGTCACTAATTCTCAATGATACTCACGTAATCCCGTGGATTCCATCCTTGATGCTGTGTTTACTGTATCGCCGAAGAGGCAATAGCGAGGCATTTTTAGACCAACGACCCCAGCGCATACTGGACCTGTCGAAAGAAACGATCATTATATTATCAATATCATTGTGTGAAATCTCAAAAATTTTTTCATGCTTGTTAATTATTATTAGATTGTAATACAATAACATAATTAGAATGATTTCATTATTATTTTTATTCGGATATCTTTTTCCGCTTACCGGAATGTATGCCTATCCGTAATTGTAATTTATCAAGTGGTCTGTGCCTAATTGTAAACTGCTTAATGGCGTCTAAAAGACATAATGACATGCTCGCAATTTCAGCAGCATGTTGAATACCGTTTCTTATCGGCAGGCCGCTTACCTATGTGAGAAGATAAAGCGCACGTAACATAAATGTGAATATAAAATGACGGAATTATTTGACAAATGTCTATTCACGATTTACTTATACGTGATCACAAAATTGTAAAGAATTCTGCGAATAATTTTAATTTCGTAATACTTACTACCATGTAAGCGTCTCCGATTGTTTCGACTTTGTAAACATCATAATTTCCTATTGTGGAATCAAAACATGTGTAGAGATCGTTCAAAAAGTTCACCACCTTTTCAAAAGGAAGATTGTACAATTATTTACGTGCGAATCTATACTAATATATAAAATTCTTATTTATATATACAGTCGTCCTCTCTCTTTTTCAGTAAGAAAGAACTATAAATTAAATGTATTGTTATATTTATAATGACATGTTTATTATTACGTAAACATTCTCACTTCTAATGGCGTGCTTTCTGACGACATGGATGTGAAACCGACTATGTCGGAAAAGTATATCGTAACGCAGTCGAAGCTTTCAGCCTCCACTTTATGTCCTCTTTTTAATTGTTCGGCTACATAACGTGGTAGCATTTCGTATAATAGCGCGTCTAAGGAAATATAATAATTATTATAATTATGCTTATAATTCAGTTATTTACTCTTACCTATGAAAAAACAATGCATATTATGTATAATATTTTATACTAATTGAATTGAATTTTGTGTATGTTTTCAGCTGACCGACCTGTTTTCTTCTTCTCTTCAGTCAATTGATCAGTGCGTTCATCAACTAGTGCTTCAAGATTATTTGCATATTTTTCCATCATCCCCATCATATTGTCGAAGATATTCGCTTTCCTGCAAAAAGTGAGTCATGTTTATTATAATTCGACTAATCAAAAATCAAAATCAGAATTTAATTCAAACTGTCAGAAACATTTTATTCTGCCAGTTATATCAATCAACGAAACATTATTTTACATATAATATTATGAAAAAAGACTGACATGCCCTTTCGTAATGGTCTTAATTTGTTCCTTATGACCTTAAAATCCGGACGTAATTCTGGGTTTTCCGCCCAGCATTCCAGCAAACAGTCACGAACAAAATCGAACGTATTCTCCAGTTGATCCAATGGTGGTCTGCGATTATTTCGTGAAAAGTTTGCTCAAAGTAGTCAAATAAAGCCATATATTTTTCGACAGTTTAATAATTTACCTGAATGGCGTTCCCGAATCTCTCGCAATTATTTTTTTCAAAATTTCTGCTGGTGTTAATTCTGTAACACCAAACGGTCCATGTCTCCCTTGCAATTCGTATAATACAATTGCAAATGAGTAGACATCACCCCTTTGAAAGTCTCGAATAATCGGCTCTCCGAGGTATCGAGTAGAGCGTAATAACTCGGGTGCTTTGTATAATAATCCTAATGAAAATTGCATAACAAAATATTAATTAATACTATAATATAGAACTATCCTTGATTATTACGATGAACATCGATGGATTTGCTTTTATATTTTTTCTAATGAAAATTAGAAGATCACAAACGGCGTGAGTTTAAAAATATCTTTGACGCAAAAATTTTGAAAATTCGAAAATAATAATAGTACGTAGTATGTAGTATAAAAATTTCTCTCACCGTTCTCTCTCTCTCTCTCTCTCTCTCTCTCTCTCTCTCTCTCTCTCTCTCTCTCTCTCTCTGTCTCTCTGTTTTTCTCTTTCGTGCTTATTCTTACCGTGATATTTTTTTATGACATTGGAAGGATCGCATTCCGCATCTCGCTTAAATTCATGGAGACCGAAATCCGCCAGCTTTACGACCCATCGCGAATCCACCAAGCAGTTAGATGTGCTCAAAGAACCGTGATATTTTATGACCGACTCGTGAAGATAGATCATGCCCTAAAAGATAGCATTCAATTTATACATCTCAGAAATGGTGGCATCTTGATGCGCTTGCTTAGACATAAAAACAGCTAAAATCTCGGGTATAAAATTGAAATGCAGGAAGACACTATCTCATTTATTACATTATAGGAATGTTGCAAGCGATTGAATGATAAGATAAAGTATTATCTTGTAATTAATATATATTGCACTGCTAAATTTATGATATGTAAGAAGTTTATAATACCATGACACAATTAACAAAGAGATAATCTCACAAAAAAATAAGTAAGAAATATAGAATAAATTATTTTGATCAGTTGCATAATATCCAAGAAAATTTTATTATTTATATATATATATTATATTTGCCTGTAAAATATCTTCTTAGAAAAGGTTTTTTAAGAAAAAATTATAAGATAAAAGCACCGAAAATTGTAATTAAAACTTAACATCAAACTTAAACTGAAAAAAGAGGAATTTCTAAATCGGCGATTACTGCAGAGCTGTTAAAGTTTCGAACAACGTGCTTTTATTACGGAGTGCAAAAGTTAGCGAACAGACGCAATGTAGACAAGTTTAGAAATTGCTTCTCTTATATCACGGACATGTTAGTAATCTGATACTGCGTGAAAAGAATGTTATACTTTTTTAACAAAGAAAAACATTTCGGATAAAGTTTAAAAATAAAAGACGCTCTAACGTAGAAATAAAATTGACGGAAACTTACTCTAATGATATCACCAACGAGTGAAGCCACAAACATATTATCGAGTTTGATGTTTTCATTCTCCAGTATGTCCTGCAAAAGCATTTATCTGCTGAGCATTTCGTCGGAAATTTGAAATTATAAAAATTAGCATAATGCGATCATGTTTGGGAATTTAATCGATAAGCATAATATGTTAGGCATAATTATGTTAATTGTAAAAATTACCGACCTTGAGACTCCCACGTGCACAATATTCGACGATGATGCATATGTTAGGTGGATCGGTGCATGCACCGATAAATGCATTTAGGTTATCGTGTCTTAAATCGCGCATCTGAAAATTTTTTTTTTATTTCGCTTTAATAACGAAGAATATAATTATGTTACTATAATTGCTTAATAACAGGTATCGTACCGTAGTTACAAATTAAATTAAAATTATTGGCTTAGTAAATGTTATACCATTTTCAGCTCTTTTTTCATTTCTCGCGTAATCTCAATCGATTTCTTCCTGACTTTCTTAACAGCAAAAATTCGCCCTTTATACACTCCAATCTGTGTATAAATCATGGAATATCGAAAGTCTGCATCGGGATTCGAACTTAGCGATACTTGACTAGTTCGTACTACAGGTTGCGTTGTTGGTGGCTTTGACGAGAAGAAAATATTGATATAATTATAATGTATATCTAAGGATAAAATTTTATGTAATTGTGATTTTGAATATTTTTCGTAACAAAAATTTATTCTGTAGATTCATTAAAACTCTACAGTGATTTATCAAAACGTTGAAACTAAAAAATTGAATAATACTTATGAGCGAGATAAATGTATCACAAATGTAGGCGATTTCGATTACTACGCAATCAATTGCACAAGGAAATGAATCCGGAACAAAAATTTCCTCGAGAATAGCGGTATTAGAGCGGGCGGCAATATTAAGGCAGACAATTACCTTAGAATTGGCAGGCGTCTCGTTGGTTCCAATCGTTTCGTCTTTCTGTTCCTTGATCTGAATGTCTTTGTAGTTCACCTTCCAAAGCAAGCTATCCAATGCTTGCTCATATTTCCAGTTCCTATAAAAAATTAGAACGACCGCTGCGATAATGAGCAGCAATGTACCAGCGATACCTCCCATAATTTCGCCGGTGTAAGCTGCAATAGCATCCAATCAGTAATGAAGAATTTTTATATAGATTATTTTAGAGGAAATATAAAATTCAAATATTATATTTAATTGCTTTTCCTAAAATATATGTTTTTGTAAAAAAGGATCAAACATATTAATATATGTTAATTTTCATGGCAAAAAAAAACCGGCAAAACTGCGAACTTATATAGATTTTGATAAACAAATAATTACTTAATAAATAGGAGAAGCATATTTGCATAATTAGTTAAATATAAGAATTTATGTATATTTTACCTACAATTACACTTTTCACCGTGGTATCCGCAATCAGGTTCTGCGAGTGGTGGTCCATCTCCAAGCCATGATATTTCTCTTGTTAAACGAAGTTTCTAAAGATCAGAAGAGTTTTTAATAGCTCTTATTAACTTCAGTAACATTCATTATTTATTAATACAATTCTACAATTTAGAGATATTAAATATTCTGTGCATGCATTATTCTTTTTTTTTTTTGTTTCAAGTCGTAAAATCGACAGGTAGTTGCTCTAAAGAATTAGTATTAAATTAATACAGAAAAGTATATTTTTGTTTTTTTTCGGATTGTAATAGTATAATATTTTACATGTTTAATAATATTAAATTTGTAGCATATGTGTATTATATCGATAGATAACATTATATTGCAACTATTTTCTTAGTAATATTTTTCTGTTTCGAAGACAAAAATAATATTTTGACGAGAAAAATAATTTTCTTACTGGCAAATTTGTGCCTTGCTCTTTTCCGACGAAATATCCTATCGGATAAAGTCCGTATCCTCTTGTAGATCGATCATCCAATGCAATCAGCGTGTAATTGCCCTCGGCATCTCCATTCTCATCCATATACACCATATAGCTGAAATTGATTATGCGTATAATGTGCGAATTCCGTTATGCTCACTTAAGCTCAGTTCGGTCCATTAGATAGAGTAGCTATGAATTGCAAGACAATTCTAATACGCGCATTCACAATACTTAATTGCAATTAAGGAAATTTCGCCTATAATATATTAATTATAAAAAATTACGAAGTGTTTAAATTAGAAAGTACGTACTAAAATATCAATGATAATCAATTATAAATTGTTTAACATAATGCTTTCTGATCGGCATCTTTCTGTAATATGCGATCTTGATTCGAAAAACAAAAAAGTATATATAAGTATTATTAGTTCTTTATGCAATAAAATATGATATTATTTTACATTTATACATTGCAACAGAAATTCTGAGGTTTTTATATTTCGTCACAGCTGCGTCATGTACTAGTAACGAAATATCCGATGCAGATGGATACCCTGGCGAAAGGATTGAAACGTCTTCCGTCAGACGAAAACTTTCGTTTCGTCTTCATAAAGACGCGGAACATTCGTTTTTAATCGTCAGACGAATCTCTTTTCCCCGACGGGCGTTCTCGCCCGTCGAAGGAAGGACGCATAATAACTCTGCTCTTAATCACCGAGCCACAAATCTTAGCGCAGCGATCTCGGATGATAAATCGCTTAGCTTCCGACTTCAACGACCTCGTTACGGTATGCAAACGGTAATTACTTCGCCGAAAATACACCGCACGCGTACACGCGCGGCTCTCCCTCGATTTGGCCTTTTGAGCGAGAGAAATTACCGGGTGACGTTCACCACATAAGGCATCTGATTTGCATGTCGTAAAACGTCGCAACGATCGTGCTCGCGCCTTTATCTCATATTTCCTCACGTATGTACGAACCCCATTTTGCTTCTATAATGTATGCCGTGTAGAGCCGACACCATCTCCCGGCCGTTCCGTGGGTCCCGGTTCTCGTCGAGCGCGCGCAGCAGCGCTCTCGTGTAAAGGTGCACTGCGTCGTACAGATACGCTGTCTCCGGTACGATCTGCCTTATAACATGAGGTAACGATTACGCTTCGAAATTGGGGGTGAATGCGGCTGTATGTTCGTGCGATTCGTTCGAGAGATATCGCGCCCGGATTACATAGATTGACGAGTGGTCGCAAAGAAGACGATAATGACAGAGCAAACGAGTGTGATAATTTCGGAGATGCGCGCAAATGGTTCGCCGCGTGTAGAGCAGGTTGTTATTTATAATACGGTCCCCGATGGATAATATACGATAGTACGTGAATTATTATTATACAAATTGAGCGCGCGCTTTAATTTGACTCCACTGTAACTCATGATTAGGGTACAATGTTTTAATATGGATTGAACTTTCGGCAGTACGAATGCAACACTCTCTTCACTAACGAATCACTTTTAAAGGGATTGTATGAGAAGAATTTTTACAATGATAAATATATAATATTTGCAACACATGAGAAAACAAGTATTGTAGTATTAAATATACTGGAATATTTGTGTGTGCAAACTTTATAAGTCATAATTTTTCTATTTCAATAACAATTTCAAAAACAAATAAAGACCTTCAATTGATTTCTCTAATTGTAAGTACTACTGAAAAGTATTGAAGATGATTTTCAAGCTCAAGAAAAACAGAAAGAGGTAAAGAGAAAATCCGAATTTTATAAGGATGTATTTTTAAATTTACGCGGAGGGTGAATTTTTTAATGTGTTCTCTTAATCTAATCATCGTCTCTAATAGTCACCTGAACTACTCCTCCGACTTTTGCCAACGGATTGGTAAAATTGAATGGCGGTTTCTGTCTGTAGTCATTAACCAGAAGAGTAAAATTCATAAAGTTTATTGGGGCGGATGCGACGATGCTGAAGTAACTGCGATACGCATTCACGATTGATAGATCCATCTCTTTTTGCCATAACCCACGCAGATACTTATCCGGCCGCTTCTCATCATATTGCTCGATGTCGACGCCGACGACCCAATATTCGCCTATCATAAAATGAATTAAATGTTATCTTTTGCAATAGACGATAAAAAGAACACAAGAAACTCTATAAGACTATATAAAAATGATATTACTTGCCGCGCTTAAAAGCTTATATCTTTTGCTGTATCTTATATTGATTGTATTTTATATTATTAACGATTATATATGGCAGAGAGTGATAAAAGTATGAATTGTAAAATGATGCAATATCTTGTATTAACTCAGTTATTTTACTTTTTTTTAATTTGTCTATTTCGAAACATATTAGATTTGTGATACAATCATACGCGTGATACATAAGAGTTGACATTAAAATTATAGTTAATGAGTCAATTACTCTTCAATATATATTATTTTACAGCAAATTTATACCTTTTTTCAAGAGATTCATTTCGTCCAAAGCCATCAAGAGACCAATATGCTCGAAATAGTCCCCAAGAATCACGTAAACTGTAATACCATTTTTGTAATGTTATTTATATTAAGGAAATCGCCATCAGAATTTCTTTCCGGTCTATAGTCTATCGCGTCCGCTCTATCGAATCGGGATTGCTAAAACCAGTCACGTAGATGTTTATTTTTAGAACTCGACCTCTTAATACATTCAAATAGATGTGTGACTAATGAAACAAGTGACAAACTGTATGTATTCACGAGCATACTTGCTTCTGCAGTATGCGGGTAGTTGTTTCTCAACTGCAAGTTTCATTCCGTATTGTCGCGGTATAAATTAAGGAACCGAAATGCGGGTAGTCTATTTTGAATCGTGCATGCAAGTCGATTGAGAAAAGATACACATCATCGTACGTGAATTGAACCTTCGAACTAGAAATGAAAGCCTGCGTGAAAGGATTAATGTTAGAAACCGACCTACATTCGAAATAAATTGTCGATGACGAAAGATACATTACAAGCTGTGAAGCTATGATTTCTTTTCGATAAATATAGTAACGTGTAAGCGAATGATTACTATTTGAAATCAAATACTTTTGTTACTCACTTCGAGTTTGTCGATATGTGTCTCTAACATGCTTGTGGAAAGGGTTTTTCATGTGCGTATGTACGTAATAAGGTTCGTTCCAAGATCGAAGATATGTCACGCTAATCCCAGCCGCTTCGAAAGACGTTAGAATTGTCGTCGCTATCGTGGACATTTTATTGAACTCGAACATTGTTGAATTCATGTACATGAACGTTACCTATAAAGATAAAAGATATTAAAATATTTTAAAATATATATTATAAAGAAATAGCATTTTTTGAATAATATTTAATTTTATTATTCATAACATTAATTTTATAAGAAACGCATTACCAGAATAAATTATAATGTACTCACTTTTGTCCAGTTGAATGCCATTAAAACCGAAACAACTGATTTTGAGATTTGTGTATCGGGAGGCCGCGTTCTTACAAATGTAGGAAATTCTTTCTTATTCGACGTTTCATGATGTGTGCAAAACTATATTAAAAATACAAGAATAGTCATTAATCAAGTTTTCTTTTTCTTTTTAGTTTTATTTATATGTGTATGTGCTATCTTAGTGTTGGCAAGTACCGCGTATTCATATTCGTTGAGATTAATTTATTTCATTGTATAGTTCGCTGCTCTTGGGAACAAATTGCACATTGGATTATTAAATCATGTCGAAACGAGCAAGAAACGATCGCAAGGAATTCGCGGGGACTATTTGTGCTATTATATATATACGCGGTTTTTCGAGATTTAGAAGTAGAATACTATTGGCGTTCGTATATTTCGGTGAACATTATTTCTTATGTATATTTTATCGAAAATATTTCATATTTTCCGCAACTGTGAAATAGTTTCTGGCAAAGTGGCAAAAATCTCTGTTTCACATAAAAATTGCTAATCAAAGCTCTAATATTTTATATTACTATATTGTTTTTATTCCATAAATAATAAATATAGATGTTTTTCCATAAAATAACTATTTTTACATTAAATTATATCAATCAATTGTGGCTATTAGATTTTAATAAATATTTGGAGAATGTACATAAGATTATAATAATAAGATTTCTTAAAAATATTTATATCTTAAAAAAAATTCTCTTATATAAAATCTATATATAAAAACAAATATTATTAAATCCATTATTTTAAATTTCTTCAATGTTTCCTTATTTTAGCTGTTAATATAAAATTGTATTTTTCCAGTATTTTATTAAGTTTCTTATTCATTCTGCTGAAAGTTCTCTTTCATTGAATCAAATAAAAACTGCATACTGAGAAGAACTTGGACTGCGAAAACTGCTAGCTATAAACACCTCCCTGTTTCTCTCTCTCTCTCTTTCTATGGAATTCTTGCAATCAGATTATAATGTTATGCAATACGGAATGCGAGATGAGAAAGAAATAGAAGAAATTTTATTGTGTATAGAGAGGAAATTGGATTTTAAGCACCTCGATATATCTTAAATAAAATGAGTACGAAAATTAGAGAATGATTATTTAAATAAATAAAAAAATTACTAACGTAGGATATCATTGGAATGTTGAATGCAGCCGCCATTCTGCCTTCGTGAATGCAAGTTTCTTGAGGACCTATGTAAGCGCTAACGTTTTTTTTCCACAAATCTGCTATCTCAAAAATGCTAGTTTCTTCCTCACCATAGGTTTCAGCAACAAGAAATTCCAAATTGTGTCCTCGTTTACCAAGCTCGCCAGCGTTTACCTGTATAAAATCACTTTTTTAAGAAGAATATTTCAGATAAAAGATCAAGGACTTAATAAAAAAAAAAGCAGATAAAAAGATCAAGGGTTATTAGAAAATAATAAATTTTATCAAATCTTTACGGAATCTTAATAGCAATGTTTTTCATGATATATTGTATAAAAAGCATACACATATTATTTTATAAAATTTTTTTCCGTATGTTTATATAAAGTATCCCTTAAAAAGTGTTCTAGTTACGTGACAATAATTCTGTAATTTTCAAGATAAACTATACATATTCTTCCGCGCAACCGCAAATTGCTTCAGTTTCGCTTAATCGATGTTTAATAGATAATCGACATTTAACAGATAAGCCATACTTCCGCCTGATTGGAATTGTTAAATTTAATTATCCGCTTCCATGGTGCGCTAATCACGGTCGACGATAGTATTAAAGGGTGAGGGAAAAGGGGAGAGGGGGGTAGCAGGGACACGATTACTCGCCTCCTCTACGGCCAAAGTGATAGCGCCAGATATTCGGAAACCGGGACGCTGATACTCCAAGTCCTCTAGACGTCGTTTTGAACCAGTGATGTACCCTAATAGAAAGGTCTCCGCGTCGACGACGCCCTTATCATCGAGCAAAACGTAGATCGCCGTCAATAGCAAACACGTCCTTTCCACGTTTGCCAGTAGCATGCCCAGCTGTGCGAAGCCTTTGTGCAGAGAGATTGTCAATATATTGCGTAAATTTTGATTTAAATGAAGCTATTGGAATATATATGTTCGAGAATATTCTCTTATTATAATGTTAACAAATTTTAAAAAGTTTTTTTTCTTGTATTGCAAAGACTTTATTTAAAAATTCTAAGTCATGTGCGTTTTACATACCAAGATAAGCATTGATCCCATGATTAATTAAAATTCCCATTAATAGATCATACATATATCATGTAATAAGAGATAATAAGATCAGATTTCGATTAAAACTTATGCTTACTATGCTGACACTCTGTTGTGAGAGCATTTTAATTGTAATATATTTAAAAATAAAATATCGAGATCAATAATATATGAGAGAGAGAGAGAGAGAAAGATTTTATTTTAAAGAATGAGATTGCTTTTATTTTTATCTTAATGCATAGACATTTTGCAAGAATCGATGTTACACTATTATTGCATATATTGTTAGTATGTGTAACGCATCCTTTCTGTGACAAGATACATGCAATAATAGTGTAATATCAGAGTCTATGATAACGCAATTTTCACAATTAAGTTTATATTCGCCTTTGATCCAATAATTAATTTACACTGGATTGCTTGTAATATTGAAGGTAAAATCAACTATACGTAGCAGCGGTCGCGTGTTTGTCTTTCGTCCACTAGGTTTATCGGTAGGAGCATGATGGTAGGTGCAGGTGGGTGCTTGTAATGTGAGTAATGGATGAAACCAGTAAGCTCCGCGGGGTCGCAATAAACCCCATCAATCTCCCATGGTGTACCTAACTTCCTCTTCCTCAACATTTTCTCCGTGTACTTGAAATACTTGGAACTTTTCTCCACAAATAATGACGTCACTTGCGTGTGAGAGATTGATCTTGTTGAAAAATACAAAATTGCTCACTTTTAAACATATATGAATATATACAATTATTTTCCCTTTAAATTTTATAATACATATTTTAGAACATCTTTTGTAGACGCGCGTATAGTAAATTGCTGTTAAAATATCATTTTATTCCGATATGATCGAGAAAAATTAAAGCTAATATTTTTACAAAGATGTATTTTTATAAACATGTAATTTTTAATTATAATAAATACAGCCATATTTCTTGATTATCGTGTTTGACGCGCGGTCACTTTTTTTAAAGTAGCGAGAGGAAAAGCGTAAAGAATAAAATACTTGAAGTTTATCGCCGGTCACGGAGCCTCTTATAAATGTTCTCGAAAAAAAATATATTTCGCGCTCGGTGACAGCATGACGTGTGAATATATTACAGTGCGCGCAAACGCAAACATACCGGAATCCAGCATATTTACTTCAGAAGGACCATCGGCGCGATACTACACGATATCTATCACAAGATCAGCTCTCGAAAGTTCGTATGTGTCAGTCTCGCGTGTCGGGGTGCTGTCGGACTTATTATTAATAGCTATCTATTTTAATAATATGTCCAAACCGCGGGGTCGTTGGACAAACCGCGCTTAAGTGGTCCGCGAGGTATTGCGTAAAGACGTCAAGGCCGCACACAGCCACCGAGACATTGAAGGATTCGCGGACTCGTTTGCATGAAAAAGGCGAGCGCGTCTCGCGCATTGAGTCACACTGGTTGATTGATAACCCTTTGGCATGACTTGCTCGGATCCGCGACGTGGATGGATAATCATTTCTCTACGACGATGCGATCGTGGGAATGCTGGCCGCGTTCGCGGATACGTGTACGCGGCTTCGATGAAAATTGCACTTTCGACGGCGCCGATTTCGCCCTTCTCGGTATTCCCTGCCGTAAGGGAAGAGACCGGGGAATGCATGTAGCAAGACGCGGGGCAAACGTCACGCGAGGTGGAAGATAATTTGTGAGGAGAGTGCATGCCATGCTGCTTGTACAGGTATTGCACGGCGGCTACGCATTTGTCCAAAGGCAGTGAACCAATTAACCCTGACGACGAGCTGACCGTTCGTTCTTAAATTGCCTGCTGCGCCGCTTTCACGGGCGTACGTGTGTGTTCGCCGTCAGTTGTAAATTTCTTTCTAGCGAGGAAGAATGCCGTAATTGGTCGGCGCTCTTTGGCCGGTTTTATTAGATTCGATCAGAAATTGATAGTAGAATTTTCAATATACAATCAAAAGCTAATGTATACTATATTTATATATTAATTTATATAAAATAACAATTGCTCATCCCCACACTTATACATATATATTTATGTAAACAAAGCAACTATGAAGAAAAAATATATAATATGATCTAAACTTTTTTATTCAATGTCTTTCGTAAAAAGACATTTTAATCGCGTAATGGACCTTCGTGAAATCTTAAAACGTGTATTTAGCGACCTCGATTGCTTACGTTCTCAAGTGACAAACTGTGGATCCGTCGCCGTTTAATCTTACGGCCTGCCGAGTTTTGACAGTCAATTCTCGTCCCATCAAAACGTAGCACGACCAGCTCGTACACCCCGATTGCAATGCAGTCGGCGAATTAACGAGCGACGTGGTCGCTGAATTAATGCGGTTAACGGAGCGCAGTACCACTTTTTCACCTGTACCGATTTACCACCCGATTAAGCGATGTATCTGTAGGATTTACTCGTTCGCTTTATTAACGACGATTGCGCAGTTTTATCGGCATGGGTAACATTTTTGCTAAATAAACATTTATCGCGATCTCGTTTGGATAGATCGTATACCGTTTAATAAAATGGCTATTTTAATAAAGTGTGCATTTTAATTAATTTTATCACCGATATATTTAGAGTGAAATAAAATAGATTACTTCGTGAGATCTATCGAACAAACGACAAATTTAATAACACAAGTATAAATAAAATATAAATACAAAAGTGAAGTAACTCTGTGTTTGAAAGAGAACCGTCCAAAACTGATTCACGGATTGCACGCGCTACTATTTAAAATAAAAATGTCTATTTTTGAATTATGTTTCCTGCAATGCAAAATAATCTGTACAGGTATATCAGTACACGTTGACAGAAGCCAGCGCGGCTATTTACGTATCGAATAACGAGTGCGCTCCAGGGTTAAGCCGACAGGATAGAGAAATTTACCCGGAGGATGACTATATGCGGTCAGAAAGAAAAAGAGAGAGAGAGAGAATTTTAACTCCGATTTACATTTTATTGCGAAACCAGAGACGCACGTGGACGCGCGACGACATAACGAGTTGTTAGCGATCGCGTTCGGACTTCCCCCCTCGGGCAGACATTTTGACAGCATGCCCGACGGCGCGCAAAACTCGTGACGCTAATTACGGTTGACTAATCCAGTCTCTCTGCGAGCGTTTTTTTATTCGACGTGACGTGCATTACGTCGTCCGGGAGAAAAAAAAAAGGGAAGCTGGCTGCGGGCGCAGTTGATCGCGTTTTACGCGAATCGCTCGTTTCGGGCTTGTGATTTACAATCGCGGCTCTTTCTCCGTTTGCAATTGCAAAATTTACGAACCTTTGCTTTTATAACAAAGAGAAATGTAACAGCGCGACAAACTATCGACGTCAGAATACGTTTCGTCAAGATAATGACATTTCAAAGATTAATACATATGTACAACTAGTAGTATAAACTTTATTTAGAATGACATCTAGACAATTAACTTTCGTTTGTAAACTAGAAGAAATAAATCATTGCTGTGTTTACCAAAAACATTTTCTGTAATTATTATACAGTTAATAAGTATAATTAAATACAATTATATGTAAATAATTATGATGTATAAAATATGCGATTAAAGTTTTATTTATGAATTAAAGATATCGAAAAATTTTCTATAAATCTGAATTTTTGTTGTACAAGATATATATATATAGATTGATATTATTCTATAACATTTATCTTTTTGTAATTGATAATATGTCATCAAATTATTTCGTCAAAAATATTTACGTTTCTTTAGAATAATTATGTCAAGCGCAATCAATTATCAGTATTGTGCATGATTCAACTTATATTTATCTTTAAGTAAATATATAGAACTTTCACACAAATTATATATTGACACAATTGGATCGAATGGCCATTTGATGAATGATCGAATGATCGAATGGATTATGCATTTTTGTCGTAACAACAATTAAGAGCATAGAGTCTAAATCATGTCTGTATATCATCCTGCTTCTCTCCTTTTTTTATCGCGCAAAATAAAATCGTGAAAGGCGATTGAGATCGAGGTCGTGAACGCAACAATATTAAAAGACCAAAAGCGTATTTATTGCGCTGCTGACCAATTGTCGGTCCCATTCGTCTTGTTAATTCGGCAAGGGCGGTGCATCAAGCAGAATTAATCTTTGTGGATGCGCACGTTAGCTGCACGTTATGTCCACGATTTAAGGTCGCCCTGGATGCAGCTAATGAACCGCTCATTAGAGCAGAAACGAGCGGTTAAACGGCTGAGAGTACCCGGTGTATGAGGAAGATCTTTTACGATCTTTTACCAGCAAAATACCAGAACTTGTCGGGCGATAGAAACGTGATTCTGAATAATAGCAAGACATGAATGTTATAGGCATGCATTAATATGAAACGATCTGTTTTGCATTATTTTTTTATTCGCTGCCATCTCTTTTGAACGGTAAAATAACGGTTAATTAAATTATTAGAAAGTGTTAACAAAATATTTATTATAGAAAGCTTGAGAGAGAGAGATACTATTCAACATATCCCCGGTTGACTTTACATATTTAATCTATGCTTTAGATCTATAAATATGATAGTATACTAAGCGATAAATAATTTGTCTCTTGTTCAGCAAATCATCAAGATTTACTAAACTCAAAGATATGAAGGAAGTATGCGAAGGAAATTAATTCACAACAGCTACGTATAACAAATGCGATATTCAAATCGCGCATTTCCGTTTGGCCTAAATAAATCTCCCGCGATTAGCACGCCGTGAGATTGCAAATAGACCTGCTGTTCCTAAATCAACGTGCGTTACGAGGCACGTCGGAATAGTTTGCACGATTGTACATTGACATAATTTGCATAATTTATTTAAAGCTTTTGATTTTTTTTAATGTACATTTAACATGAGACTTATAAATACGAATATTTTTTTTTATTGCCATTTTATATTTATTGCGCGATTTTTGCATAATTTATCATAATAAAATATTAAATACTATGTTAATTATTGAAAATTCCAATAATAGAGATTTTATTAGATTCTTTTAGATTTCATTAAAAATAATTTGACTTTATGCACAACATTCGTATATATAATAAATATTTCTTTACATATATATATATATATATGTATATATTGCGGCTTTTATTATATTTTTTTACCGTTTTTAAAGCAAAAGTTTTACCGTTGTCATTAATAGAAAACCATTAGATATTTTTTAAATTGGCAATCAGACCATCGCGTAGCATATAAAGATCGCAGGAGAAAGTAATGTAACGTGTTGTACGTTTTTATTACTATTTCTTTCGTGAATCGAGCGCCTCAGGTATTCGAATGCGTTACAATTTCATAGGCATTCGCATACACAGTATATCACTATATGTATACCATAATCATTCTATATATACATATGTAGAATGTATGTGAAATATACTAAATATATTATATTTAGTTGCTACGAAAGAGAATCTTATATATAAAAGATAGCAGATGCAAAATTCATTATAATTTCTATCGTGCAACTATTAATGCTTGTAGAGACAATAATTGTTTTTTGAATGTTTTTTATTATTTCATTATCTTGTCATTTTGATATGCAAAATGCATGTTTATCGTTTCATTAGCGCGTGCTAATGAAACACATAAATGATATATAACTATAATGGAAAAGAATCATGCGCGAAAAGGAAAAGTGTAAGAAAACGTAATTTAAATGATGTTAGACAGTACATTATATAATATTGATTTGCATTTGGAGTGCCTCAATATGACATACCTCAGTATGCAATGTGAGCTTAATGTGCGTTAGCGCAAAAAATTTATGGCCTTCGCAGAATAATGCGGGTTTAGAAAGAAATTTACTCGCGCGTACATATATGACCTTATTAACGTTGCATATACCGGATCTTGTCGCGTTGCACTAAATGAAATCTGATAAATCTCATTAAAGGGAATGAGATGCTTCTTTTCTCTCGAATGCTTCTCTATCGTAGTATTCTACGGGATTGAAAATCTCGTACGACAGAATTTATCAAGATTAAATCCATACATACCGTCGCGTTTTTTTTTATAGAGAAGCTATCGCTTCGAGTACTATCGAGATTAATGATGTGTGATGTTTTTGTGATTATAGCTTACGTAAGACAACAATTTCGTTCCTTTACGTCATAAATATCAAGAAGTCAGTGAAAGCTATAACGTAGAAGTGTATGTCAAATAATACTAAATAATGAGAGAAAAGTGTAATTTTAATTTATAATAATAAGATATTTACAATTTATCTATTTATGCGTAAAAATTAATTGCGTAAAACGAACGATCTCGGTAAGCAAGCAAAATAAACATTTCTAGAACACTCGCGATCGCGCGAATTATACGACACTATATTATTGTAGGAAAAGAATGATCAACAAGTCTCGAGAGTGGCGAATGTGACTCACCGCGATTATGACTATTGGCTTTCGCTTAAGAAAGGTGATCTCGAATCTATGTCACATAGTAGAGTATTACATAGAGAATTTTAGGCACGCCTCAACGCATTACATCAACGTCGCCAGACTATACCTGCTCGTTCCCCAAACTGTCCTTGCAATTTCTACACGGCATCGATTTTCTAATTAGTCCCTCGTCAATTTATATTTTGACCGAACTACAGCGTTGACAGGAACATAACAAGCTGGATAGTTTGTAGAATAAATTATCTAGACAATTTGTCGCAATCGTGTGAATGGCCATAGTTGTTTGCATTCGCGGAAGTGAGTGTCTTATTTATGTCGTGTAACAGTTATCGCGCGTACGTATGCAAGGTAGCGCGACGGTTGCGATACATGACCGGTAATACGATAGTCATTGTCTGTAAATAGTAATGTTATTGTTAGCTGCTAACAAACATGAGACAGACACTACATATCGATAATCAATTAGCGTCCATTCGCGCAAAGGAGGAGTAACGGTAGTAATAGATAAATAGATAGATAAAAGTTGAAGCTGAAATCGACACGTACTTAACGTGTAGCCATTCCATAATAATAAGATATTTGTAAAAAAAAATGGGAGAAAACAATTTGTCTAAAAGAGATTGTTAATAAGAGGTATATAAAAAAATAATACAAAAAAATTGAATTAAAAATTCAATTTGTATTAAGGTAATTATTAGTTGGGAAAATCCAATAAATTATCTCGTATGCTCGTCCATTCCTCGCAAGATTCATTAGTCGAGCCACCGAATACTTCGTCGCATTGTAACTTTTCCAGTAATTAGTCCATATTACGCTCTCGTGCTCCTCTAACTTCCTCTTAATGGGCAGGTTGAATGTTCGAGCTCGGTTTTCACCCAATCTAGATTCTCCGCCGGCGGTAGATCCGTAATCTTCAGCGGCGAGACGTGCGTTTCATGAGAATTCATGACATCCCTCGCGCTTCTCGACATGGAATACATTAATCCGGCGATAGATTCGGAACACCCGCGCAAATGAATTCCAAATTTGAATATGATCCTTCTCGCGTCTAACGTTTGCGAATCTAATATTTGCAAATAGGTAACGCACACACTCTGTCTCTCTGTCTCTCTGTCTCTCTGTCTCTCTGTCTCTCTGTCTCTCTCTCTCTCTCTCTCTCTCTCTCTCTCTCTCTCTCTCTCTCTCTCTCTCTCTCTCTCTCTCTCTCTCTCTCTCTCTCTTTCTCTCTCTTTCTCTCTGTCGTGAATTTTAATAAACTAAAATAGTTTATCTATAGAATGAGTAAAGAGTAAAAGGAATTTAGGAACAATTTTCATGCCGACTAAGTTTTCACAATTATTTGAAAAGTGTTATTTGATAAAGCATTAACTCGTCAATTAACTTTGAATCTTTGCGTGTCCCAATTAGAAAAGGAAGAGTATTTGTAGATAATATTTATTACAAGAAATTTTTTGTATACTGATAGTAATATCTTACACGTAAACTTTATACGTTTTAACTGTTTTCGATAAATTCTGGATCTATTATCTTTTTTTTTGTAACACACAGACGCGTCCGTCTACTATTAGGACTTGCTCAACACGCGAGAGTCCAGCATTGTGATTTATTGATTTGATTTTTCGTTGGCACGTGGTAGAACTTTTGTTTGAGAAGTCGTTTACAACTTTGGAGGATTCCGAATACCTTGCAATATTTCTTCTTGCGTGCGATCTCTGCTCTCTTTCTTGGCATCGTTCGCTGGATCAATCATTATATTTCGCGCTTTTATCTGCTTCCCAACCGCAATGACAGCTCTCGCGAGAGAGCTTCCGCTTTTGTATTTTTAAATTATTTAAACGTTTTAGACAGATCGTAACGTGTATTTCGAACTTTTCAGTAGAAGTGAAAGATTAATCAACGTAAATGGTTGCGTTTTACTTCGTTCAGGCAAGATTGATAAATCTGTTCTGTCCTTGGATACATCCCTAAGATTAAAGATTTTAAAAGACAATCCAACACATAATTTGCAATCCGACATAAAAAATTAAAACAAATTTTACACATGATAGATAGAGAAAACAATTATTGTTATTACATGAATAAAAAATAAATTCATGTAGCGCTTCGTGGTCTGATTTTTGTGTCTAATTAATAACACAAAAATATTTTTGATTATTTAATAAATGTGCCTTATATATACTTACCTCACCTTTCGTCGTATCCGTAATTTGTAATCAGATTCGCGAGTACACGGAAGCTTCAACAAAGCGTCCTTGCGTCCTGAGATCACTCGCGCCTCATCTCTGTGCAGCACGCGTTTTCCGCCTCAGTTGCTTCGTACTTATAAAGATCGCAGGTGAGCAGGTGGTTGAAACGACGGAGAGATTCAAAAGAGACAAAATTCTTTTATCGCGTTTATTTTTAACAAACACCTTGCAATTTCGAGTTTGTCGTGTCTTAAGTCACTGTTTTAAGTCGTTTATTTTTTCTTCCAAATTCAACGCGTGATTAAGGGAATAGATTGGCTGATTTAAAAAAATTTCTCAGTGCGATGAAATGCATGGGGGGGAAGGGGGAGGAGTCTCGAAAGGAGCTGCAGAACGAGCTTCACGGTGTGCGATTGATTCGCAAAATTCGGGAGTTCGCGAACGTGCCGTGCTGCCGAGAACAACGGTCGACAGTGATCGCAGACGCGCGCGGCCAGACTGAGTCCTCTCTCAGATCGGTCCTCTTTCTCTCACACCGTCGCCCCGTATGTCGTCGCTCCGGTCGTCGTTGCTCCGGTCGTCGTCGTCGTCATCGTCGTCGTCGTCGTCGTCGTCCCATTCACGTTCCTTCGACGCTCCAAAATCGCTCCCAAGGCGCATGAGCGCGATCCGCCGAACACAAGCGGTCTAGGAAGGGAGCCCCGCGGGAACATTGCTTCGTATCATACGGCTCTTTTTGCGGTAAAGGAGTGCGCTCGCTCGTGAACGGAATGAAATAGCGAATAAGGCAGTCCTGGTGAACCGCGGTAACTTACTTTTTAGTATTGTGCCGACGTGAAGGTATCTGGCATGATATTGGAGCGTAACTTTGAAAAAGAGTATTGAAATAATAAAAAGAACAATATACGTAATAAATAAATGCGTGCGATTTAATTATTTATATATTTGTAAAAAAACCACATAGTATGAATAATTTAATTAAACTTAACAAATTATACTATTGCATTTTTCTCTACGTATACGTTAATATATGATAATTTTTGTAATATTTTTTTCTTCTCGTAAAATAATTTTTAAATATTTATTTTGTATAGAGGAGATATAGGAAATGTTGTATAATATTCATTAAGCCAACGAGGCTACTTTTGAGAAAGAAGACAATTGATAGCTTGCCGGCAAATATACCTAATAAAACCATGCTATTCCATGGCGATATAAGAAACTTCTCGGCAAAATCAGTTCATTTTTGCTACCGAAATTCAGACGAACGAATATACGCGGGAACAAAATCAGAAAACGAAAGAATCGTCTGGGGATAAAGTGTAACGTGACATCTCCGTAGCAAGCCAATCTTAAGAAAGCCACCCCATGCTGACACGAACCTAACACTGTCGCACTCGGGCTCGAATGGCATCCTTCATATTTGATATTGAAGAAACGACGATAGAAAGCTCCGAACGCATATAAAACGTCGCGTAAAATGTAATAAGAGGGCCGAAAAATTCACTCGAACAAAGACCACTTTCAGCAATGTTTTCATTGACGGGAAAATTCCTGCATGCGATGATTTATGAATTATTTTTCTTAGAAGCTGGAAATAGAATATAAATGGCTGAATAAGCGAATAGTCTTAAATTTTGTTTTTAATAAAATGAATAAAAAAAGAAACTGGATTGTGGTATAAAATTTCGATACTTATATGCTCTACTTCTATACAATAAACTGAATGAATGGGATTATTCGGATCTATGTTTATATTTAGTAATCTAAAATTTTTAATTTTCTGTGTGGACTACAAATACGCATAACTCTTATAATAATCTAGGAATTAATCGAAAAGTGAATGAAAGGAATCGAAAAGTTTATTAAAGAACCAAATTCGTGATAGAAATAATAAAAAAAAAATATATTTTTTTTCGTGTATTGTTTTGAATTTATCTACTACAAATTTATTTACTATCTCTAGTAAATTTCTCGAGCCAAAAAATAAAATTAGTTAGATTTTATCTATTATTAACGCACGCGTTGTGTGTGTGTGGCATGCACTGCGTATATAACTCTTCGTAGTTTGCAGAAGGGAGATTTTTTTCTGTGCTCTTGACAAATATTCTCTAAAAGAACAGAGAATCAATGTATCCTTTCTCTTTGTCAAGCGTGCTTGACTGTGGACTATTTGTCACGTAATAGTTCAGCGCACGAGAAAGATTGAAACAAATCTAAAATTGCAAACAGACAGCGATGCATTTTTCACGTCAGTGAGACGGCGGACGTGCAGCGCGTAATCCTTTTTTCTCGCAATGTCGAACGATTAAGCGTTACGCAAGTTCGTAAGAACGCGCGGCACTTGCACGTGACTTGCTTTGTAGAACGATATACGGAGACAAATCGGAAGACCACATTGCTGCACGAATTTATTTCAGAGGTTCCTCGAGATTGACATTTCTTCAAAGAAAGATAATATGAAAATAATCGATAAATACAGTTAATCTATCGTCTGCTCATGTAGTAACTAAGGAAATCTTTATTGAGTGTTTTCAAAAATTTAAAAGCGTATTCTTTAAACAAATATTTTTTCAATTTGGTGCCCAATTTTTTAGCGGATATTTTTATTTGAAATTAATCTATAAGTTTATTTAAAATAAATCAAGAAGAAAATATTTCGTTTATTTTTAATGTTAATATTTAATTCGTTTAATTAAAAAAGATATTTAAATTAAATTGCTTATAGTTTCGAAATTGACATCCTAATATATTTGTTAAAAATGGATTTCAAATAAAACAAATAGTTTTTATCCTGATACTAAACTATACTATTCTTAGTGAATATGTAAATTTATATAATTTTATAAACGAATCAACGTAGTCAGAAAAATGCAATTAAATTTGTTTTCTTTGCAGTCTCAGAAATGTGTTACTCTTTACGCGCGAAATTATTACTGTTTTTATACCGATTACTATTACTTCGCAATCATCCTTCATTAGATTAGACTCTGAGAACGTGCTCTAGAAATCTCGTTGCCTGAGACGAATTTATTTCTATCGTCCCTCATTTCGCATGGAATTATACATAGTTATGTTGAAAGTCGGTTTTAGTACAAGCAAAATACGTAATTTAATATTCACAGTAAACGTTAGGAGAGAATGAGATAATTCGTCGGTAAAATAATTGAACGTGGAAAAAGACAGTCTTGATTGCATCGACGTTATCATGGCATTAATATAATCGATTCGTCATTTTAATATAATTTATCAATTCGAGATAATGCCCTCAAATAGTAGGTATATCTATATTACAAAATATCATTTACTTCTTCTTACATCTCCTCCGGGTTCCAAATCTCTCATCCGAGGGTCATTATCGCACAATCCAGTTTTCTTTGCGATTAATTAAATCTTTTTGTCGGAATGGACGGAATCAAGCTATGAGGTGAGAACACACATTAAATGCTCGTTATGCTGCACACTATGGCGAGAATGTCACCCCTTAGTTCGAAAATGTAACCAAAAGGAAAGGAAAGAGAGAAAGAGAGAACCGCAAATAATTGGTGGCGCGCAGCTGACGCGCTGATTATCGTTATTCAACGGCAATGCGACCGTCTTCGGAAAATGTACGACCACGGGAACGAGTTCCATGTATATTAATATCTGGGGGGCGTGTATTAATTTTTTAGGGAATCGTGTCTTTTTTGCGGCTGCCTCACAAGCTTTGCGCGTATTTAAACGCTTAATTACGACCTTCAACTTGCATCTGAAATTCTTTGGCGTAATTACGCTTTGATGCGTAAAAAATTAAACATTCCTTACTGATCTCGTCTATTTTCAAGATATACTCGCATTATGTCTTAAGAATTTTATTAATTTATTAATAAATTAATTTAAAATCATATTAGATGACTTTCTTTATGCCATTAAAAGACGACAATAAACTCTCTCTAACTTTGTGATTCTGCTAAAATGACGCTACTTTATTCAGCAGAATGTTAAATTATGCGAAAGAATAATTTGATTCAGACAAATACAGTGAATTTATTTTATTGATTCCATTATGCAATAATATAAGAAATGAAAATAAAAGAAAATAATACAAATACAAAAATATAAATTGTAGCTGTTTTTACGGTTCGTATCATAACGATATTGATTGTATAATATAGCTGATTGCGCGCATCTCCGTTAAATAAACGCAATGTTTTTTTTTCTTTTGTGACGTAATGATTACGAAATAGATACAATTTTGCTTATCTAAGTTCCTAAATGTGCGGCCATAAATGTATACGTAATCATCATATTCAATGTACATTTGATAATCTTCATTCGAACTGTTGCGTTTTTCAGTGATTCGTAATTATTTTTAGATTAATCATATTGATCGCGCGTGGGTATTTTATGACATTTCATGTATGTATGTATATAAATTATGCGAAATTTCAAATCTGTCTTTATAAATGTCAAGCAAAAAATAAAATTACATATGTTGCGGTGTAATTGATATTTGCATACAAATTTCTTGATTTAGCATTTTGAGATTTTATTCTAAAAATATAATTAATTTCTGAGTGTTAAATTTGAATTTTAGATGACTTTAATAATTAAATTTTTCAACAATATTTTAATAGGTTCTTAGTTACATAACAGACAAATTAAAAAAAAAAAAAGAAAATTTCGATATTACCTAATATCAAATGAAATTATTAAGCTCAAAAAATTTATTAAAAGCAATTGAATGACACCTGTTGCTTAGCAAGCTGGCGCATTTACATGAATTCTATTATATTGAATGACGTATGCAAGTTTAAATCGGGATGATATCCTCTCTTAACACTATTTAAAAAATTTCAACACGTTACATGTCTAAATGTATCGAACTATTGCCTTTAAAAATTTAATGAAATTTTATAAAAAAAGTTGTCTAGTTTTATATTCAAATTAATACAATAGAAAAATAATAATCAATTAATTTTTTTTTATTCCTTTGCTTAGATCCTGACAATATGTTTAACTAATAATACAATTCAAAATAAAGTCAATTTGCAACGAGATTGGATTGCTATTTTTATACAAAATCGTGCAATAGAATATATCAATCCTAAACATTGTGACAAAACATTCGTCCGCTGAAGAAATTGAATGTTCTATTCCATTCACATAACTACCGACCATTGGTAATTCATATTTTTCTAAGACAACCGAAAAAGAAACAAGCCGTGATTTTGAGATCTTTAAGATCTTTAAGATTAATATAAAAATTTTGTGATAACAATTAATTAATACAAAATTCTTGCTACATTAAATTCATTTTTATTATTTTTTCATAAACGTATTATGTAACTACAAGAATATCTGTGTGTGTGCCTTTTCCTTTTTCTAACAATATAACATTTTCAAACAATATATTTGTCATATAATTTGTTGAAGTAAAGGCTATAATTGTAAACTTTAGATGCCAATTTCTATACATAAATATTTTATAAATAAAGTAAATATATAATAAGTTTATGTATATATAATTATTAAAATAATAAAACCAATTAATATGCATTGATAGCGTATGTTTTTTATAAATTATGTCGTATTAAAGAATGTGATAGTTCATTCATTTTAATATCTCAGACTATGTAAAATAATAGCAAAAAAATATGGTTAAACACAAGAAAAAGTCGAACGTTAAATGCTGCAAGATAATACGTTGCGAAATGTTTATTATATATTTTGACAAAATTAGATTGTCTAATATTCTAAATAATAAATTTATAATATAATAGACATTTACCAAATTAGAGAAAGATGGCGCCACCCATACAATTTTCAGCTAGCATCTCCCTACATTTTTCATCTCTTCCTTGGCCATGAGAAGGAATTGACTTGTGTGACTTTACACATGTCATACAAATCAAATTATTTTAAATTCTCAAACGAAATATCGCGAAACAAATACTGCTAATTAAGAATAATTGATCCACAAAAGAAATATGTCAACTACTATAAACTTGTTCTTTATTAGAATTGATTTTTTTGACTCGACAATACAATCAACAATAATGATATTTTGGAATGTGAAAACATTATTATATATATATGAATCACTTATTCAAAATGTTATTCGAAACTTAGTAGGAACATTATAAGAAAAGTAGCTTGACAAGAAGTTAAGAAAAGAGAGGAGAGAGACACTTTATTATCGATTCCATCAAGTTCTTTAATTGATTGATCGATTACGATAAAAAGGAAATACGTACCATACAGTTCCATAATATCATCGATCGTGTGTCATCTCAAAATTCAGTCATTGGCATTATCTGTGATCTTATCCATCCGTAATTATTGATTGCGATGCGCGAAGGTGTCGGCTGATAATGGCGATCTGTCATCCCTTAATCCGATTCAGGCATAATTTTGTTTATCATTTAATGCGTGCGTCAAATCAGGACAGGAGCGAAAAGAACACAATAGATCGCAATGGATATGATTGGCATGAATCGATTTGTAATAGTGAGTCGCCGCGAAATGATTCCATATCTGATCATTGCGTTTGAATTGCGTAATGAATTTTTGCGACAGTTGATCATCAGCGAATCAGATAAAGTCATGCTTAATAAATGGAGATCGCAACTTTACTTTATGCTAACAGCGAAAAATAAATCTACTGGAAAACTGTTTACGTTATATTTATTTAATATAAATGTTCAGAGATGGAAAATTATTTTTGCTGTCATATATACATATATATATATATATATATATATATATATATAATACAGATAAGATTATACTTAAAATAATTCTGATTTTTTATAATTTCTTTAGAAAGTTGAAAATGTCTTATTTTATAAAGGAATATGTTGCAGTTATAATAGAAATGTATTATGTATTGAGTAATTATATAATTCTTTTTTGTACAAACATCCATATTTATTTTTTAAATAAATAATAGAATTTCTTATATGTATCTGAGTATAAGGAAAGAAATTGGATATAAATTACTTAATACTAATGCAAAAGTTAAATTAAAAGTATAAGTCGGTTCAAGGTAAAAGTTTCGCGAGCTACGGCAAACAAAGAACAAATGTTCTCTCGCGTTGCACAGAAAAAGTTTCTAAAGTACAACGATTTTTACATCCAACGATTTCATCATTAAAACTTCGATCTTTCTGACCTAGCCTTTATCATAATTTTTAATTGCAGCTCGCGCTACTATGGAAACACGTGACGCGAGATATTAATTCAATCGCAAAGGCACTATATAAAGAAAGCAACGCTTAATCATCGACTTATTAACTCGATATCAAATTACTTTTATACTCGTACTCGGCTAATCTTTTTTGTTAATATCGTTCTCAATAGTTCTCGAAAATAATATGTTGTATGGTCCTTTAATAACGATTTTGAGAGAAAAAAAGGGGAAAAGAAATATGTACTCTTTTCTATATTTTATTTTAAGATATAATGTAGATATATAAGGCTTTGCAACAAATTTTGTATCTCCTCTTTCTTTCTCAAATATTATTCTCCATATATATATATATATATATATACTTTCTATTATCTTTAATTAGTACCTTTAGGAATGTAAGGAAATTATCTTTAATTTTTTTCGACATAATGAGAAATTTCTTTCATTATCCCTAGTTATGCCTAACGAACCAAATTCATACACATACAATATATATAGCATAACCATATATGATTTTATTAGTCATGACAGGTTTTTTAGATTTTAAAAGAGGGAAAGAAAAGGATGTTCAAATATGAAGTTCTCTTTATTTCGCTTTACCTATTTTACAATCAGAGTTATACAAGGTGTTATATAAAAGAGAAGATTCTCAGAACTTACAGCGGAAAGGGAAATAAATAAGCACGCAACATCAAGGGGAAGTAGCTTCGTACAATCTTTGAAGTTGGAGGCACATCCGCAATCCAATAAAATTCTTCCTAATTACGCAACCAATTTCACAGGACGACGAAGCGGCTTACGAACGTCGTCGAGGCGTCGCGAAAAAATCGATGACCGTCATGACTCCGTTAACTCCATATAGATATACATACATATATACGGCCGCTAGTGGATCTAATTGAGCGCCCGATGGAGCGAGATTACGACCGAGAATTAGCATCGCTGAGCGAAGATTCATTAATTAATTATGCATACTTTTTTTCCTGGTGCTCTTTTCGATTCGCAGGGCATCTCAATCTTATTATATTGCACGTTCTCCTGATGTACAAGTAGCTTTTAGCAGAAAACTTTGAGGACCTATAATTAGAAATCAATACTCACATTCGAACTGTCGAAATAATTATTCGCGAAAAAATCTCTCGGATCTCCTCAATTCCCGAAAGAGGTTCATCTTAGCGATTCTAGAGAGATTCGACCAAGTGCTCATTATCTGTTTTTGCCGACAGATTTCCAACTTTATTTATCCAACTTTTCCTATCATCCATCCGGCATAGCCGGATGCTCGCGGTTGGACAAAAAATTGTTTTCTACGAATGGAATTATTTTATCGATCTACCTGTCTGGGGTCTCATGAAAACAGAAAGGGCGAGGAAAAAGAGTGGTCTCGAGTTGACTGGGCGGTATAAACGGGAGTGATAAACGAGGACTGAGAAACGTGCGTGGATGGTTCGTAGGAAATTGTTTTCAGCAAATCGGTACTCTTGACGAACCGATCGACATTTCGAATTTTCCCGAAGGAATGAGTCTTCGCGATATGTCGAAATTGCAAAATTTTATCCTGATTAATTTTTTTATGTCTGCATTAATATATACAATTATTGCAAACATAGCGCGATTAAGTTTTTTTATCATAAACATTAATATTTATTAGTTTGCGAATTACTTTTAAGCAGACTTCTCAATTTTCTACATGCATGGTTTATTATATCATGTACATCGTTATATCCCGTACACACACGCAACGCGGACTATTTATAGCCACCTACTTTTAAAAGATCCCTTTTAAAGTGAGACTTCGAAAGAGCCTCAGGGAAGTTTATTTTGACGAGATACGGTGTCGTCAATCGTTACTCCATCTATACTACTGACAGTTACGTTTCTTCTCTGCGAGGTAATAGATCGAAAAGCGTGACGCGATGAGGTTTATCGTCGAGATTTCTATTCCCTTGTTAACTCGCGGAAAAAAGGCTGACACGAACTACTGCTACTGACAGAGTTCGTCCAAAATAAGTATGCAGATATATGTAAATCCGAACTTGACTCCGTTCATGTAACATGTCACGTGTGTGCCATATGGAAAGCTTGAAAAGATATTTCCGTTGTGCGAACAAAGTATTAAAAAAGTCCACGTTGTAAAAAAGTTCTCATCTCTATTTTATCTCTCTAAGTAGATGGAACAAATGTTAGCAGAAATTATATTTCTCGAGACGTTTATCGCGATTTCTAACTTGTATTTATAATTCATATACTTTCGTTATTTCTTCGAATACACAATACAATCCAAAAACACGAGATAGAAAGTTTATTCGGAACAAACGGCTTTTCTTATTGATGCGGCATTAAAAAAGTTCTCATCTCCATTATCTTTCTAAGTAGAAGGAACAAACACTTAATAAGAGAATTTGTCGAGATGTTTATTGCAATTTTTAACTTGCATTTATAACTCATATACTTTCATTATTTCCTCGAATATACAATACAACTCAGAAACATACGAGACAGAATGTTTAGTCGAAACAAACAACTTTTCTTATTGATACGACATTATGTCATATCCAAGTTCGATAACGTAAAGACCCTCATGGATAATAACCATCGGAGAATCTTGCCAAGAACAGCCGCAGCGCTCGTCGCTCGTTCGAGGTAAGCTGTTCGCGTGCGTAATCGCTGCCCTTTCCTTATATCGCTTATTCCTCTCCTCCACCGGTTTCTGCAAGGCTTTTCGTACACTCGATTGCCCCGTAAATTGTCCCGTAAAAATGCCTTAAGGATATCCGTATTTTCGACGAATGCAAAGACGCGTGTGAAAAATAAAGCGAATCCGTACCGCTCCGAGCGAATGAAGTTGAGTGCTCGACCAACGATTTCCTTTTACGCGAAGCTAATAGACATTTTCTGGTTCTCTTGAAGTTGCAGACGGATGTGTTAGCGTGGGGAGCTCAGAGCTCTTTTGATAGCGTTCAAAATTAAATGTTTGGAACTCGTTTCAACAGTACTTATAGGACACCATTAAATTTTTCCATTATTTTATAATTTGACGTCGTTTATATTCAAATCCTATTTTCTTAGCTCGATTTAATGCGCTGACTGGATATGACATATATGTATATGGCTGCATATAATGTTGTTTTTTATCAAATTTGGAATTATATTAAAGAAAATACTTACGCATTAATAATTTTTAAATGATTAAGATTAAAGCTGTTTGCGAATTAAGCTACACAGTCTGTTACATTTTATAATGAGTGACGTTATATCTTTACTTTCCACTAATGCTGAGATATTCAATTTAAATTGTTTTGGAATAATATCATTATTTTCATACAATGGTTTATTTGATAGCAAATACTAAAGTAAAATAAAAAACTCTTTCTAAGAAATTTATTTAAAATTCGTGAGGTTTTATTAAATTTAACTTTTACCTGTGTTTAAATGCCAACAATTGCACATAATAGGATTCAATTTAAAGTTAATATATACAAAAAAACGTTAAAAAACGAAAAATATTCTTAGAAGGAATAAAAACATTCATACACTGTAATATATATATATATATACATGATTTTGCGTCTGTATAATTCTCATAAATATAGTCTACTCGAAATTTCTCTTAATAGCTGCAGACTGTTTTATAACAGTTTAATTTAAAACAGTTTTAAAACAGTTAAATGCAGCACAATTTTTATTTGCTGTACTTGCTTGCTTTTTTTGTTTTCTTTTAACCTTTTATTTAGATTTATTACTTATAAATCTCCAGTGTATAAACGTACATATTTTATGCAACCGGAGCGTGTGCCTTCGTGTAGTATGATCTATATCGAGTAACAAAGTAAAAAGTAACAAGTAAACAGTAAAGTTAAGTTTGCTGTTTGCATATCCTTAGAATTTTCTCTCCGAAAGAGATCGTGTTTTCAATTGTAAATTGTATATCTTTCGGAATCTTGTTTGTTTAATGGCCAATGAAATTTTTCGTCAACAAACTGATCCGGTCAGCTTGTTTGTGTTTTAAATAATCCAATAATGCACAAAGAATTTACTTCACATACAATATCATCATTAGTCGAAAGCAAATCTTTAATTATGCGATATCATAATTACTTCATTTTAAATGTGTGAAAAATGTGCTGAAAGAAACTCGTTATTTACTACGTGAAACAAAACTAAATACCATGCATAATTTCATTATTTTTTAACTTAACTGTGATATAAAAGAAATATTTTTTATAACATTATATATTTAATTGTAAGTTCACATTCGTCACGTATTATTTGCGGATCCAATTGAAAAAGATTCCTTTGCGTTTAGGATTCGGCGGTATCCAATTACAATTCGTGCGGAGTCGCGCACTTAATTTTAATAAGACAAATTCGCATCCAATTTGTACTCACGATGATCAGATTTCAGTCTCGATGCAAACGCTTTGACGCCATCCCGTCGAGACGTTCGCAGTAGATCTCATTTCTTTTGGAAGCAAAGTATACGCGCGCGAGATTTTATCAGCAGATTCTTTGAATAAAGAGATTTATTTACTAAAAATATTTAAACTAGAGTTACTGTGTCATTAATATTAAATTAATCTTAATATGTGTTATTATATGAAGTCGCCAAATCTCACATCTTTTTGAGAGAGACTGCTATATTAGGATATTATAAAATGTATATATTCTTCAATAGGCATGATATTCTGATATTTAATATTTTATGGATTTGATGTACAAGAGATGGAGATGAATATTATGTGCGCTTTCTTATACAATCTTCATAAATTCTTTTTACTGATTTACTCGTATATTCAGTCCGTACAATGAAAACTATAAAAAATGTAAGACGTCATTTTAATATATTCAAGAAATATTCATATTCCAGAAAATATGCTTCGTAAAAAAATGTTACCCCATCTTGCGCGCCCTTCGATGCCATAAAGATTTTATGGGAAATATACGTTTATATCTTTAGGAATGAAAGATATTTATTGGGTGGTGGTAGTTTTATGTCGACGAATAACAACGAAAAATTAACATAAATACTTTCATGAGAGATTTCGGTTATTATTCAATTAACAAACAGCTACCACCAAGAGTTACTCGATAAACTTACACAACGTCATGCAACGAGATTTAGGTATATTAAGGAGGAATCGCTTCGTGGATGAGCGAATATCTAAGTTGAATTTTTAAGATACAACGAATACGACGTATTTCACAGGAAAATCGTTTATATTTAATCGCGATTAGATATCTTAATTAGAGGCGACGATATTCTTCAGTTTTATATAGTTTTAATTTTTTCTAGAATAATCTTAAAAAAATCGATGTTTACATAAACACTAAATTATTGTTAACACTCTGTACAAGAAAACATTTAAATATTCGAACACGCCGTATATCTATTTACTTACATTAAGTACAATTTTTTTTTCTTAAATATAACGTATGATACAACACATACATATCTTATTGTTAGAATAATACATACAAATTTTACAGATACATTGATACGTCAGTACTATAGAGAATGATGGCATTTATGGACATTAGAATGAGATAATGTAATGTCACTGAAGATACTATAATCACAATACAGACTTCCGATACATATCGTTTGCATTCGATATTTATATATCTCTTTTCATTTTTAACAATTTCTAGCTAAACGTCATATTTATATTTATACATAATAATGTTTTACGTTCATACTCACATTCATACTTACTTGCTGAAAAATCGCTGGATTACTTAAACATTATCTTTGGTGAATAAAAAGAATGTACTTGAGATTATTCAAGAAACTTAAAATATAACAAATTACAAACAACAAGAGTGTATGAAGATAATTTCTCGCGGTGAAGTATTAATATAAATCGCATTCTTGATTTTAAAGACCAGATCACTTTTTATATTCGTAGAAAATATATGAGAGTCACTGCTAAAATTTACGCTTTAATAACTATGTATATTTTCACGCTAGGTTATGCAGAATGTATAACCGTTGCGATTTGACCGTGCGTTTAATCGGCCGAAATCGTAGACGATTGAACATTACGTGCATTGTTCAGGCTCAACGATCGCATCATTTAACAAGTGCATTTCTGGCGAGTCATAGCGCTTGCAAGTGCGATCTTCTGCAAGCACACATTTCAAGGAATTTCGAGAATCTCCAATGTTACCATAGTGTGGCAATACAATTCCTTAAGGCGAAAGAATGCTAATCGAAGCCGAAATACAGATCAAAAAATTATTTACGCCGAAACGCTTTCCTTTTTTTGTATAAATGAAGAGTCCTTAAATCAGTAATTGTCACACAAATAATTTAAAAATATCATATTATAATATACTATAAATCTGAACATGAATATCAGCTACATAGGATTATAAATCTACCTCTATATACAATACAAAAAATGAGTTGTTTTTAGTGAGAAAGTCATTTATATGAATCTTTATATATATATACCATCTTGTATATTTAATTTTAACGAATGAATGTATCTTGTAATGGGATTATCCTCAAACGAATTTATCAACTCCTTCGTATATGTCAAGCGCGATTTCGCAATTATTGAATCGTGGACATCATCTGAATTCGACGAGAGCACTTTGTCATACGGGAGGTATGACAGAGGTTTCGGTTTGTAGACCGGAACATAAAATCACGCGAGAGCAAGCACGTTGACGCGCACGAACGCATAAATTTGGCGCCCTTCGCCAAACCTTTACCTTCGTAAAACCTCTCAAACACAACAGCGGCGTTTCATTCGCAACCTGCGAAGCGACTTGCGTTTACCTTGGCATCGTGCCGCGAATTCTCGTTCGTTATTATGAAACCGCGGAAAACTGGCGTGCATCTGGAGAGTCAACGATATGCGCGCACACGCGCGCGCGAGCAAAGTGAATAATGTCTGTTGTGTCGTTTCGTGTGTGCCAACCAAGATAGATAGATGTTGTTGCAACGATTTCATCTGATTTTCTAGAAAGGCAGAGTTATTCCCGTCAGTATGGCGCAATAGCGGATCGGGCGTGACGATGCCGACATTAACTGATTAAGAGTGTCGTGGACATTTACACGGATGATTAGACGTTGATGCGCAATTTAATCTACTTGATGGCTGTATATTGTTCCTGAAAGTCGCGA
This sequence comes from Lasius fuliginosus, assembly GCA_949152495.1. Classification (NCBI taxonomy): domain Eukaryota; kingdom Metazoa; phylum Arthropoda; class Insecta; order Hymenoptera; family Formicidae; genus Lasius; species Lasius fuliginosus. The sequence goes on from OX424447.1 coordinate 9,321,387, forward strand.
TGAGAGAATATTGAATGTTAATAAATCGCCGAACGTTAATAAATCGTTTCGAATACAATTAGTTTTTGAAAACTTTTGTTTATCATATCAAGAGTACACAATTATAATTTTAATTAATTCCTCTTGTCCCTAATAAAATTGGCGCTTTGTCCCATTTTCCTACAAATGTATAAATGTGTAAATTTGGCGCGGCCAGTGTAATTATGCTAAACGGGCTAGGTTAATCTCTTTGTAAGTAGCACATTGTTAATGAGATTCGAGCAGTATCTATATCGCATTTAATTAAAATTTGGTTTTTAATTAAAATCTTTAAAAGGTATGATTTTATCATTAACTTTTAACGAATTTGCAATAAATTAAATAAGAGAGAGGGAGAGAGAGAGGATAAAATTCATTATTTCTATAATTCCTACAATTTCTGTAATTTATATATATGTTTAATAGAAAAAAATTTATATAAATTAAATATGACATACAATCCGCGAGAATTTTAAACTGTGAACTTTGCTCCAACGTACTTTTTTCCTTTACATTTTGCCAATTTGCCCCAGATTTGTCTCCTTTCTACCGTTCTTTTTGGCCTTGAGCGACCGTCGTGATTTCATTAGAATCGTCTAGTGATGAACGTCCACTGAAAATCAGTCGCTTTTCTACAAATGAAACGAACGGCATGTTTCAGACAGAAATGTATTATCAAATGTCAATAGCGAATGTTTAATGACACCAACGAGCTGATTGACGAAAATGTCTCTTTGCTAATTTTTTATTTTTTTCAACTTCTATTAGAAAAAGTAACCTTTATACCATTAATATTATCTCATTTATTTTATTTGGCATGTTTCGTGCTTTAAGCGCGATATTATATTAATTTCTAAAATAATTCACTAGTCAAGTTAACTAATATCTCATATTTGATATTCAATCGATTTTCTACGAGACAAACATTATTTATGCCATATTCAGATTCGATTAAGGTTTTTAGTGGAAGCATATTTATCGAAAACCAATCGAGGTGAAAACAATCAATAATGATGACAGCGCGATTAATAATGATTTTGATCAAACATGTAGTTTCGGAAACTGGGATGTCCAATCAATTAACAGGTTAACAACGGTACAATTTGAATACTAAACGTTATCAGAAACCGCAGCATCTATTACGCCTACGTTCTCTGATTTTATAATAAGTTTGTAATTAAATTTTATATTGTAATTCGAATTAATTAAAGTATGTGCGCAGTATATTGAGTAAAAATCATGTATGTAGATTGAAAAGATCTGTTGGGAATCAAGTTGACTAAATATGTTATGATGTTTATATCTTTTAACATAAATTGTTAAAATGTAAAGAATACGTAGTCGGAATAAAGTATGTTACATCTTTAGAATAATCTATGTCATTTGCGACAAAATCGAATAGTAAATATACATATATAAAATATACGAGTATGTAGGCGTTTGCAATTTATCAGCTAACGTGCAGACATTACTTTGCTCTTTGAAATATTCGCCAAACAACTTATATTTAAGCTCTCTTTAAAATTGATGCACTTAAATTTTTATACATGTATTTGCATATTTAAAATAGAATGCATCATCGATGTAGAATACGCGCCGTGCGCCTGTCTCTCGAACATTCTGCAATTTTCCCGCATAAAAGGTTTGTACCTGTCAACAACGATCCGGCTCGATATCGGTTTCAAGTGATGGTTATGTGAAATGGCAAACTGATCAATAAAGGCGCGACCCCTGCAATTATGATAGTTCTGCCGCTGATATTCTCTCGCTTGAGGGTAGCCACGATCATCGATAGATCAAACGAGCGGCCGTACAGAACGGACTTTGCCAGTTACAAGCAAAGGGATAGAGTAATCGAAGCATAAATGTGCCGTCCAGCAATCAGTGCATATATTCTCTGATAGTAACGCATTTAATAATCGGACGTGGCCAGTCATATATGTCTCTCAATATCCTCGAACCGCGCAAACTGCGGCCGCCGCGAATTCATAATCATCTACACAAATGTGCGCTCGATATAAGTTAACGAAATTAATAAATTACCCATTCAATCGCCAATTGTATCTGCTAACAGAAAACTCCACAAATCTTTGACGCGTATTACGCCAATCGTAGGGAGAATATATATGGGGTGTAGTATTATTTTATTACGAGAAGGCCACGCACTCGCGATGTAGGTAGGTGTAGATTGTTAGCTCTCGTTCAATTGATTCAATTTGGGCTCGATTAATTAAAACGTCCAACAATATTAATGGATATTGAAATTAACGTTCACTTTATCGAGGAGAAAGGTGATGAGGCTATGCGTAACCTGCATTAATTTCCTAATTTTTTATTGCATAAACAAAGAGGAAACTATAATATTAGATAGCGCGGTATCCCAGACTGTACATATTAAATATTAAAAATGTTATTTATATAATATTTTTACGTCATATACATAAGTTTTTACTTTTGTGCAGCAAAATATTATTCGCTTTATGGACCCAAAAATAATTTTTGCATAAAATTTTACGAATATTGTCAACTAGAGTAGAAGAAAATAATCAAGACACGAATTTAAATTTTTTAAAGGAGAAAGAGCTCTTTTTATGTCGCTGCAACAGGTCGTTCTTATGACACAGGTTATCGGATCGCTCCTTAATCTTTTGTAACGTCTATCAAGTGAGATTAAATTTCTTAAGCATATCGGCGTTTTTTGCATCTTTTTTGCTACTCGTTTGTTAACCATGACTCTTTGTTTTACACAATCAATGGCGTTCAAATTTCGTTATTACCGAGTACGAAGATCGTGCTCATCATAAACGGATATAGAATCGTATAATTTAATTCCAGATGTGGTAATTTAGTGACTAAATTACCACATCCATGAATGGAGCCAGTCATGAATGGAGCCTTAAGCGGAAACGTTGGTGTTGTGAGTTGACAAACGATCAACTGACTGGCAATCAGCCTATGTGGTATTCGCGTATTTAATATAATCGGATTCGTGCATCGCGTTGAATAATTAGAATCGTACGTGACGGCAATTACTAATTTCATTCTTAACAAATAAGTACGTCTTCGGGCTATAGTTTATTTATTCCTCGATTTGTTGTTTAAAATTTATACGATAATACGGATTTACTATCCCCTGTTCTTCGAGTTATATAATTGTAATAGGAACAAAAAAATATTTCTATTTAAAGAACGAATTCGCGTAATTTCAGATTCAATACCTATGTAAAACGTGCTGTGAAAATATACTCGCGTATGTGAACTGGACGTGAATAACTATTATGACATTCAGCCAGGGAAAGTGCTCGGCGGACGATAAATTTACTCAGCCCTTAACGCTCGGTGCGCTTATGACGTTGCACTTTTGTGCAGGTTTGTCCTCACGTGGTTATCGTGAAAACGAGACCCTTGACCTGTCAACCACTTTCAGAATACGCGCGTAATGTACATACTCTCAGTTAAGAGCTGTAAAGTGGATATCAGTTTACGAATCGGTGCACAGCATCTGCTGTCGAAGGTATACTGTCGATTTATCGATCGATATTTCGCACGATATGCACATTCCTTGTGTCGCCTTAAATGAACGTTGATAGTCGATTGGCAAACGTGGTTCACTACGACGTGATTTCGCGAGTTAATTAGTTTCATTGTCACGGTAATTAATGTTAAGCCACGAATAATACTTTCGTATCATATCTTCTTCCATTCATAATGACACAATGAACCATTCTCGAGATTATTTTTTATACCTCGATCATAAGTAATGGGAGCTTTGTTCCGTTTCAGCAGCTGACAAGAAAAGCTAAAGAGAATGAATACAAAGGGTGACCTACTAACTTCATTGTTGTCTCCACGTTATTATCGCGAGACACGCATTTCCGATGATATTCGATAAGTCCCGATACACTGCGAATCTAAACGAGAAATCTCGAAATCGGGGGAAGAACATCATCGAAGAATATCGAGCGAAATCGATGAGAAAAGACGGTTGATTTAGTTTGAAAATTTGGAAGACACCATTATCATTGGTATAAATAAATTAACGAATGGCTTCTTGATAATGTCGATTAAATCAGGTAAAAATTTAATAATTAATTGGAAGAAAGAGGGAGTAATAATACATAAAATTTTGCTGCATTGATGAGAGAAAATATTATAAAATCGCACATTTTATTTAAATATTTATTTTTACTTTTAACTATTATTACGCTTATTTAAAAAAGCTACGTTTTTCATCAAAAAATCCTAATAAATTCACTCTAATAAATTTACTTTGTTACACATACGATTACCTTCAATACAGAACGAAGATACTATATGGAAGATGGTAATCATAGCAATTATTATCAATGTTTTTTTGTCTTTATTATTCCCGGAAATTCCTGCAATATCTCGAATATTTATTGCGTTATAAATCATACGCGACGATAAAATTTATATTTCACATCAATCGCTTCCGGTGATTCGCGAATCTGATCGCGTTAAAAACGATTTAGATGTTGTTTGAAAAATATTTCGTGCTAATTTTATACTGAATGCGTTCGATCATTCAAGTTGAGAGCATAATCGGATTATGATGATAGTATTCCAAATAAATTTTATAACGGGTGTATATAGTACATACTTATATATACAAGATATTTCAAACTAAATCGATAAAATTGTGTGTGTAACAACAGATTTTTTGAATTGATTTGAAGTTACTTTTTTTTTAATATGTTATAAAATATTGTAAAATATGTAAAAATATTAAAGTATATAAATATATATACGTTATAAAACGTATATTATCGATGCAAAACATTTTAAAAGTGAAAAATATATTTATAATGTTTCGACTGAGAGACATTAAGCATTTATTTTTACAAGACTCCCCGATTCCTAAGAAAAACTTATTTGCTATTTAAAGACACGCGTTATGACGTGCAAACAGACGCGTTTTATTTTTAAATTATTACAGCATTTTTAAAAAAGATATGAAAGAGGCGAGATCGTTAAGATATACACGAAGGAAGAGCGGAATGAAAAGGGAGAGAAAACGGTCGTTGTCAAAGAAAATAGCGGAGAATATCGTTCACCTACGTTCCAATACGTCACCTGCACGACGCAATCGCGTATGTCCTGTATTCGAAATTAGCCAATTTGTCAATCTACCGTTTCAACGATAACGTTCAGAAACACATACACTCAGACATCACTGCACGTATTGCGGTAACTTTATAGCACATTAATCTTTATCATTGCTCTTGGGGGAAATTGTTTTTTAGGTAATAAACCTTTCTTGTTTCCCCTTAATCATCCGGTTCACTTTCCGTCTTTTCGCCTCTTTCTGAGTTTCCTTTACTATTTTTATGCCTTTGTGACTTTGGTAAAGACGCATTTTCGTTACGTTATTTTAAGTAAAATAAGGGGGAATCCCTTTGGGTGAAAGGCGGCGAGGTTTATGGCTCGCTGCCGGCAAGTTTAAGAAACTTAACGTAGCATCCCGCTCTTGTAAGAGATCTCGCCAGCGAACATGTCGGCCAAGATGTCGAATTATGAACTTCGCCGAGGAACCCAGGTGCGACAAGATCGCAACGAAGACATGACGCTCATGGCCTAATTTCCACCGTACATTTGACTTCGTACAGACTCAATTGTCTGTATCTGATGTGAAGTTGAAGGTAAAATATAGAAATAACGGTACGCGTTGTTCTTTCAATATCTAGACTGAAATTTTAAATAGACATATGTACACAGTTTTTATTTATACATATGCTTATCTAAAATTTCGTATACGGTTTTCTCTAAGGGATCGTTACATCTACCTTTCAGCAGAAGAGAATAAAGATCTTGTGAAATATTTAGTGGATCAGTGGCTCTTAATTTTTCGTTACAATTGGAGATAGTGTGCTTGAATCTCAATTATCTTCATCGATAACGTTTCATACAAAATTACATTTTATCATACAAGGAATTTGTGCGAATATCAAAAAAAGTGATTCATATCCGTGCAACATCCAAAGTATATATAATAAGCAATTTGGATATATATATATAAAGCGTTAGATTTTAATCATCCTGCGATTAAACTCTCTCCCACTAATTAACTGTACGCTATCTTTTTCAATAATATTTATTCTTAATTAGAAGGAGAGAGATGGATATACACACATATACATACATACATATAGACATAATTATGCGGTAATTTAATACATATTATAATGGTCTTTATAATGATCTTATGTGCATGTTAATTCATGTGCACGCGCATGGTAAAGCTCGGCAATTAATCTGACTATCATTTAAAGTTTACGGGCACATTGATCGACATGTTCTACGATTTTCTAATTAAGCTTTCCGGTATTTATTGATTATATATGTTCAAAATCATAGCTGATATACATTAAATTATGATCGCGGATTACAAAATGTATCAGACGTCGCTTATAATGGCGCTTATATGCTCTCAGCTATTGGTCCATTGATAAAATTTGGAGATAATTGTTTTTAAGCATAAAAGTTTGATTGAATATCACATTCTTTCACAGGTTTATAATATTTAATGTTAAATACCTCGATGGTTATATTCTCCACATTAAATTTATTAAAGTAAACTTAATTTGAGATTATAACTGATGAAGAAAGTTTCCTTTCTGGTTGCACCTCTCAAGTTTAATTCATTAAAGCTCATTAATTTTCATTTGCTTATATAAATTAATTCGAAAACTGTTTACACTTCGGCTTTCAAGTAATGCCATTTAGTTTAGTTTGTCTTTTTGGTCTCTAGTTGGCTTAGTTTAGCTTCTAGTTTAGTCTTAGTTTGACTTTCAGTTTAGAGAAAATAAACAACTTCTAATATATTTTATTACGTTCATACATCTTCATTTAATTGCAAACATCTGATAGCTTTCTTTGGCAATTTCTAGATTCTTGCAATGCTTGTTATAATGCATCTTGAGTATTTTGAGAACTAAATAGGTCATATACTGTGACATAAAAGCAAAAGGAATATTACAAGCGATACTTAGGTTTTTAATATTTAAATTACAGAATTATATAAAAAAACTCATATTTCTTCTTAACGTGTCGAATTGTTGTAAAATAAAAAGTCGTTTATTTATTTATTAGAAAGTCTATTGCAAAAATGAACGCATGTGCGGACTGCAACGAATAAAGATTTTTCGATAGGTAAGCAGTAACATTAGCAGATGTAAGATGATAGGAAAAACGGCGATTGCCGATGAATCATCAAGATGGATGGAATTATCCGAACATGTGTAATTTTCTCAGTTATCAAGTTGTTTTATCGATTTTTCCAATAATAGAATAGGACGCGGATGTCCAATTTATCATAATCATTGTCAACAAAAAAGTCAAATAAGTTGCAGATGACAAAATATTTTACCTCGTCTTAATTATATTAGACATTTATTTCTTGTATTTTCGCGAGATTATGATTAATATTAAAACTTGCAATATATTATGAAAAAAATACACATGTTACTTAGAAATTATTTCTTGTAAAAACTGTAATTCCCCTCCCCGCCCTCGCTCATCGCTTAATATTTTTATAAATATATCATTACGATTTAAAATAAATTATCAAAATGTAAAATTAGTTATATATAGTTAATAATTATCGGTTAAAAGATTTATTACAATGCTGATATTATAAAATGCAATTTGTTGCAATGTTTATGCAGCGCAGTTAAACTGGAAAAGATATATATTTTCTACACACGCAATAGACAGTATTCTACTGAAAATTTTTCTTATACGTATCCGATTTTTATGGAATGAGATGTAATCTTGAATTGGATAGAATCTTAACGTACAGAGAGAGAGAAATGAAATAGAAGAGAAGGACTGATATATCAAAAGATATGGTGATTGAAGAGTGAGTACACAGACGTGCAATCAGCATGTCTCTTCTAGTTTATGAGTTCTGCAGCTTATAATGGAAAATATGATGCAATATGATAATCCATCGTGAAAACATTTTTGAAGTAATTTTTATGTCTCAATTTATTTTATTTGCGTTAGGAAAAAAAGAATTGTGTCATGTGTGAACACAACTTTCTCTATGTTTTATATCATGTAAATGTCTTCGTATTTTTAGGCTTAAATTTTTATTATTAATTAAATTAATTAAAGTAATAGTTCTTAATGAGTCTCAATTTATGTCGGTAAGATCTCATTAGAAAGATTAATAAGTTTGAAGGTATATAGATGAGGAAGTTATAAAAATGATAAAAATTTTCGTATAAAAATTACATATAAGCAACATTAATGATATAATTATAAATGATGAAATTAATTCGGTTTACAGTCTGATTTTTAAAAAATTATATTTTGTCAATAAATGCAGAGAATCGTAAAAAATCGATGCATATTTAACTGATATTATTGATAAACAGTACAATTTATTAAATTATTTGCAACGTTAAATTTGATAAATCCAGCAATGATCGCAAGTTTGCTCAATCAATATTCCGGTGTTGTTATTGATTCTCTTAAAATATAGTCGACAATTTTTATCCAATATTATCCGAATGTTCGATGAAACCATGCACGTATTCGACATAAACTTTGACAAAATGCTTCCGAAATACGACGCATTGTGATTTTTCATCGTGAATTGCTTCATATCGAGAATTTTATCTTCTTCGATTCTTTATGCCATGAGCGTAGATGAGTAAATACGAGAAAAGTTATTCTGTGTAAAGAGAAACACTGCTTATATAAAATATATCGCTCCTTTTGTGTGTGATT